>JBAMBE010000375.1:0-578707 GCA_037043585.1 Drosophila mimica | reverse complement strand
ATTCTAACAATAATGGTGAGAATTAAGCTATCACTGGAAATTGACTCACCAATAACTAACACTCAACACAAAATTCAACACTCTCGAAAATACTTTTTAAACATTTAGATGGGCGAGATGAGGGCACTTCCGAAACGAACATTTTCTATTATTACACGCTAAAACACTTATTGTTTCTTCTAGATCGCCTACAATTGTTCTTCTCTATTCTGGAATTTAAACTACTTCTATTGTCGGCGCGCGTTTTCATAGACGGACTACGTTGACAATATCTAAATGGTAATGCACGATCACGATTTGAAAACTCTACGTATTTTGGTATAATATATTTTAAACAAATTTTAATTGGCCGGTTATCTATTATCAAATCTATTTTTCTTTTTAACTCCAGATCCCGGCTCACGGACCAGCTAAGTTTCACTTTCACTTCGAGTGACTATTGAAGGATGTCCTTATCTCAAAACGGCAGGACTCCTGTTTGTGGCAGCGATGGACTCAGCTTAGTACGATGTTCATCCACGGTCCGACTAAACCTTCCTCCTACTTGTTGGCCAAGGTCACCTATTCAATATATGAAACTTTTAATATTTTTAATACTCTGAATTTGAAGGTTACAATCTCCGGACTATTTTAATTTTTTTGACTTTATGTGGTTTTATTGTTCTTTATTTATTTCTTGTTCTGTCTCGCAAGTTACATTTGTTGCTACAAATGTGCTTTGCGGTGTTTTTAAAAATAGGCTGACATTTGTTCTCATAATGTCGGCCTAGTTTTCATAATTGGGCGCCATTTGTTATGCCTTGCCTATCAGGTGCGCCAATATATCGCTCTGCCGGCTAGCTATCGGCTCAGGTGGGGTTCCACCGCGATATATTGGGCGGCAAGTAGGCAATAATTTATATTTTTTCTTTTTATCAATAAAAAAAAAATATATATACCTTTCTAAAACCAGTGCACTCGGTATTGTGTTGGCTGTGTAGATGTTGTACAGCCCGTATGCCCCTCCCTTCCTATTGATTTCTCGTCAACATTCAATAGAGAAATTCCCTTTTTGTTCGATTACGCTACCCGATCATATTGGTTTATCACTTCATAATCTTTCCTTTCATATCAAAATTATTTAATTTATCCCTCATCATCCTTTTTATACCCTTAACCCATTAAAAATGGGTAAAAAGGGTATAATGGTTTTGTGCAAAACCCCCATAAAGTATATATATTCTTGATCGGGATCAACAGGCGAGTCGATATAGCCCCGTCCGTCCGTCCGTCTGTATGAACACGCGGATCTCAGAGACTATAAGAGCTAAGAGACTTTAAATTTGGAATATAAGATCTCGTGTACCAGGCGCAGATCAAGTTTGCCTTATTTTATCGATACAGTTATCTCAGTTTCTGAATTATCGATACATTCCGATTTCCGATAGCAATAAATTCCACAATTTAAGAGGCAGAGATAAATACTATGCACATGCATATTATTGATCAAGTGCCCAAATTTCATTAAGATCGGATAAGAAACACCAAAGTTATAGTCGAAAATATATTTTCATATTGATCTTCTTGCTGTCAGCAACCGCAAGCATTTTCTGTATACATGTAAAAGGGCGAGCGCATGAGTGAGAAAGAGATGGCATGATAATCGACTCCAGCGTCAATAGCCAACGTCGAGCCAACTCGACTACAGCATCTTACTTGTTTATAATATTCTTAATTACTAATTAAGCATTTGATGTCAAATATTTTGGTTGGCCAACACTAATTTTCTTATATACATACATGTATGTAATTTATTGACAATTATTTATTTAACTTAACGTTTACAATATATTACAATAGATCTTGTTATTGGCTGTTGCAGCGTGCATCATTGACAAGCCAAATGAGCACCGATCACCACCGACGGTTAGGGACGATGAGCTGTGCCATTTGCCGCAATCAATTTGTGCGGGAACGAACTCTCGGATACTTTTTTTGCTGTTCCCAGTCGACTTGATGCTCCTTGGATTCCACGTCTGCTGTCCACCGACGATCTTCTCCTTGTCGGTGCTTGTCTCTCCCTCCTGCTTCCGCCGGTTCATCTATTTTATTCCACCATATGTTTATTTTTGGCTTCCTTATTTTATATGTAAATATATTGCTCAGTTTTAAAAAGAGGACTTATTCACATTTTTTTTTTAATCTTTTCTTAATTTTTCTCATGCGCCTGCGCATCTGGTTTTCTTTCCTCTCTTTCTCTTTTTTACTTTTTCTTTTTTCTTTTCTTTTTCTTAAAGATGGTCTTTCCTGCGATATATCTCTCTAAAATCGATCGATCTATCTGCAGACCATAACATATATATATTTACATATAAAATTTCGACGCGTCGCAGCTAGAGCTCTGCATGGATCCAGACTCTCAGTAAAACCTTATGCACTTTTCTATCGATTTGAAACCTCTATGTGTTGACTGCTTAGTGCTAAGATGCTCACGCTATATGATCGATAACAATTAGGTGCAGTGTATCTCCAAGTCGAACTCTCTTGATTAAAGACATCATAGGTTAGGTTAGGATAGACGGTTCTGACCTGAAAGGTCAGCACACATAGACCAATTATTGGCCCCTTGCGGTAGCGGACTCTGAATTTTTATTTGTTTTCAGATCCATAAAATCCCACGAGCTGCGGAGAAAGGTAGGTCCACCTGTACTGAGATCCACGATGTGCAGGTAAGGCTATATAGGTCGGAGGTCGCCAGGTATCCGATATGCTCCGTAAGCGACTGGGCTATTTTTCGGGCCCCCAGCAAGGCTGACCTTCGGCACGAGTCGCATTACGCCTTAGTCCGGCCTTACCTCAACTATGAAAAGTTCCTTAGTCAATAACGTGTCTATTAAAGAGCAGGTCAGATGTTCAGACAGCAGATCTTAGCTAGCACCAGTCTTATTCAGACCACTGTAAAGCTATTTCCAGCTCTTTACCATCGTAGAGCGTTCGGTTGAGGAAATTTCGCCAACCTAAAGGGCGCAGTGAGATACGTTTTCGTTTTTTAGGTACTATCTTTCCACTATAAATTTTAATTTACATCGTCACAACAATTTATGTGCAAATTTTGGTATGGCAAAACTTTTTTGAGTATCATTAAAAGATATACTTGATGTCTGATGTCGCTCTGTGTGAACTCATCATGACTTGAATATCGCCTCGAGCTCAACGATATATTGCACGAAAAAACGGAGAAGCTGAAAAATTTTATTCGTCAAATTTGAGGCGTAGTCACAAAATATTGATTTATTAAATATTTATAAACTACTTTGCAGTATTAAGTGCGGAAAATTAATTCTTAATAAAAACAGAAAATGTTAAAAAAAAATGAAAATTGCTTTTTCGTTTTCGAAGCCTGCAAACGCATACTTTGAAAATTATAACGTGCAGCTTTTCCGATTTCAGAAATTGGAGAACTCCTGATTCAGGCAGAAATTGCAAAATTTATAAGTGTAATCCCAAAAGAGCAGTTTGTCTTGCTCTAATAAAACATACTCAAAATGCGTGTATACAATTGTACTCAATTATACTTGCAAACGTATCTAGACATCATCGCCATACATATTAATGTTTTTCTTCTATTCAAAAGATGCAATCTTACTTCAGGTTTACAGAAATCTTCCAACTCTTATGATCTAAAGAACACGTAGATAGCTGGTTTATTTTTTTTTTATTTTTGCAAGAGATAAAATGCAAATATAATATGTACTCAATTTTGTTAAAATTAAAATCCTTGATTGAGTTTGATCAATGTTTAACAATTATGGCACATGTTCGATTAATTTTTTATGCTGTGCTTTGTTTACTAATTGTGCTTTGTTGTTACTGGGTGTTTTTTGTACCGATTGAATGGACAAAGGTATGCATATTTTTGTTCAATAACTATATGTGACGATGTGGTCATATATGTTTTCAAATTGAAAATTAGACATTCTTTTTTTAAAGCTTGCAATCACAAAAATATATAACTTTGAGTTCGCGTGTGTCTAACAAATTGAAAATTACCACGTCAAATCGAGACTACTAATGTTTTATTGTGTTTTTAATGCTATTTTTATTGAACTGGAAAGTTTCGTTTGCGTAATTAAGACTGCTAATTTGTTTTGAACAATGGAGTGTGTTATCTCTTCTTTTTTTGTTACGACCTATCAATCTTTATTTTCTTATAAAGATCAAAGCAATATTATTAGATTTGGAGGACTATAACGATTTGTGGGGAAATAGCATCGGTAGTTAATAAAAGCAAATAATTCCTGTAGGAAATTAAAATATAAAAACATAGGTTTTTTGTATGTTATTAAATAACACCTTCAAAGTGCCGAGATAAAAACGATCATCGCAAATCGACAAAGCCACGTATTTCACATACTTTTAAAGCTACAGTCCTAAAATTGGTTTGTAAGTTGGTGGTTCTTCAAGATCGGCGTTGACCATGTCTACCCAGGCCATCCCCAGGCCACGCCCATAAAAATTCGAAACGGCTACATTGGTAGGTACGTCGATATTTTTGAAGGTGTCAATCGATAAATCCGCATATCTAAAGACAGAGTCACCAAACAGATAAGCGCATTAATTTTCAGAGAACGCCCACCCCCACAGCCCCAGAATCTTCGGCGCTAGAAATCTGAAATGCGCATACCCGCCATAATTTGTAAGCTAGAGTCATCACATTTTGAAAGTATGTTACTGGTAACTCGCTCGATAAGAAATTTGATGGACACGCTGCCTGCCCAAACCGATACACCTATTAGTTTAAATCGACAAAACTATAAATACTAACAGGTCCCATATCTCCCTTCTCAAACTTGTCTTGAAGATTGTCAGAAACCTCTTATATATTTTTGTTGGCAGGACTACTTCCGCTTTTTCAAAGGTTTCCATGGACAGTTGTAAAGCAAACGAAAATTATCGATAGTTAGCTGGCATTGGATTAATATTAGTACTTCCATTATTTCTTTATTGGCTGCATAATAAGATCGCGAGAAAAATTTGTGAAAATAAAAATCTAACTTTCAGTTTTGAAATTAACGAAACGTTACAAGTCTCGCCAAAATATAGGAATTAAAGAAAAGAGTAATTTTGCACTTTAAGCTAAGATAAAAATCTTGATTTCTTCTTTAAAACATACAAGCAAATGGATGACAGTACTGGCTTGCAATTCTTAAACAATGCGAACAAATTGCGAAACAAAGATAAGCGGGACACAATTAACCGCTTAAGAAAGTCACGAAAGATTGGATCAAAGGAAATACCTCCTCCATACCCAAATGGTTGGTATGGAGTTCTCGAGTCATCCAAACTTAAGTCTGGTGAATCAACTTATCTATCTTGCCTGGGGGAGCATTTTATAATATATCGCACACAAAAACATAAAGTTTTTGTTTTGGACGCATATTGCCCACACCTAGGAGCTAACTTAGCAGTTGGAGGTCGAGTTGTTGGAGATAACATTGAATGTCCCTTTCATCAATGGAGTTTTAGAGGGACCGACGGAATTTGTACAAACATTCCTTATAGCACTTGTGGTAAATCAGTTGCTAAAATATAAACTTGTAAAAAAAACTAACAGCTAAAAAATTACCGCCTTTCAGTCCCACCGGCAGCAAAAGTAAGGAAATGGAATTCAACAGAAATGAATGGATTTGTGTTTGTTTGGTATAGTGTCGAAGGATCCGAAATTCCATGGACTCTTCCGAAATCTGTCGAACTTCAAAGCAACCAATTTGTTTACCATGGCCGCAACGAGTTTTATGTAAACTGTCACATTCAGGAAATACCAGAAAATGGTGCTGATCTGGCACACTTCAAAGCGATTCACAATGATAATATTATAGCTGGGTGCTTCCATATAAAACAAAGTATCCTTCGCTACCTTGGATATCATCAATGGCAAGCAAGGTATGTCCACTAAGTTAAAATTACAAGCATTGCTTGTTCAACCGTTATGGATTATTTATTTTTATTTCGGTTATTAATAGTCAACACTGGAAGATTACAGAATTAAATTTTATATTAAGGAAAAAACAACATTAATCTTTAAAAATTATTTAAGTCATATGTTTTCGCAACTTTCATGAAAGAACGCTATCAGTAATCTATCTAGCTCGAAAGCTCCAATTTCTCCCTTTTCAAATTTTCTGAATAATTTTAAAGTTGATATATACCGTTCTCAGTTCTATATTTTCCATTCTAAAAGTAATCCTGCTACGACAGTTATAATGTCAATAATGCGACTCGGCTGTCCTGAGGCTTACATGTCCAGGTGTAATCATTAGATAATTGTGATAAGCAAACAAGATGACTTCTCTTTTATTTTTAACTTAATACATGAACTAATCTCTTAAGATACAAGTTTTCATTTAATACAATTTTATGAATTACTGCACATTTTCGAAATTGAATTAATTTATTATTAGGTTTTCAACCTTCCACCTGTAATTGCAAACTGCAGACAAATGATAACTGGCGCAGTACTTATTGCGGCACGTTACTCATCTTATCCAGAATGCATAAAAATGTTTAAAATGAACCACTAAACTTAATTTGTCAAATAGAACTAAAAAGTCAAACTTTAAGCATCAGTTTCAGAATGTTTAATTTTCAATTTTGACTTGGCATTTTGATTTCGTCCTTATGCTTTTTTACATTTTTTAATTTATCTTTTAAGTTGGAACGTTGCCGAAGACAAACATATGGCTGAAATTAAGTTGAGTCATTCTTTCAACCTATTTGGAAATTTTCGATGCTCTCAAATGAATGTTACAGGCAAACAAGTTATTATATTTTACAATTTTAATGATAAAACGTTTTATAAGTTATAAGTGTATTTTTGCAGATTGGGCCCGCCTATGTTAATATGTTTCTGCATTCACCAACATTTGGAGATTTTCAAATATTTCAAACGATTACTCCAATAAAACCGTTACTTCAGAAAGTTGTTCATAGATTTTATGCAACCCGATTAGTGGCTCCAATTATGAAAATTTTAATATACGGTGAAACCATTATGGTGTGTAAAGTATGAACATTTTTTTTAAATATAACTATTGTTTTTTTAATTTTAGTTTGAGCGTGATGTTAATATATGGAATCATAAAACTTATCGGAATAATCCCATGCTAGTGATGGAAGAGTCTTCAATTAAAAAATTTCGAAAATGGTATGCGCAGTTCTACACAGTTAACAGCAAATCATTTCAAGTAGCAAATAATCCGAGTTGGTAGGTTTAAATCTGATTTGATCCAAAAACCGTACATATTTTGGTTTATTAATTTTAATTATTTCAAATTTATTTGCAAATATAAAAACAAATAGTCGATTTAAATCAATAAAAGCAATAAAACATTAAATGCAAATTGTTTATAAAAATAGTTAGCTTAAGTTAAAGCAATAAAATATTTAATTAAAATTGTTTCCAACTCTGTTAGCAATTTTCAAGAAATGTGTTTGCATACAGTGTCTCACAGTCTAATTGAAGCAGTGTCAAGCAAAAAATGTAACTGCCTGCCATAAACTAATTATACATTATTTTTCAAAAATTCCAAAGACCTATGACAGGTACATTTATTAACCACCAAATTTAAAATATGACCCAAATTAACTGGGGTTTCCCCACCTGCTATGTCGGGTTATGTAAGAAAGTACCTAAATTGATAGTCATAGCTTATTTGGACCAGTTACATTATGGAAACCTGGGTGCCATTAAACCAGGATTTTTTCGTCAGGTTGAATATTTTCGGTCTTAATACACCAATCATTCGTAATCAGTTTAGTTAAATCCTAAATTTCGGGTGCTACCAGCCAACAAGGACTATGGGCAAATGGACTACCATTGAACAACGGAAACTCATCGTGTAACACTTTAAAATCGGTTAATCACATATCCAAATAGCTGAAATGGTCAATCTAAGCACCTCAACTGTAAACTACATCATTCCGAGTTTCGTCGACGAAAATTGGATGGAGGGCAAGGGCGGAATGGCACCAAACAAGGAGGATCATCAGAAAAATAAGGGAAAATCCTTAGCCATCGGCTCAAAAACTGACTCAAAAGGTGCAGGACGAAATGGGGAAAAAGTGCAGTGTGGAAACTGTGCTCCAGGTTTTGCGCAACTATGACTTGAAGGCCTGAGTAGCACGGAAAAAGCAATTTATAAGCGTTAAAAATAGAAGGTCTAGGATGACGTTCGCCAAAATCCACTTGGACAAGGATTTGGAGTTCTAGAACACAGTCATATATGAATTTTTGGTTCGGGCGGGCGGAATTATGTGTGGCGACAGTCCAATACCGAGCTGAATCCCAAACACTTAAAGGCAACAGTCAAGCATGGCGGAGAAAGTGTCATGGTATCGGCATGTATCTGGGCAGCTGGCGTCGGGAATTTCGTGATTATTGAAACAACAATGGACAAGAATTTGTTCCTCAATATACTAAAAGCAAAACGGACGCACTTTCCGGTTCTACCAGGACAACGACCCCAAGCATAAGTCCGGAATATTACAGTCCTGGCTTAGATCGAACTGCCCCCACATGATAATTCCACCGGCCGTCTCCAGATTTAAATGTTATTGAAAATTTCTGCTGAAAAATAAAATCCGGAAAAACAACATAACCAGCAAACAGGTTCTCAAAAATGGTCTGCTGGATGAGAGGAGCAAGATCAGCCCAGAAACTACCCGAAAGCTAGTATTTTCCACGCATAATAGGTTTAGGGAAGTTGTTAAGGCTAAAGGATATCATACTAAGTATTAACATCCTTATTAAAGCTTTTATACCAAATATTTAACTTTTTTAAGGCTGCTTCAAATCGGCTTTGACCTGTATTTTGGATATGTTTTCAGTTTTTGACTTATTTGAATTAGTTAATTAATATTTTAATTAAAACTAAAGTTTCTTTCTGCTCCAAACTGGCTTTGAGACACTGTATATTCAATTTAGTTTTATTTTCGGTGCAGTACCAGTAGCTTGGCCCGATTCTACTATCAACATTTCTTTTATTCTCGAGTGTCTACAGAAAGTTAAGTTGTTGCCCATACATTAGGGACACTGTACATTCAACATTCGCAATCATTTTACTAGTATTTCGTGTTTTTTTTACCATGATTTGTAAAACTTCTTATCTCCTTGCTCCTCATACACTGTGTACATGTGTTCGGTCATTAAAAAATGTGAATTTTGAATTTAATTGATTTGCATTTCAATTAAAAGTCGTACTTACAAATCAAACATTTTCTCTTTTTATGGTGTATAATTACTCACATTTTTCAGTTCACGCATAGTGTGCAATGTACAATTCGTATTCACGCAATATACAGTGGCTCAAAGCTTATTTCGACCAATGTGTAGCAATAAATTTAAACTGCTATAAAGTTTAAAAAAGGAAAAAAACGCAAAATGTTCAAATGCCAATTTGCTTCATATTAGGAGTCTGCGCGATCTGGTAGAAATATACCCGCTTCTTTCGCACACATTCATATCCCATTAGAAACGGCGTGTGTCTATTCGTTGCTCGACACACGAACCATGCAAAAACCTGATGCACTTTTTTGTCGATTTGACGCCTCTATGTATTGACTGCTTAGTGATGCAATGTAACTGTTGGAGCGAAGTTTCCCCGCGTCACGGAATGCCTGGATAAGAAAAGTAATACTGAGTCCCACCAGCGTTGTGTACTCAATCAGCGTTTATTCAAGACTGCTACCTTACAGTATGAGTAGCAATTAATGAGAGACTTAACATAAGTATCGATGCACGATTGCATTGAATGTTAAATAACATATTTTCAACACCCTTCCACAATGCAAGCATGCTTACAAAAAGTCATTTCAAATTTAACATGTTCCTTAGTTCATTATGCTTCGTTTTGGACAAGTTCTTTGTTAGCACATCTGCTATCATAACATTTGAAGGAACATATTTCAAAACAATTTGACCCTCATTAACAACTTGCCGAACAAAATGATATCTTATATCTATGTGCTTAGTTCTATTATGATGTACCGAATTCTTTGCTAATTGTTGTGCACTCAAGTTGTCTCCGTACAACACCATCTGGGTAGTTTCAGTACCACAACCGACTTCGATAATCAGCCTGCGCATGACGATAGCTTCCTTGCACGCCGTCGACAAAGCCATATACCCAGCCTCTGTGCTGCTGAGTGCTACGCTGCGTTGTTTCTCCGATTTCCACGAGATCGGTCCACCAGCGAGAAAGTATACGTAGCCAGTATACGATTTACGATCAACCTGATCGCCAGCCCAATCAGAATCAGCATAGCCTTCGATCGCCGCTCCACACTTTCTGTAGTGTATCTTTAGCTCCACTGTAGACGCTAAGTACCGCAGGACATGCTTCACGCCTGCAAGATGTTCGATATGCGGATCCACGTTCCGTTGTGCCAACTTTGCAACCGAGTGCAAAATATCCGGTCTTGTTGTAAGAGCCAGCGACATTAGCTCTCCCACTTGTGCTTGGTACGATGTTTTATCCACCTTTTGACATTGGCTGCCGTTGCAAGCTGTCTGGTACCCAGCATCCAATGGCGTAGCTGCTGGTCTGCAACTTTCCATACCGTGTTTACGCAAAAGATCCTTGATGTATTCCGTATGGCCCAGAGTGATCTCTCCAAGTTCACCCTCACGTTGAATTTCCATGCCAATAAACAGTTCTAGTGGCCCCTTGTCAACGCACTCAAACGACTTCATAATATCAGATTTGATGCTGACCAAGTCCGCTTTCGATTGACAAGCTATAAGGAGATCATCAACGTAAACTAAGATTAGTGCCAAATTACCTCCCTTTCGTTTATAAAGGCATGGCTCATTGTCGCATGCAATGAAGCCAATTCCACGCAAAACGCTGTCGAGCTTGGAGTTCCACTCCCTTCCAGATTGCTTTAATCCATATATCGCCTTTTTTAGTAGCAATACTCCATCCGCCCGATTGTCTTCAGAGTATCCTTGCGGTTGCTTCATATAAACAGTATCCCTTAGATCGCTGTTCAAGTACGCAGTACAAACATCCATCTGATGTAGGTACAACTGCAATTCTGCCGCCAACGCCAATATAAACCGCATGCTCTCCAGCCTGCATACCGGTGAAAACGTCTCATCGTAGTTAACACCGTACTGCTGTGCGCATCCTTTTGCCACCAGTCGTGCCTAAAACCGTTCTATCTGGCCGTGAGTATCCCGCTTCAGACTGTAGACCCACTTGCAACCAATTGCTCGTTGTCCTTTCGGTAAATCTGCCAGCTGCCAGGTTTGATTCGTAATCAAAGCCTCATACTCCTTTTGCATCGCTTCTTTCCAGAACGAAGCATGCGTACCGCGCATTGCCTCCTCGTAGGTTGCTGGAATGGGTACATCACTTGTAGCCATAGCGCCGAGTATATTGTATTGCTTCCTTATTTGCATTTGACCGAGATGTGATGTCTTCGCTGCTGGAGTCAACCTCATCATCATCCTCTGCGTCAACTTGCTCAACTCGATGCCCAACATTCGACATATCAAATGTTACCGCTTCGCCCTTTGCCTTTTCCAAATAGCTGACCTCATCAAAGATAACATCTCGTTTGTCGACCACTGTTTTGGATTCTGCATCGTAGAGCCGATAGCCTTTTGCTTGCATTGAGTAACCGACCATGCGGTATTCTTTCCCCTTGGGTTTAAACTTGCTCTTATGACGACCCTTATCCAGTGCCACTGCAATGGAACCAAAAACTTTAAGATGACTTATCGTTGGTTTCTTACCAGTCCACGCTTCCATTGGAGTCATCCCGATCAGTGCCTTTGTGGCTGCACGATTGCGTAAATACACCGCTGTGTTTACTGCCTCTGCCCACAATGACTGGTCCAAGCCTGATTGATCCAATAAGCATCTTGCCATCTCCACAAGCGTACGATTAGCTCGTTCTGCCACACCATTTTGTTGCGGAGTGTACGCCACCGTCAATTGCCGTGCAATTCCATTGGTTTTCAAAAACCCGTCGAAAGTTTTATTAACATATTCGCGTCCGTTGTCGCTGCGAATACACTTGATCATCTTTCCTGTTTGACGCTCTACCAGATTTTTGTACTCCACGAACTTGCGAAAGACCTCGTCCTTCCCTTTCAGGAAATACACAAAAATCCGTCTTGATTTGTCATCAATAAATGTGAGGAAATACTTAGAGTCGCCAAGAGACTTCGTTACGAAAGGGCCACACACATCAGTGTGCACTAATTCCAGAAGTCCTTCCGCTCGGCTTTCTGTTGATCCTGGAAATGGCTGCACGTGAACCTTGTTCAGCATGCACGTCTTGCACGACACCCGTTGCAATACGTCAACATTTTCCATTCCTCGTACCAGCGCCTTGTTTGCCATTTCACGCAAACTATCGTAGTTCAAATGACCATATCTGTTATGCCACAACTCGCCATCTGACTTAACAGCAGCATAACAACTGTTACGATGACCTTCAAACGTATACAGATTTCCTACTCGCTTGGCCTCGAGTATACATTTGCCGTTTCTGCAGACTCGAGCACTCTTTGTATCAAAGTGAACATTGCACTTCATTGCGACGGCCTGTCCCACAGACATAAAATTGCTCGTCAACTTTGGTACGTACAATACGTTGCCTAGCACCAGTGTACACAAATCCGTTTCCAATTTGACTTCGCCTCTGCCTTCTGCTTGCAAGGTACCGGCAAACCGATCGTTTCGGTATGCGCCTCAAATTTTGAAAACATTTGTTTATCACAACACATATGACTTGTTGCTCCACTGTCCAAGCACCAGCCGATTTTCTTAAAACTGCTTGCATCCAATGCGTTGAGTAAGCTGCAATTCTGCTGTTCGGTCTTCATTACGTAATTTTTGGCAATTAATCTGCGACAATTCGCTTTAATATGCCCTATTTCACCACATTCGTAACTGTAAAGGCGTTCGCCGTTTCGTTGTGCTTCTCGGCGCCTTCTTTTCTCTCGCCTTCTTCCTTCAACTTTATGCACAAAATTTCAAACGACGGCAGACTGTCGCGCGTCTGGATGGCGACAACGAAATTCCCATAATCTTCTGGAAGACTGGCAAGCAAAATTATGACCTTGAGCTCGTCAACTATTTCTATTCCAACTCCGGCAAGCTGATCCACGATTTCGTTAAATGTGATCAAATGGCTAGCCATGCTTTGCCCCTCCGCCATGCGAGAATTGTGCAAACTTTTGTACAACGAGACTTTGCGCATCGGCCCGCTTGGCTGATGGACTTCGCGCAACTTAATCCATGCCTCCTTCGACGTTGTGCAATTCTTGATGTATCCCAACTGCGATTCCTTAACACTTAGCGTGATCGTTGACAATGCCTTACGATCCAACGCCTTCCAGTTAACATTTTCGCCAACATCAGACTCCAGTAAATCCCCCGACGCAACTTCCCATAGATCCGCATGCACCAACACGCTTCGCATCAGTATGCTCCAAGAATCATAATTCTTCTCTTCAAGCTTCTGTATTTGGTACAGCCCACTCATATTTCTATTTTTGCGACGCAATTTACATTTACACACACGTAACTGCCGATTTTGTCTTTTATCACATCCGAGTTCGTAACTCTGGATATCGAGTCAATAAACTATAACCGATCTTATCAGGCCACGTTCCCTGGGCCCATAACCTGTTGGAGCGAAGTTTCCCCGCGTCACGGAATGCCTGGATAAGAAAAGTAATACTGAGTCCTACCAGCGTTGTGTAGTCAATCAGCGTTTATTCAAGACTGCTACCTTACAGTATGAGTAGCAATTAATGAGAGACTTAACATAAGTATCGATGCACGATTGCATTGAATGTAAAATAACATATTTTCAACAGTAATAATCTGGAAACTCCTTTTTAGTTTATCTTAAGTTTTGCATTGTTCCTTTATTCGTATGTCAAATGAAAAAGCACATAGTGTAATTATTACAAAGTGGTCAACATTTTGACAATCGTCGGTCAGCTGTTGTGGAGATCGAGCGGTGTGGTGTCACGTAAAAAAGAATTGATCCAGCTGGCTTATCTGTTCCGTTAATTGTGTGACTTAGTTTTTAAAAGCGAAACCAAAGAATACAGAAATGAACGGCAATTGCTTTGATGACGACAGTGGAAGTGAAAAGTCTTTCGTTTCAGCAACTGAATGGGAAAGGAAACCCATAAAAAGTTGCCCCCTTCTGCCGCATGTACTGTCGTCTTTGGACCAGAAACTCAAGCGAATAATATTTATTCAGCAAACGGACCAATACTATCATAGGGCTCTGAGCGACATATACGACCAGACGATCATATCGGTGCTGATCGAGCCCTTCTTTTATGGGCGTCATTGTAATGCATCTGTAATGGTTATTGCCACGGTAAATAACACCTATGTTTTTGATCTAAAAGCTCTAGGTACGATTTTTCGAGAGCTGGCCAAGTTGCTGGAGGTGGAGAGTCCACGAAAGATAATGCACTACAGTCATCGGATTTGCGATTTATTGTTGCATCAGCATAAGCTAAGAATCAATGGAATTTCCGATACTTTTGTGGCTTGGTGCGTGGTTCGACAATCGCTTACCTTTGATCTGCACCCTTCTGAGCTCACCTGTGATGATATAAAAAGTGTCAACGAGTCGGTGCGCAACTTTACCGCACGTCCCTTGTCCAGGAGTCAGTTGCAGTACCTGGGCAAGATTGCCATATTACAGTACAAATTGGATGACACTCTTATTTATGAAAATATTTGTAGCGGTTTGCAACAGATGTCTGTGAAATTCAGTTGCGAGTATACCAAACAAAGCAAATCCGATGAAGTGGCTATGGAAATGACACCAACTAGCAAAGCTGGCTTCGACTGCATTGATTCGTCTTACAAAACAGCGGGTACAATTAACTAGTCATTCTCATCATTATAAGATATTGTCAATATTAAAAACTGCTGATATTTCCAGGAAGTATGCGATTATTTTATAATACAATTTTAGTATAATTTATGTATATACCTTTTATTTCTTAAATTTGTTTCCTATTTATTAGGTTGTTTGCAGAAAAGTATTTGCCGCCTATCTTATATTTTCATTAATTGGTTTATTATTAATTTTCCAGATCAGTTTCAATAAAATGTGAATGTAAGAAATACTGTGCATGTTGGAATTCGGCCACTTTGTAACTAATTGCTTATAGCCTAATACTTTGCGGAACGAATGCAAATTTTTCAAAGGTTTGGAACATAAGCAACATCAGTCAATAGTCAGTACCAACACTAAGCAGTCAAAAAAGTGCATCAGGTTTTTTCTGAGAGAGTGGGTCCCAGCAGAGAAAATTTTTCAGGCTTCGCGTGTCGAGCAGCGAAAGCAGATCATTATTTTAATTCGCTTCGCTGCGACAACATCGCGGGTAAACAAAAAATCCAGACTTTTATGAGCATGCGTGCGTGGGTGCAAACAGGTAAGCACAGTTTCTAGCGGCCCTAATGGGTTTTGAATGTGTGCGTAAGAAGCACGTGTATTGCTACCAAATCGCGCAGACCCTTGAACGTGTGCGAAAATAGCAGCAACACTCTATCCTTGTCTTTTTGCGTGCGAGCTGGCACTCGATTTTCAATTTTGTAATTTGGGGCCTGATGTGTAACCTTTCGTAAAATAAAGTGGTTTAATTGTTGATCAATTTGGTAACCACAGCCCACAAAATGTAGGGTAAACATCTAAAACAGGGTATCATTGTCTCGACATCTAACATTCTATGTTTTTATACGCATTCATACAAATTTAGGATTCAACGTGATCATGTCACAGTGCGTAGACAGATGATAGAACAAAATAGCTCGCATGTCGATACAATGATACCTCTCTTAAGATTTACACTAGACAATGTCGTTAGAAAAAGAATTGCTGGGACCCAGACTCTCAGAAAAAACCTGATGCACCTTTTTTTTTGTCGATTTGACGCCTCACTGTTTTGACTGCTTAGTGGCACCAGTAACAGCTGTGCAGCAATTGGCAAACAAGCAACGAACAATTGCCATAGACAGAGGAGATGTGGAAAATGCACTTGACCATTGGTCTAATTCTCAATTCAAATAAATAATAATTAATCAAATTTTTGGCCAACCTTCTTTGCTAGTTTCTTACGTGTAATTAAATATAATAATCTTGTGAATAAGATTTTATTTTTCTTTATCTTGTTGGTAAGTAATTCTTAAATTGTAAAGTTCAACTTGTTTGTTTTACAAAAAGTGTAGATAGTAATTATCAAAAATACCGTGCGGTGGAATGACTGATGCTTGATGTCGCTCTGCATCGCCAGATTGATGATTAATGCTTGACGTCGCTCTGTGTGAACGCAGCTCTTCAAAAAGATGCTATTACGCAAAGTCCACTCATCACTAAATATAAAGACTGATTCAAAACTCGGATTGCAGTCAGTTCCTTAACTCGGCGACTTCGTTGTTGTTGCCATGCAGTGAAGTCCGTATTGGTGTGTTTAAGTACTAAAGCTTTTAAGACCTCCCGTAAGACTTTAGATGGCAACCATAACAATATATTGTATACACGGTGTCTCAAAACTTATTTCGATCAGTGTGAAGAAAAAAATGTAAAGTGTTATAAAGTTTAAACAAGGAAAAAAAAACTCAAAATTTGTAAATGCCAATTTGTTTCATTTTATATCACGTTTGAAAAAGAAACTTTAGTTTTTGTTAAAATTTAAATTGATTAATTAAAATTAGTCAAAAACTGAAAACATATCCAAAAAAGATGTCAAAGCATATTTCGACCAGGCTTAGAAAACGTTACATACTTGGCGTATAAAAGCTTAAATAATGATATTAATACTTGAAATGATATCCTTTAGCCTTAACAACTTCCCTAAACCTATTCAAGGAAAATACCAGCTTTCGGGTAGTTTCTGGGCTGATCTTGCTCCTCTCATCCAGCAGATCATTTTTGACAACCTGATTGCTGAATATGTTGTTTTTCCAGATTTGATTTTTCAGCAGAGCCCACAAATTTTCAATAACATTTAAATCTGGAGACGGTGGAATTATCATGTGGGGGCAGTTCGATCTAAGCCACTACTGTACTATTCTGGACTTATGCTTGGGGTCGTTGTCCTGGTAGAACCGGAAAGTGCGTCCGTTTTGCTTTTAGTATATTGAGGAACAGATTCTTGTCCATTGTTGGTTCAATAATCACCAAAATTCCGACGCCAGCTCGGTATTGGACTGCAGCCACACATAATTCCGCCCGCACGAGCCAAAAATGTTGAATTTGGACTCATCTTCAAATATGACCATGTTCCAGAATTCAAAATCCTTATCCAAGTGGGTTTTGGCGAACGTCATCCTAGTGCCTTTATTTTTTGCGCTTATAAATTTCTTTTTCCACAGTTCTCGGGCCTTCAAGTCATAAATGCGCAAAACCTGGAACACAGTTTCTACACTGAACTTTTTCCTTATTTCAACCTGTACCTATTGAGTCAGTTTTTGAGCGTTAAGATTTCCCCTTATTTTCCTGATGACCCTTCGCTCGTCCTCTTCGATGCCCTTAGATGCCCTTCCGCCCTTGCCCTCCATCCAATTTTTGTCAATGAAACTCCAAATTATGTACAATACAGTTGAGGTGATTAGATTGACCATTTTAGCTATTTGGCGATATGAATATCCGATTTTTAAGTGTTCCAGAATTATTTTCCATTGATCAATGGTTGTCCGTTTGCCCATAGTACTTGTTGGCTTGTTCTACCCGCAGGGAAAAACTAAACTGATTACAAATAATTGGTCTATTTATACCGAAAATATTCAACCTGACGTAAAAATTCTGGGTTTTATGGCACCCACTTTGTAACGCGCGCACACTTTAAATTACACAAACAACTCGTTAAAGTTGTATAATCGCATAAGTTAAAGTAATTATATTAGTTAATATATTATTTAAGACCCGATAATAATATAAATTAACTATTATAATAATAAATGTGGATTTTGGTGCTCTTCTTGTGTAAGATAACGCCTCCTTAATGTTCCTTCCATAGTTCGCAAATGCTTTGCGGACCTGTCTGATGACTTTTCCGACATAGGAATGAATAATGAGCGTAATTTTAGTTACGTATCGGAAATGCAGAGCTGAGTTAAAAAATTCAGTATATTTGTCCGTTTGTCAAGTATTTAATTTATTTAGTATTTTGTATCTTTATTTGTTTTTAAATCGATGGTAACCTTTCACACATTTTAGAAACAAATGTTATAAAATATTGCCAGAATTAAAAAAAAACCCGCATTAGCTGCATTTGACTCCCACTTTTCATTAATATTCTCGTCGTTTCTGCTTGTTCACAACGACAGTTCTTGTAAAACAGTGCAACTTATAAAAAACAACAACAATAACATCTAATTGCTCAAAATAAAATTATAAATTATTTTGCGAAATATTCAGCTGTGACAGTAGATGCAAGATGCTAGAGGCGGGATGTTTCCCGCCTAAGCTACTTACATTCTAGAAAAAAAATTCCACACGTTCCGCTAGATTTCATTCTGTATGCAGCTCCTATTAGTGATGACAAACTCGCCTGAAAAAATTTGGAAATGGAACACAGTGGATACCAACACTTTGCGCGGTTTTTGGAAACGTAAGAAAATTGAAAGGTTTTTTGCAAAGAAGAATTAATATATAAATAATATTTGTTTATTTGTTTATTATTTTTAAGAGTAAAATAATATTAAAATATCAAATGGGTTTGAGACAGCTAAGATGGCACCACTGATTAAGGCAAGCACTGGTGAACTAGTTCACTGAACTGTCATATCACTGATATCGGTTCAACAATGAAAATAATGAAAATTTCACGTCATCCACGCTGCCTGAAATAAAATATGTGAGTATTATAATTTAAAGTAACATTCAGAGCTTGTATTGCTTGCTTGTTATACAGTAATGTGATTTTTTTCCATGTGATAATGTGCTCTCCGTTTTTATTGTCAATTGCAAATGGTTATATGTTAGAAAATTTGTTAAACACCGGGAAATAGTCTTTTCTGTTCGTTTTTTTTTTTACTCCGCTTGTACGTGCGCTAATAGATATTAAAATAATAATTCTTCTTCAAATTTGATGGTATCTGTTGGAATTTAAAAACTTACACCATACACACGCACACATAGATATGTATACATAGATGCGTGTGCAACATATACATATGCATACTATGTATGTAGGAATGGTATGAAAAATGTGCGCTGTGAATTTGTGAAGAAATCGTCAACTTAATTATGCACAAACGCAAAGCACAACATTAATGTATGCATATGCTCGGTATTTAACTGAAAATATTTTGTTAATTCCTAATTACTCACCGTACAAACAATTACCTTCTATATATTACATAAATTAGCGCAACATTCAAAGTAACGTGCTTGCCGTCCACTGTCAATTTGCTGTCTCTGGCATATTACGTCGACTGCCTCGAACAATTTGTGTAACAAACTGCACAGATTGTAGAGCCCCAAGATTAAGGCATCAATTTGTGGTTGGAATTTGTGGTAGGTCCCATAAGGGGCCCCAGTATTATCATCCAAAATTAAGTCGTGGGCAACCTATTCTCTTCAGGTATGTTGGAATTTTGTTGTTAAAATGTTTAAAGTGAGAAAAGTTGTAAACGCTTTGCGAACGGACACTAACTGTGTATTGAATTTTATTTTCCAGTCAGTTCTATAACGATAATCTTGCTGCGTGGACACATCCAGGCACTACCGAGTCATCTGAAGAGCACACAACTAAAGCTATTGTCGAAGAGGAACATAGAGTGGACAATAATTCGGCGGAGATGACACTACCAAGTGCGGCTCGCGTTTACACAGACGTAAACGCCCACAAGCCAGACGAATATTGGGACTATGAGAATTATGTAGTCGACTGGGCCAACCAGGACGATTACCAGTTGGTGCGCAAGTTAGGGCGTGGCAAGTACTCTGAGGTGTTCGAGGCTATCAACATAACAACAACTGAGAAATGTGTTGTGAAAATATTGAAGCCTGTTAAAAAAAAGAAGATAAAGCGCGAAATTAAGATTTTGGAAAACTTGCGTGGGGGCACCAACATAATAACGCTCCTAGCTGTCGTCAAAGACCCAGTATCACGAACTCCAGCACTGATATTTGAGCATGTGAACAATACAGATTTCAAACAACTCTACCAAACACTAACAGACTACGAGATACGCTACTATTTATTCGAGCTACTTAAGGCACTCGACTATTGCCACAGCATGGGAATAATGCATCGCGACGTAAAGCCACACAACGTGATGATAGATCATGAAAATCGGAAGTTACGTCTCATTGATTGGGGGCTAGCTGAGTTTTATCATCCGGGTCAAGAGTATAATGTAAGAGTGGCGTCCCGTTACTTTAAGGGTCCCGAGCTCCTTGTCGATTATCAAATGTACGATTATTCGCTAGACATGTGGTCGTTGGGATGCATGCTCGCGTCTATGATTTTCCGCAAAGAGCCATTCTTCCATGGCCATGACAACTATGATCAACTTGTGCGAATTGCTAAGGTGCTGGGCACCGAAGAACTGTACGCGTATCTTGATAAGTACAACATTGATCTAGATCCGCGATTTCACGATATTTTACAGCGCCATTCCCGCAAGCGCTGGGAGCGATTTGTTCATTCTGATAACCAACATTTAGTGTCTCCAGAAGCATTAGACTTCCTTGATAAGCTATTGCGTTATGATCACGTTGACCGTCTTACAGCTCGTGAGGCTATGGCGCATCCATACTTTTTGCCAATAGTTAACGGACAGGTGAATCCCAGTCAGCAATAGACGTGGATTTACACTATAATGTATACAAACTTTTGTCGAGACAGCACGGTAACAGTTACGAGGACGGGTACGAGTACTTTGAAAGGAAAAAATCGTTATGTGCTCAATCTAAAAAGATGAATAAGGATCAAATTCAATAATATGCATCGACCCACAGACCGGAATCATACATTAATGGACATTCACCGATTGCACATAAATATAAAAACAGTCAAAGTAACAGTAAAAGAAAAGGTTATTTGAATTATAATTTTTGCAAAATATAAAACGACAGTGATTACAAAAGTACTCAAGTACTTCCATATACAACATTTTCAAATATTTCTGTTTCAAAACTCATACATGCACATGCTTAAGAATGAACATCAGGCTACATTATAATTAACATATATTTATACCAATAATTATAAATATAATGCAATAAAATCTCCATTTCTTACAAAAGTTAATATCATTGTGAAGTCGGACATCGCTCACCTTAACAATACATACGCAAAACAAAAAATCAGCTTTTATCTATTTGCCAACGTAGAGAAGATTAACGTGGCGTTTTGTTTTGTTTTTTGTTGCTGATTGAGGTGGGGGTATTAAACTCAAGTTCTTGGAGCTTATACAGCTGACCATTTTTTTTTTTGGGGTCCACTTGATCGAAAGTATAAATGTGTAATTAGATAAGTTTCTGACTAAAAAGCAGTTGCAAAGCCATTATTCAAAGGGTTGTTAGTAAAATAAACAGTTGCGATTGTTTCATGAATTGCATTCTATAATCGCCAAAGTACATTTCGTTTATACAACAACAATTGTATCTCTAATTTTAGGTATCATTATTTATACAACATGCATCTCGAACCAAGCATATCACTAATTCCTACAAATAATAGGTTCGAATTAAGATGTTTCTAGGACTATTTCATTATATTATCAGGCTTGGAATATATATTAAGTCGGTATCTGTGCTGGTAAGTATGCATATTGATCTTAGAGTAAATGGTAAATATACGCAGATTAAGAGAGAGTCTTAAGTTATACGACTACCTGGAAGCAGCGGATGTAATCAGATGGCTTAACTGAAGTTAATTAGAGCCTAATGCGAATTTGCTGAGTGATTCTTAAGGACTCTTGCTCATCTCGACAATATAGTTATTTATTTTGAACACCACAGCAAAAGGACGGAAAAGTGCATTTAAACGGCATCAGATTCTAAACACATTCCGTGGGTCGATTTATTTTGGCGTGCAATATATGCACGATCCAAATGGAAATTTCTTTGTTGCTAGTTGGCCGTGTTACCTCCTGCATAATTAAGGTTAAGGGATGTCATCGGTCACGTAGAGGCTCTCAATATCGGACTGGATGTTTTGCTGGCGTCAAATTCCATGATATCTTCGGAGTAGCAAGCTACCAAGGAAATAGCCGTTACCAATATAGGAAATTTTTATGACAGCTTGTTCGATTAATTTGAGCGCATCGGTTTCATCGTTGAATAAGATGGCTGTCACAAGTAATTCAATTTTAGAGGAAGTTCTCACTTTGACGCTCCCCTTTGCATACACAAAAGATATTTGCGGTTGCGATTTTTTTGTTTCCTTAGCCGATTTGAATCCTTCAAGCAACGCACGATCAATTTTACTACAATTCTTACCGTCCATGTTCGTTCATATCATTTTTATACCCATTAAAAATGGGTAAAAAGGGTATTATGGTTTTGTGCAAATGTATGTAACAGGCAGAAGGAAGCATCTCCGACCCCATAAAGTATATATATTCTTGATCAGGATCAACAGCCGAGTCGATATAGCCCTGTCCGTCTGTCTGTCCGTCTGTATGAACACGCGGATCTCAGAGACTATAAGAGCTAGCGACTTCAAATTTGGAATATAAGTTCTCGTGTACCAGGCGCAGATCAAGTTTGCTTTATTTTATCGATAACTGCCTCAGTTTCAGAATTATCGATACATTTCGATTTCCGATAGCAATAAATTCCACAATTTAAGAGGTAGAGGCTTCTAATTTATACATAATATGCATATACATATTATTGATCAATTGATCGGACAAGAAACACCAAAATTATAGTCGAAAATATATTCTCATATTGATCTTGCTGTCAGCAGCCGCAAGCATTTTCGTATGCATAATTAGGCGAGCGCATGTGTGAGAAAGAGATGACATGATAATCGACGCTAGCGTCAATATATTTGTGTGTGTTCTGCAGAGTCTCGATAACTACTGTTTCGTGTACGTGTGTATGTGTGTATGCATGTACGTATATGCACGTGTTTGTAGCCATTCAGTTCGGGCATTTGAGTGCAAATCATCTTAAAGGGAAATTTGCCAATAAAACTAGAATTTATTTAACAACTGGGTTAAGGGTATATCGTAGTCGAGTTAACTCGACTACTGCATCTTACTTGCTTTGTTTGCTTAGCCGATTTGAATCCTTCAAGCAATGCACGACCAATTTTACTACAATTTTTTACCGTCCCTGTTCGTTCGTATCATTTTTGTTGTTTATGATTAGTTTAATAATGGTCAATGTGTTGTACTAAATTGAGCTGGGTCTTATGGTATATAATGAAAATGAGAATCCTGTCATCAAGCGTTTTATTTGTTTAAAAATATAACTTTATAAACTTGATTGGTTCCCTAGATTCTAGTTTTGATCTCCTAATTTTGAAAAAGGACGGACCCGGTGAATCTTTTTTGAAGTCAATCTCGTATTTTTATGGAACACTGATACTGATTGTGCAACTGTTTTATTTTTATTTTCTAATTTCAAATTTGATCTCCGAAAAATGTTTAAGTAAAGCCACATATTCGAAAATAATGGGTAAGCCAGATCAAGCATTTTTTTGTAATGTGTTATGAATGGAATTGAACTTACAAGTTATGTCCGGGTTTTGTAAACAATTATATTTAACTGTTCATATTTTTAGCTAAAGTCATTGGTAACACTTTGTTGCATTCTTAGACCTTAAATCTTCAATTGTTAAGTAATAATGATATATCGTAATTAATACTATTATAAAAATTAAAACAAATTATTTCAATTTGTTTCTCATTTATTTTAATAATTTTAATTTGGATTTTTGTTATTAATGATTTGGTTTTCTTCAATCACATTGTTGATTAATTAAATAAACGGCAGATAAACAATCATGATGGTGTATATATATTTTTATTTAAGTTCATCAACAAATGCTGCACTTAACTCTGCAATGTATTCATCATCTTGGCTTTTAGTGAAGATGTCATTATCAGGATTTAACTCAACTTTGATGAACTGTTTAGAATCGTCTGAAGTAAGTTTCGGAAGCACATGAATTTCTTGTTCATCTTTATGAAAATTTAGTATTATATCATTGTGTGCTGAATTTTCCGGATTATTTGCATTTTTCTTGGTCATTTTAAATTTTTTTTGTTGTATCCCTGGCAGAATGAGCTCACTTTCATAAAAATTTATGCTCGGAGATTCCTCATTTGAATATTCTATAGAAGGACGACATATTTCGCTATTAATTTGTCCATTTTTGTAACTGTGTTTGATTTGTTGATTTTCTCCAATTACAATTGGATGTTCTTCAATTATATTTTGTATCGAACTCGTACTTATATTTGTATTACTTTGTTCTTCTCTCTTTAACATAAAGCTTTCTCTCTCAGGGTGTATAGTTTTTTCGACTGAAGCAATCATAGATTTACAACAAATACGTATGTCTGAGCTTGGATCTTTTTTGTAAGCTTCATCTAGTATGTACAGAATAATATTCCCTGGAGAAGAGCTCGAAATATTTCTCAATTTTATGAACGTGAATAAAGTTTTATACATTTCAAGGCGACAGGACCAATCGTCGTAATGGTTTTGAATCATCTGACGCTTTTCAGATATTTGAACAGTAATTTCCAATATAGTGTTGAGTATCAACTGTTGAAGAAATAAATATGTATAAAGATTAGCAAATTATTAATAAAGATTACATTCAATTATTAAAAACAAGTAAGATGCCAACTCGACTACGATATACCCTTAACCCAGTTGTTAAATATATTCTAGTTTTATTGGATAATATCCCTTTAAAATGATTTGCACTCAAATGTTCAGTTCTTCAAGTGCATTTCTTACAGTATTTTTACTCACAAGCATATACACACATACAGGCATACAAACGTACACAAAACAGTAGTTATCGAGACTCTGCAGAACACACACAAATATATTGACGCTAGCGCCGATTATCATGTCATCTCTTTCTCACACATGCGCTCGCCTATTTATGCATACAGAAAGTGCTTGCGGCAGCTGACAGCAAGATCAATATGATAATATATTTTCGACTATAATTTTGGTGTTTCTTGTACGATCAATTGATCAATAATATGTATATTCATATTATGTATAAATTAGAAGCCTCTACCTCTTAAATTGTGGAATTTATTGCTATCGGAAATCGAAATGTATCGATAATTCTGAAACTGAGGCAGTTATCGATAAAATAAAGCAAACTTGATCTGCGCCTGGTACACGAGAACTTATATTCCAAATTTAAGTCGCTAGCTCTAACAATCTCTGAGATCCGCATGTGCATACAGACGGACGGACAGGCAGACAGGGCTATATCGACTCGGCCGTTAATCCTGATTAAGAATTTATATACTTTATGGGGTCGGAGATGCTTCCTTCTGCCTGTTACATACATTTGCACAAAACCATTATACCCTTTTTACCCATTTTTAATGGGTTAAGGGTATAAAAAGACACAACTTTTAATGTGCAACATAAATTTAAATCACTAGTTTGACAATATGATTAGGAGTAATGAATATTTGAACAGCCTTAAGTGTGAACTGTTTTCAATGTAGTCATCTTGTGATGTAATATTTTCGCATAATGACTTCCCGTCAATATTATCACATTCTCGCATTCCGTTATGTCATTGTCCCCTTTATTAAACTCATGCACAACTAACGACGCTTTTGACAAGTAAATTGTTTAATTATTGGCTTTAAATATTCTCGACAAAAACACTTCCTCTTTCTTCATTGAAATTTTTTATTTCTGCATACTCCGGTATATCTTTGGCTTAACTGTGGTGAATGTAATTTGTCTTCATAAGTCACGTCCAAATATATTTTTATACCTTGAACCAATTAAAAATGGGTAAAAAAAGGTATGATTGCTTTTAAACACATTTTATTTTTATTAATCAATTACCCAAATTTCAACAAGAACGGTTAAGAAGCACCCAATTTATGTTCGAAATATTGATCGAATTTCTATTAGAAACCGCAAGCATTTTAGAGATAGGACGATATTTGACGCGAGCTTCAATATGTTTTTGTGTGTATTCTGCAGAGTACCAATACCTACGACTACCTGTACGTACATGTGTATGTTTAAGTTCTTTTTATTCTGCAGTCCATATGCCTAACATAAGAAAACAATATACTTGAGGGCCTGCTCACATTTGGGTGCAAAAATTTTTAAGGGGAAATTTTCCAACAATATCAGAATATATTTAACAGCTGGGTGCAGGGTATATCGTAGTCGGGCGCACTCGAATGCAGCATTCTTACGTGTTCTCGTTTAAATTTGTTTTATTTGTGTCCTTTACGTTTTGAAATTTAAAACGTAAAAATTGTATCCTTTTTCAAATAAAGATACGGTCGATCATTGGCAATATACTACTTACGATATTTTCAGGAACTTTTCCTAAATATGGTGTGTATCTTATATATAAATTACCTTTAGAAGCGTCGACTTTAATAAATAACCAACTGAAGCTAGAACTGCCTGCAGACACCGAAAAGCTTGTGTACAAAGAGCCACTCTGTCCTTATTTGTTATAGGTTCGCCTTGGATAGATGGCTCAGTTATTAAAGAATGGCTTCTTTTGCCTTTCTTTTGAGGTTCATTTTTCGACTGTGCTGCGGACTGCAATTAAAAGTTTATCAAACAGTCGAATAAAAACAATATATGAATATTTACCATTAAATATATATCTGTTCGACGTATCATTATGTCTTCCAAAATAATTCTGACAAGTCGATCTGCAATTAAATCGCACCCACTTCCTTCGCCAAGTGTAGAAATCCACAACATCGTTACTTTGTACACCTTCATTCGCAAATTACTACAAATAAAAAAATAAATAATAATTAACAGATAATAGTAAATTGTATCAAATTTCTAAACTCGAAGCACCGCACATAGTTATTCACTTTTAGTGTTTGGGAGTCAGCTATTAGTGTTTATGTGACAATTGGAGAGTATATATTTGTTTTTTGTGCATCAGTTATATTGTTATATAGAAATACGTGAAACACCCAGGAAAATACTCGAATTCCAGTGTAATACAATCTGAAAAGCAGTAAAAAAAACTCTTTTCGTAGGGGAAAGGGGTAGCTCAACCTTTGAAAAACTTTGTGAGCAATACACCTTATATATATGTTTTATATCTCAATTGCGGCAGAAGTTAAAAATTAATAAACACCAGCGTAACCGGAAAGGTTTATACTATGATACCGAAGGTATAAATGTATATTGAGTTTATGCAATGTCGGTCTCTATCCGTCCGTCTGGCTGAACGCAACTTTTTTTGACACCGTTACAGAAACTTAGAACATATACTTGAAAGTGCTCCGAATAGATAAAGTGTCAAGATTGTAGTCCTATGTCGACTAGGGAGCTAGAAAATCGATAAGATCGATATTCGCAAATCAATAAATCCATATATCTCTCATAATTTAATGGATACAGTCACCAATTTTGGTTGGTAGGTTGTTGGCAAGGTCGTTCAAAGATCGGCATGTGCCACGCCCAGACGGCCCCATCACCTCCGCCCCTAAAATTTTTAAATGGCTATATCTTCCGCAGTTTTTGAGTAGGAAACGTCAAATTTGGTAGGTATATTACTGGTAGTCGCCTTTAAGAAAACGCCGATAACAAATTTGTGTTGCCACGCCCACATCTGCGTCCATAATCGACAATTCCGATATTGCGGAAATTGTAAATCGATAACTCCATATATCTCCAAAAATTTTAAAGATAGAGTAACCAAACTTGGAAGATGATTTGCTGGTAACCGCCTTCTATCAAGTTTTGGACCACGCCCACAACCGCCGCGCCCCGGAATTTCGTTCGTATAAATTTAAAATGCGCATATCTGCCGTAATTTGCAAGCTAGAGTCGCAAAACTTTGAAGGTATGTTTCTGGTAACTCCCACAAAGATCGATACAAAAATTGGATGGCCACGCCTACTCCACCTACCTAAACCGATACACCTGTTGGTGTAAATCAATAAGCCCATATATCTCACGCAATTTGAAGACTCAAGTAACCAAATTTTAAAGGTATATTGCTAGTAACACCCTTCATAAATGTAGAAAAAAAATTTTGGACCACGCACACTCCCGCCCACAAAAAACGATAAATGCCTGTATCTCCCGCAATTTAAGAGCTACAGTTACCAAACTTAGAAGGTATATAGTCCCGCCCCCAAAAACCGATAAGTTCCCATATCCCCCGCAATTTAAGTTAGTTAGTTACCAAACTGGGTAGGAAGATTATTAGGAAACTTCTCTATAATTTTTTTGGGCACCGCCTACTCCCGCCCCTATAGTCTCGAAAAGCCCATATCTCCGGAATTTAAGAGTGAAAGTAGCTTATACAATTTTTTGTGTCTGCTCTCCCCGTGTGATTCTGCTCACCGTCCTTAAAAGCCACGCTCACTTTTATGCAAATCATATACATATTTAGCAGTAGAGAATTAACAGAATATGTTCCCATTTAAAAAGGCAAACTTGGGCAGTATATCTTGACTGCACACATATTATGGTATAATAGTATTTCGCCGCCGGTTACGTCCGACTCCAACGTTCTATCTTGTTTTTGGTTGAGTTGAGGGTATATTATTAATTACTCTACACTTCATAACAACAACATAGATCACCAAAAATATGTGCAGCCTAGAACAATAGGTATAATAAAATTTAATAGCACACAAAATTTTCGTAATTTCTGAATTGGAATAATATATTATCTGACCTACATATATGTATATTAGCAAACAGTTTCAAGTTTCAACATACCAAAACTCAATTTGAAATCCGACTGATGACCATTTTGTTTTATTTAGTGACTCCAGTAGTATACTTGTTATCAGTCTAAAATGCATCCTAAGGTGAGTGTGGCAGCTAAATACAAAAAAAGAAAAGAAGTTATGTTTATGAAAATTTGTTTTATTATACAAAACAAAGAAAAATTCTTTATATATATCATCGAGCAAAAGATTCAAATGAAAATTGTATATACTTTCTACTAAAATTTAATTCTTATTAAATTAAAAATAATTATCTAATAAAAACATACACAGAGCAGCTTCTTAAAAGAATTGCAATCAAAAAACGAAAATTTAGTGGCTTAATAGGAACAGATAAAAATTAATACTATTATCCAAACTTAAGTGTCAGAGTCGTGGGTCGTGTATTATTTTAAAACAAGCAAAGTTAAACGTTGCAGTTGCGTGTAGAGAGGAATTAGAATTATCTTTGAGCGAAGTTAGACTGGTTCCCACTACCGTTGGTATCAGATTTTAGAAATACATATTGTATTTAATAAATTAAAATTTGTTTACGTATAAATAACGCGTTTGCTTAGCCGCTAAGGTAATTTAGGAGCTAGGAGTTATGTTTGTAATTTAAATATTAAATGGTGACATCGATTCAGCTGCGTTGATGAGCCAGATAAATTGTTCTGTTTCCTCTATTCGGTCTTGTTACTTCTTCCCACTTTCTCTTAATCGATTACTACTTATTACTAATCGTTATACGAATTATTATTCCTAGCATGAACCGTTTCGAGTACTCTGTATTGATTACAACAAAATACATTATGTTGTCAATTCAGAGTCCTCCCTTTTTATAATTAAAAACTCAATTAACTATCTCGTGAATAACTTTTTCGCATGAACAGGTGGTGAGGCTTAACTAATTCTTACTAAATATTTTTTGGTCTGATTGGGTTGTTCTGGATTCTCCCCAATTCATGCAACAAGTGTTGGATCATATTGCATTTAAATATCCCCAGAAATCTTATAAATATTTCTTATTTTAAAATTTAATTTAATTAAATTTCTTACTTTTTGCATTTTTTGTGTCGACTGATTTTTTTTGTCATTAAATAAATAAACTTACGTATCAATCAATACTTCCAGTAATTCGAAAAGTTTTGTATGCAATGTAGGCAGAAGGTTTCTTAAACAGACATTATCCATACTTTGATTGCTCACATCAATTTTGTCTCTCAACTCTAATCCATGTTGAATAAATTCCAAAATTTTTGTTGGTCGCATTAGTTTGGTTGCTGGATACGGTTGGCTGTTAAAATCAAGAAAGTGTTAAAAAAAAAAACACTATATTTTCGGTGCTGGACCGAAACCTAAATATTAATTATAATTACGCAAAAATCTAAGACATATTTTTCTAGCCACACATTTTTTTTAGTCAATTTAAATTGATGGCTTTGAACGTTATATGATATAGTACGTAAATGCTTACTTCTTAATAAACAAGAACATTAATTTGCAAGCAACACACTTTTACAAATGTGCTGGAATTCATCAGACAAAGGAGGGGTGTAAAGTTCAATTAGGCTTGCGCCAATTAAATTATTTAATTTGAACAGAAATTTTATTCTAAAATTTATCTGTGGGAAGACCTATTCACCCAGAGAGACAAGTAGACAGGTCTAGCCACAGGTATTCTTGCATGCAACCAGACAGACGGACCATGCAAGACTATGTATTATCCTCATCTTGTTGGATATGTTTTACTTATCCAATGTCTTGTTAAGTTAATTATATAATTGTAATCTCCGATGCAATGGTATTTTGAATCACACCCTAAATTTCTAACCTTAACGCAATCTTTAGGAAGTCAATTAGATTGCAGAAGCGTCTGGAAACCCGAGCCACCCTTTCAATTGGATCTCCTTGTAGTTCCAACGTAAAAAATTCCAATTTTTTGCTTGTATCCTTCGTAATATAATCACTTTTATGATTACGAAACGCATCGATTAAGAGAGCATTGAGACTGTCCAATAAGCCTAGTTGGTAATCTTGCCATTGGGTCTTAGAGTTAAAATTTCCCTCGTTGCTCCCGCGTACTTGTTGTAATAGCAACCAGCAATTACCGCATTTATGAACTACTTCTGGATCACTGCTGTCCACTAATGCTAAAAGGTAGCGCTCAATTAAAGGCCTTCCAGATTTACTAGGTCCAGGGTAGTATTTCAAACATTGTTGTGTTGCCTTGAGTGCAGCCACAGTGCAGGCGGCTTTGCCTATTTGTTTTTCCAAAATGGCAAAGCTTTCGTAAAGCTTTCCTAGATAGGTAGCACCGAACCATTTCGCAATTTCAGGTAAAACTTGAATTTGAAAAACAAGCAGAGCTGAAAAAGAATTACAACCGATTATTATTAGAATTTTAATACCAATTTGTGTTATTGCTTTAGCAATGTCGTATTTGCCTCGATCTTTTATTCTTTGTTGTTGCCATTCTGTAATGTTTTATTGATGAGATTATTTTTTATGGCCGTAGGCAGGAACCGCCAGTATACATTTTTGATATAATCTGACGTATGTCATTGTATTTTAATAAAAAATAATCAAAAACGTATGTTTTCGATTAGTTCGCAATCAACAATTTGTCACAAGGAATTAAAACCAATTACGAATGGTCTTGTCGATAGAGCTCAAAATATCCTGAACTCAATTATTATTCTAGTTTTCTTTGAGTTTTGCATATTCAAAGATATTTAAAGTTCGTAGCTATAGCCAGTAGCCAAACAATATTTCCATTGTTTTGCCGTTACGGAGTATCAAATTCAAACACTGGTTTTTAACATACCCAAAGCTTCGTAGATAAGTTCGCCGTATAAGCCGACTTCATTTGCATTGCAGGCTCTTATTACGATAGTCAGCCAAATATTGGCTTTCTTTTCTAGAACATTTTTTGGACATTGGTTGAGGTATTCAATCAAAAAACGCAGACCGACTGATCGCGTCTTAGATTTTGAAAGCAAAAAGTTAATCGATTGTGCTTGCGACACCGCGTTCTGTAAAATATGGGTTTATCGTGAATTATTATAAGGTATGTATATCTATTGTTAATTAGGTTACTTACAGATTCTTGCACACGGTCCACGGCGTTGAGGTAAACATTTCGGTCATTCCTGTTCGTTTCCGCAACCGCCTTAATCATATCCCCAGCTCCGAACATTTTACCAAACATGTGCGAATTGCTAGAGATGTGAATCTACCGACAGCAATATCGATAAAATCAAATAATAATACTTTGGGGTATTATCTATATCATTTTAAACTCAGTAAACTATCGCTTGTGCCGAGCATACGCCAGTGTTGTCCGTTTACCAAATTTAACTTCATATCTAGCTATTTTTTTTATAGAGCTACTTACTATAATAATAATAATTATAATAATAAACAAACATACATTTGCCATTATTTTTAAGCTGGTCTAAATATATTTTTTTTCATATTCGTAGGTACTCAATATTAATTTATATATTATTTGCTTAAAAACCCTCGCAGTCAAATAGCTGTTTGGCTAAAAGTCCTTTAACAAGCAAGAAATATAACATTTTTGCGCAGCCTCCATTGGACTCAGCAGGCAAACGAAAAACAAATGTGATTTTTGTGTTGCACATTAAAGAACTCAAGCTGTTGCTGTATTAAATTAAAAAATAATTAATTGCCATAATTATTTTATTCTACTACTACAAATGCAAAAGAAAATGTTAATTGATTTGAATGAAGAAAAATAATTATGAATGCTTGCAACCCAAGTAGCCAATCAACTGTGTGACTGCGAAATGCTTAAGCCAGATTTTCTAAAGGATTATAAGTTACTCATGAGATTTGACGTTCAATGAGTATTAATTAAGAAAATGGAGGACTCTGAATTGATTACACGATAGACTCTGATGTAATCATTATAGATTACTCGAAACAAATCATGCTAGGAATAATTAGTAGTAAAACGATTAAGAGAGAGTGGGAAGAATTAACAAGACCGAATAGAGGATACATCAAATTTATTTGGTTCATCGACGCAGCTGAATTGATTTCACCATTTAGTAATTTAATTACAAACATAACTTTTAGTATAACACACAATTAGTTAAGGAGGGAGTGTTAATAAGATGCAGCATATCGGTCTAAGGAGACAGAACACCCCAATCATAGCGACGAAGACAGAACACCCCAATCATAGCGACGAAGACAAAAAAGTAAGGAACTCTTCTACACAGATTCCAATCTACTTTGATAAATATGATAATGCGGAGACCACACACAAGATCCATATTCCAGTGAAATAAATATCATAAGATAAGATCCAGTCGTATAAAGATCATAAAAATCCTTTGATTAAGGCTTAATAAAACCAAGAACTTGAAAGGCTTTGTTGACAGTGAATTTAACATGACTATCGAATTTTATATAAGAACATATACACATTCAGCCGGCTTGATGGTTATAAGCGTTGAGTCTTTGCATTGTGTGTACTAAAGCTCATTATATCGCATCCTTTTATTTCGTCTGTCTAAATCTCTATCCACACGGCATCACAACGGGAGAAATAAGGCCTACATACGGAGTCTCAAAGCTTATTTCGAGCAGTGTCAAGCAAAGAAATGTATGTACACATTCAACATTTCGATTTAGATACTTTCGTGGAATTGCAAAAGTAAAGTGACTAAAATTCACACATATTTATGTCTTAAATAAATTAAATAAGAATGAACCAAATTAATATATACACATCTTCTCGGACTTGCCATATCGAATTGCTATAAGAGAGAAACCACTGCCATATTTCATAAATTCTTTCACATCATTAAAACATTTCAAAATATCAATGTATGCGACAAATCATATTTTGGGACGACAAAATCAAAATAAAACAAGAGAGAACGTTGCATACGGACGTAACCGACAGCGAAATATTATGATACCATAATTTGTGTGCAGCCAAAAAATACTGTCCAAGTTTGCCTTTCAGATTGAGGTAGATATAAGATAGTAACCCTTCTTCGAAGTTTGGCTGTAGCTCTTAAATTACGGAAGATATGAATCTTTCGAGATTTTGGGGGCGCAAGTGAGAATGGTTGAAAAAAATTAAAGAGTATTTTCTTAATAATCTTCCTTCCAAGTTTGGTAACTGTAGGTATTAATTATTAATTATTGCATTAATCATTATAATAGAAATGCTGCTCATAATATACCAATACACGCATTGTCTGCTTAGTGTTAATATAAACAGTGACCACAAGCTCATTTCGACCAGTGTCTAGCATATATTTTAATTGCCCGCCATAAACTAATTATTCATAATTTTTTAAAAATTCCAAAGACTGATGGCAGGTACATATATAAACAACCGAAATGACTATATGATCCTAAAAAACTGGAGTTTTCCAACCTGCTAGGTCGGGTTATTTAAAAAATTACCTCTATGGTCGAAGGTTATTTCGAGCAGTTACATTTTGGACACAAGGCTAAATATTTTCGGTTTTAATAGACAAATCCTCCGTAGTCAATTCCTCCGTAGCATTTCGGGTGCTACCAGCTAACAAGGACTATTAGCAAACGGACCACCAATGAGCAACGGAAACTTGTCCTGGAACACTTCAAAATTGGAAATTCACATCGCTTAATGGCTGAAATGGTCAATCTAAGCAACTCAACCGAGTCTAACGTGATTCGGAGTTTCGTTGTATATATATATTATCAAAAAACATGGAAATTAGTGAATCTCTGGGTATATCATTAAGTTATTTATGTTGAAAATATAAATGTTAGCTGTGTGTAATTTTTGTACAGTCCTGAAGACGAATATTAACGTCATTTAAATATATTCCAGTAAAAATAAATACATTTGACCCTATTTAATTCCTACAATTCTTATTATTTGATTAATATCCAAATAATTGTATTCCATACAAAATATAATTATATACTGCCTGCTCAAATCCGTTGACGAGATTATAATATGCCACTTTTTATTATATAATAGTTTGGATATTTTCGGAAAATTAATATAACTTAAAACCAATAATAGTAACTTTCTACAATTTTATTTCCACAATGTTTTTAGAATAAATGCGGTGCAATAAATATGACCAGCGTACCTTTCAATGATATAACCATGATATAAGGGTGACCATAGGTTTTTAATTGGTTCAGCCTTTTTTTTTTAGGGTTTTTGTGTTATCATCGCGTGACACTAGTCAGCTGACAGTTTCACTGAGTCTGTGGTTAAAACATTTGCAACTTGAAAAGATTGAATAAACCTTGAAAACAATGGCTTTACATTCGGCAATAAAAGGAAAATTAATATCAGTCATAGGCGATGAGGTAAGCAAAATCTATATTTTGGTGCTCCACAATTTATTTGCTTGAAACTGATGTATTTAGTTATGAATGTGAACACATTTGTCTGTATGTATTTACGTACACATATGTATGTCTGAAGTTAAAATATGTTTTATGCATAAAAAGGCATTCCCAAGCTTACATAGCATTCTATGTATTTGCAATAATTGCGAGCTTAAAATGCATTTGATTGTTCTTATTATATGGAGGATATACGAATTAATAGGAACACAATAACATAACACTGATGAGATTTCAGACAATAACTCATAATTCAACTATTTGCATACTATTGTATACACGAAGTTCAATCAAATTATTCGAAATTGACGAATGGCTATATCGACTCGGCTAGTAATACTTATCAAGAATGCATATTCTTTATATACAGTGTCTCAAAGCCAGCTTAGATCAATCAAAGAATATAAAGTGCTATAAAGATTAAACAAGGAAACAAATTCAAAATGTTTAAATGCCAATTTGTTTAATGTTATATCACATTTGAAAAAAACTTTATTTTATTATTAAAATATTAATTAACTAATTAAATTAAGTTAAAAACTGAAAACATATCCAAATTACAGTTCAAAGCCGATTGGAAACAGTCTTAAAAAAGATAAATATTTGCCCTATAAAAGCTTTAATAAGGATGTTAATACTTAGTATGATATCATTTAGCCTTAAAAACTTCGCTTAACCTATTATTCATGGACGATACCAGCTTCTTTGTATTTTCTGTGCTGATCTTGCGCCACTCCTCCTGCAGAGCATTTTTGAGATGTTGTTTGCTGGATATGTTGTGATTCTGGATGGTATTTTCCAGCAGAGCCCACAAATTTTCAATAACATTTAAATCTGGAGACGGCCGGTGGAATTTTGATGTGGGGACAGTTCTAGATAAGACAGGACTGGGCTATTCCGGACTAATGCTTGGGGTCGTTGTCTTGGTAGATCCGGAAAGTACGTCGGATTTCTAGCTTCTCGGCACTTTGGAGTAAATTTTCCTTTAGTATATCAAAGTAAACATTCTTGTCCATTGTTGTTTCAATAATCACAAGATTTCCGACACCGGCTGCCGAGATAGATGCCCTACCATGACGCTCTCTCCGCCATTCTTGACTGTTGCCTTTAAGTGTTTGGGATTCAGCTCAGTATTGTACTCATTTTCATATATGACTGTGTTCCAGAATTCCAAATCCTTGTACAAGTGGATTTTGGCGGACGTCATCCTAGGCCCTCTATTTTTTGCGCTTGTAAATTGCTTTTTCCGTGGTACTCGGGCCTTCAAGTCATAGTTGCGCAAAACCAGGAGCACAGTTACCACACTGAACTTTTTCCTTATTTCATTCTGCACCTATTGAGTCAGCTTTTGAGCCGATAGCTTAAGATTTACCTTTATTTTCTTGATGGTCCTTGGCTCGTCCTGCTCGCTGAAAATCTTATTTGGTGCCATTCCGCCCTCCATCCAATTTTCGTCGACGAAACTCCAAATGATGTAGAATACAGTTGAGGTGCTTAGATTGACCATTTTAGCTATTTGGCGATGTGAATATCCAATCTTTAAGTGTTCCAGGATGATTTTCCGTTGAGCAAGCCAACAAAGACTATAGGCAAATGGACTACCATTGATCAACGGAAAATCATCCTGGAACAGCCCAGAAACTACTACTACTACTACAGAAGCTGGTATCTTCCATGAAAAATAGGTTAAGAGAAGTAAGTATTAACATCCTAATTTAATCTTTTATGCGCCAAAATATGTAACTTTGTTTAAGACTGGTCGAAATATGCTTTGACATGTATTTTGGATGTGTTCTCAGTTTTTGACTAATTTTAATTAATCAATTAATCTTTTAACAAAAACTGAAGTTTCTTTTTCAAACATAACATTAAAATAATTGGCATTTAATCATTTTGCATTGTTTTCCTTGTTTAAACTGTGTAGCACTTTAAATTTTTTGCTAGACGCTGGTCGAAATAAGCTTTGAGCCTCTGTAAATTTATTTGTATGCGGTAATGTATTGATACCTTGATCTTTTATTTATTTGTCTTTTCTGATACAATGTTTGGGTTCAATTACTGCCTTTTCGTGACCAATTATATTTTACTCTTTCGAATTAATATACATGCATATACTTTCGAAATAACTCCTGGAAATCGCACATCTGCGCATTACAACGACTTCAAGTATACTACTAAGACCATTGAAAACCTTCTGCAGGACGAAAAAATTCACGTATTGGATTGGCAGTGTCAAATGTTCTGTCTTAATCCAATCAAATAATTTTGGGATGATATTAAAATCTAGATCTTTTGTGAGTGCAAGTTGAAATTCTGCTTAAAGAAAAAAAATCGAAAATGTAAAACAGCTATTAAAAAATCAGACGAAATAACAATACTAAATATGAGTGAATTTTTAATCCAAATTTGTCTCTTATGCGAAATTAACACATTCTTAGAAAATGAGCTACTCATGTAACCAGTTTATTTTTGACATTTTTTTATACCATTAACCCATTAAAAGTGGGTAAAAAAGGGTATAATGGTTTTGTGCAAATGTATGTAACAGGCAGATGGAAGCATCTCCGACCCCATAAAGTACATATATTCTTGATCAGGATCAACAGCCGAGTCGATACAGCCCTGTCCGTCTGTCCGTCAGTATGAACACGCGGATCTCAGAGACTATAAGAGCTAGAGACTTCAAATTTGAAATATAAGTTCTCGTGTACCAGGCGCAGATCAAGTTTGCTTTATTTTATCGATAACTGCCTCAGTTTCGGATCGGATAAGAAACACCAAAGTTAAGTCGAAAATATATTTTCATATTGATCTTATTGCTGTCAGCATATTGATCTTATTGCTGTATGCATAAATAGGCGAGCGCAAGTGTGAGAAAGAGATGGTATGATAATCGACGCTAGCGTCAATATATTTGTGTGTATTCTGCAGAGCCCCGATAAGTACTGTTTCGTGTACGTATGTATGTCTGTATGTATGTATGTATATGCTTGTGAGTAAAAATACTGTAAGAAATGCACTTGAAGAACTGAACATTTGAGTGCAAATCATTTTAAAGGGATATCATCCAATAAAACTAGAATATATTTAACAACTGGGTTAAGGGTATATCGTAGTCGAGCCAACTCGACTACAGCATCTTACTTGTTTTCTTTTCGAAATTTTGTTATAAATTTTCTAAAAGTTAAATACTGTTAAGTTATTTTTTTTTGTTAAATAACTAAATAAGACGAAATTGATGATTCCATTGATTCCTTACTTTATTAATGTACAAAATTCAAACTTTTATCTGTGAATCTCAGTTATTCTATTTATATGTCCATAGCTATATGAAAAAGAATAACAATAAAATAAAATAATATATATTTATACACTTGGCTCTGGCAATGCTGCTTAATACCTATTAGCTCTAATTATGTATGTTTTTTATTATTTTTATTTTAGGACACTTGTGTCGGTTTTCTTCTGGGTGGAGTTGGTGAAATAAACAAAAATCGTCATCCAAATTTTATGGTTGTTGACAAAAGTAAGTAATTTGTAATGGATATAATTAATTTTTTATTTATAAACACAAGCTTTGTTACGTCGATTTGATAAGTTTGTAAAATGCATATTTGTACAGACATATCTAAAAAAAAAGAGACTATAAAAAACATTTCCCAAATTTCATATGCCAACATGCGGCTCGAAAAAATCTGCGGCACCTTCACACGGCTTCGTATCGGAATAAATCGTTTGTTTACAAAAAGAATACTAACGAAAGTAACTTTTTCCATTTAGATACTGCTGTCAGCGAAATTGAAGATTGCTTTAAGCGTTTTTTAAAACGTGATGATATCGACATTATTTTGATAAATCAAACATATGCTGAGCTCATTCGTCATGTAATTGATGCACACACTTCACCAGTACCAGCTGTTCTTGAAATTCCATCAAAGGACCATCCATATGATGCCAGTAAGGACTCCATCTTAAGACGTGCACGTGTAAGTTTAATTTTTGCTTGTCTTGTATTTTCTTCCCAATAGTAAATTTTGTATTTTATTTTTTTAGGGTATGTTTAATCCCGAAGATTTGGTACGCTAAAGATGTAACTTGAGACAGATTATTACTGAGCTCCTGGTCAATGTTATACAAAACATTTAAACTAAAGTATTTTTCAAAACTGTAATCAAATTTGTATTTCAGTCCATGTTGTTTTTTCTTAATTAAAAATAAAATAAAAACAAAGGCAAAATAATAATTTTTGCAGATTCCAACATTCAAGACTTTTGATGTACACGCATAGCAAAATCAAACAAATCAAGTGAAAACATTGCATTCTGGCCTAACCGACTGCGAAATACTCTAATGCCAATAAGTAATACTATCTGATAACAGATTCCACAATATAGCTAGGGTATATCCAAGAAATACATATCCTCACAGAAGGTTTCTAAGAGTCCATCCACTAAATTCGTGTTGCGGTGAATTTTTGAGCGTGGCCGAAAAACAAAAAACTTATTTTTAAGGACTTTTATCGCATTAAAATCCATACTGTTTTATGGCGACTCGAACTTTGTGGTGATGGTCCCAGGCTTTACAACCTCGTCAAACCCTTTATCTTATTTAATAAAAAGAGTGAAATACGTTTTCTGGAACATTTGCAAATTACAAATTTATATACTTCTACATGTAGTCAAAATAGAAATTGCTTTACACATAATTTAGATAGAATAGTTGTAAAATCTTTCAAGTAATCTGTTTAATAATATTAGGCTTAATCTTTGAATCAAAATTTATATTTAAAGAACACTGTCATAATCTAATAGGCAGTTACATATTAGCACTAAGAATTGTATTTCTTTACTTAGTGATATTAACAAATAATAATAATACATTTATTAAACATTACAATTTTTTGAGCTCTCAATTTAGCAACATTCACTCCAACACCCTTATAAACAGCACCCATTCCCTATTACTCTCCAAAATCGGCTTTGGTCTTTGTATCTACTTCTTGTTCGCTGCTAAAAAAAATAGACTAAGAAAAATAGTACGAGAAACCTGATCACATAAATATAGAATATGTAGAGCAAGAATAAAAATGTTTTCCGATTCTCACACCACACACTCAAGGTATTACTAGTAACCTCCTAATAAAATTTCTTAGCCACAAGTAACGCCTAGCCCACTAAAATTGGAAAAACGTATAACTCACACTCACACAGATGAGCTATAATCACAAAAATTAAAGTTTTTCTTTTTTCGTTTCTTTTTTTTTATTTTGAATAAAACCTCTTAATTTGTTTTTTTTTTAAATTAATTTTTTATCAATTCTTTTTATTTTTAAATTTTAATACAATTTGAATACATTATTTTAATTTTTATTCATAATTTTCGATCTGCTATGTTTATTTTAAAATTATAATATATATAGATATTAAATAATTGAACACATATGATTAATTTGGACTCATTTGTCTGTTTTTTTTTCTTTTCTAAATATTTTCATAAAATTTTGATCATTTAAAAGCTATTTAATTTAGTTATTTTATTTTTTTTTATAGATAAAGTGTTAAGATTGGAGTCCTACGTACTCTACAGAAATAGAAAATCAATAAAATCGATAATGGCAAATCGATAAGGCCACATATCTCCCACAATTGGCGATGTCCTTCAAAGATCAACATATGCCACGCCCACCTCCGACCCGCCCCTAAAAGTTTTAAATGGATACATCTTCCGCAGAATTTGAGTTGGGAAAATCAAATTTTATAGGTATGTTACTGATAACTAATAACAAATTTGCGTGGCCAGGCCCACACCAGCGCCCCCCATAATCGCCAATGCCGATATTTCGGAAAGTGTAAAACTATAAGTCCGCATATCTCCCACAATTTAAAAGATAGAGTGACCAAGCTCGGAAGGTAACTTGTTGGAAGCCTCAGCCAAGGATCGACATATCATTTTTGGACCATGCCCAGATCCGCACATATCTTCCATAATTTGTAAGCTAAAATTTGAAATTTTGAATTTTTGAAATTTTTGTACTAGTAACTCCCCTAGGAGATCGACAAAGCATAAGCCATAAAATTTGAAAGGTATATTGCTAGTAAAACCCTTTAAAAATCTGGAAAATTTTGGAGAACGCCCACTGTCGCCACCAAAACTCGATAAATGGTCATATATCCCGCAATTTAAGCGGTACAGTTACCAAACTTGGAAGGAAGATTATTAGAAGTATTCTCCAACTTTTTTTTTCAACCAAGCCCACTCCCGCCCCCAAAATCTCGAAAAGCTCATATCTTCCGTAATTTATGAGCTACATCTACCTCAGCAATATCGACCTCAATCTTGGACAGTATTTCTTGGCTGCACACAACTTATGGTATCAAAGTATTTCGCTGTCGGTTACGTCCGACTGCAATGTTCTCTCTTGCTTTTTTTTAATTTTTATTATATTATTTTTAATATCGACATTTTTTTCGTTGCTTAATGGAAAAATCATATTTGCTACAATACGTTCAATCATACATTTCACAATTGGCCGCATGCGCAAAACTTACCATATTTTGTAATGGCAGACGAAAGCAACCACCTATGCAATGCCTAACATGAAAAATCTGGAATTTATATTGTATCTATGCATAACATGCATTCTGCACTTTTTGTAAATTAATAATTCATGTAAATATGCTTAAGTGTGTATAAATTGGTATGCATTCATAACGGGTTGAAAAATATTATATGTATGATTCGTAACTTTTATATACATGTATAACTCCCATCACTAAATTTTGAACAGCTGTTTTAGGGGTTGTTTTTTGCATTCCATGACTCTCCATTGCAGAAATCTGTGCTAACACAAGAGTTGGCAGAGCAAAGCAAGTTCTCATAATCTATGTCACATAGTTCTCTAAGATTACTCAACGCGTTTTATATGCTTAGGGCGGGTTAATTTTGTTTACAATAAAGTTGAATGGTGTTTTACAAGTTATATAAGATTTTGAAATAAATGACAATGAAATTTCCACGCTGAAGAAGTTAATTTTTACACATTGCGAATTTCTACGATAAGTGTGAGTGTAATTTTGAGAATATATACACAAAATAATGTAGACATACTAAATGTTAAGGAACTAAAAAAAAAGTGGAACCTCTTATTGCAAAATAATTGCATATGCCGCTTGAAAAATATATAAAACATATATATTAACACTCGTCCAGAAATCGTTTTCACATATACAAGCACACTTACTAACATTTATACGTAAGTATATTTGTAGAAAACAATTCGCTTCTTTTATTCACCTATACGTATGAGTAAGGCATAAAAAACCTATTTAGTAGTTATCTCGTCATCTTTCATTTTTACATATTTTGCTTTAATTTAATTTGTAAAAAATTAAACAATATAACATGAGTGAACATTTTTTCAAATCATAAGCACTGCAGATGTTTCAGCACCTTCAAGGAAAGGCGTTTGTAGTGTTTGCTATTGCACTACTCTTGACTTAAACTAACTGGGTGGTTGGTGAGACTATCAATAAAAACCTTATGTAAAATGTGGTTAGGTACACAATTTCACTTTGAAATTATATATTGGCTGTGTTTTTAGTTGAACGTTGTTTGCAATATGGAAATAAAACTAAAAATATGCGCCACTATTATTGCAAAAAAAAAAAACCGAGTGTTTCTATCGCTTTACATATTTAAGCATAATTTACATACTTAAAAACTGCGACGATGCTAGGCAAGAATAAGTATACCGCATACACACTCCGTAAGTTGCATATCTAACTGCACTGCAAGAAATTGTATGTTTCGCGGTTTCGACTTATATCCTTTTTATACTCATTCCTCTTTACTAAGTTAATTTTCGTAACACTAATGAAACTAATAGCATTTGCAGTGATGTTCCAAACACTCATCATCTGAAGGTTTACATCAAACACCAGCTACCCCTTTCTTTCGTGAGGTACTCCCAATGAGATCAAATTAAGTTTACGCTATATACGCAAAAACACAATTTAATTGAATTTTATTTTAAAAAATTTTAAAACTTAATATGTTCATATAATAGTAATCATAAAAAATAATCTATAATTATGTACCGCTAGGATGTTTTGGTTCCAATATGAGCTTTTCGGTCAGTTCCGGTATTTGGGTTTGAACAAATTTTGATTTCAGGCTTAGATTTCGATGCCGACTTTGATTTGCAACCTTTAAATGTGTGATTCGTTTTCCGATTCCGATTCCGATTTCAATTATTAGTTAAAGATCTAGGCAAACATGAGCATACACCTAGTTTGACAATGCCTTATCAGAGAAGTGGTTAGGTGATGCTGCAAAGCAGCTTATTATTTTCTATCTAATTCTACCTGAGAATTATATAGTTTCAGTAAACGATTTTTACAATACATTTGAATCAGATGGCTGCGCCAAACCTATCTTAAAAACTGCTATTTTGGGATATGTGTGGTATTATCAGTTTGCGAATATTGATTCTTCTAGTGGACATAGCACCCCAATTTGAACACTTTTCATACAGGGGCATATATAAGTATATGTTTCAAGATTCAAGGCTCTAGCTTTAATCTTGTACCTTGGGTATCAGATTATACAAATTAAACATTTACCATTGCTGGATACGTAATAATTGAAGAATTTATTAATTATTTGCCTACGTTCAGTAACCTATATTAAAGCACTCTGTAATCGCCGCACCCGATTTGATTACTCATATTAAAACTTAAAAAGCTGTTATAAAAAAACTCAATTTATTTTACTACTTTGGAATAGCTTTAAATTTAAAACCATTACTGGTCGACAGATAGTTAAGATCGGGCACCAAGTCAGCAAGTAATCCTCTCATATACAGTATGTACGGTATAATTGTGAATGTTCTTGTTTCTATGTGCTATTCGATTCTCATTAATAAATATTAAACTTTTTATATTTTATAGGTGCAAAAAAATATATACAAAGAAATCCGAAGCACATTTTATGAGCGCCTGCAATGAAGTTAACATCTCAAGAAAGCATAAAAGCTTGGATACTATCGGCTTTGATGGTACATGGAGCAGTTGCTGGCAATCCGGATGCTAAGCGACTGTACGATGATCTTCTGAGTAACTACAACAAACTAGTCCGCCCAGTTGTTAATACTACAGATGTCCTCAAAGTTTGCATTAAGCTGAAACTTTCGCAACTTATTGACGTAGTGAGTATTTGATCTGTAGATTGTATTTTATTTCAGAGGTGAGACCGTTGCAGTCGCGACTTCCAAACGTTCTTAGTTTCGTCTGAAAGCCTTAAATGAAAATTAATGAAATAATGTAGGATCACTAGCAGTAAATTTGTTGGGCGTGAAATTAAGTGCAATGGAAATGTGTTATAAAAAGGCAAGAGCTTAAAGAATTATTTTTTCTTTAAGTCCAACTTATGAACAAATATATAGATCATCTAAAGTCTTGTTCAACTAATTCCAATTTTCTGACGAAATTGCTTACTCATAGATTTGAATAAAATCAACAATAACAACAATAGCCAGAACGAAATTCGCGTATAGCTACAACAACAGCAAGAAACCCGCCGGTTATGCATAAGCTGGCATAATGCTTACTTTCCGTTTGTATCATCAGGCGAGATTTAACTCTTCTAAAAAGCAGCAAGTTATAGAGCCAGCCTACTGCACTACTACTCTCTTATGCAATCGACGTCAACTGTTTTATCGACTTCAATAATCAAAAAAAGGAGATGTGAACTTGAATTTAGAGCTTATATTTCTCTTGTCAGAGATAATTGATCGATATTTTTTACAGAAATCTAAATAGAGATCTTAGCAGCTAACTTATTTACGGCTTCGTAGATCTACATCTTCCAATAATGCATTTTTTTCGTGAGAATCAGGTTGGTAATGGAATGCAAAAGTGGAATTTACATTTCGATCGGTACAAAAATGGATTAACGTTGAATAAATATTAATATTCTGAGAAGGCACTGACAGATGAGACGATCGATAGAGATTTTATTGTGTTGTGTAAACATTTGTATATCCTTGTTACAACCAAGGCTATGGACTGATTTTGGAGTCACAATAAGTGAATTTCGGAATTTCGGAAAATACGGAGATGTTTTCCGTATACTTTATATGAATATGTCGTTATAAGCAGTAATAACTAGGGCTAAATCAGAAATAAAGACAGTTCAACACAATTTCAACTGCGGGTCCAGGTGTTCAGATCAGGTATCGATCGGTTTATACAGATAAATAAATATCCGCAAAACGACGAAAGCGGCAACATACAAGAACACAGTAAAGCTCATAACTAAATTTGCATATTACTGGAAATATTTTCCAGATTCAAAGTAATCAAGGAAATCTGTGAAAATTCAAAAGGTAAGCAAGCTATCTGTACTTTGATATTTTTGGGTAGGCCCATCTGCTGATAGCAGACCCAAGAAATATACACTATCCTATTGACTTTTCAATTTAAGAAGAATCATGCGATCGACCGTAGCTGTCAGTATTCTTCCAAATGCTTTCAGAGCTGCATGCGCTTGACCTTCTCCACTGGCTCGCAACAAATAAACAAACTGGCTTATATATATATATATATATATATATATATATATATATATATATATATGTATATATAAAGTTCATTTGCACGTGCATTGATTTAGTCGAGTAACTTAGCGAAGCACCAGCAACAAAAATAAAAAACAGTCACCCATACTTGTCACATGAAATCGAAAAACTTAAATTTAAATTAAGTCGTGCTTTTTTGAACGATTCCCATACGCTAAAACGATCATGCTGTTTGTTTATTTTTCACCTGATTAATACACAACGATAATTAGCACAGCCGATACTTCTTACCATATCTACAACTACCTAGCTTTGCCTGCTGCTTGTAGCCCGTATTCTATGGAACACGTCAGAAAGAAAATAACACATTTTCTCTGACTTTCGTAGAAACGAAAATTGGTCAGTTGATTTGTTTTTCAATTAGCTTGTGCATACCGCATGCACTACATCCCATTCTGACTTCCTTAAATACACATCATTAAAAATAATATAGGAAGGAAAATTCCATACATTTTTTTTGCTCCTATTATGGACCGGACAGTGACAGAGAAAGTAATCTAGCTCCGTTGTCGCCACTGTCTTTCTTCGTTCCTAAGCTGCAGCCATATTGTGTGTGTTCCAATGTCATAATGCGGATCTGGTCCTTTTAGCGGCCTCTCTGCCCCCATTCTCGCTTGCACGAGTTAGTCAACTTTGGATCGTACCTCATTATAGAGCTTATTGCTGCTTGCCTTTCGGATAGAATGGATATATCCGTATTCAGATGGTTCCGTTTTAGGTTGAACTCATCACATCTCCCAATCGCACGCAATATACTTGTGTGTGTCCCGAGGGATTCATGGTAGGATATACGAGGAACCAACACTCCAAACTCTGTGCCCTGATTGGTGAGTGGTCCATCGGGTTACCTTTTTGTGGTATGCGGTTTTATAGTATGGACTTCATCTAAAGTCGTCCATTTTCTTTTGCTATTCATATGAACTGTGAATATTCGCTCGAATATGTATTCAGCTAACATTTCATTCCTAGGTTGCGTCAGTAGGGGAAGTTTATCTGAATGAAGTTGGGCGTCTTTCTGGCCCCGTCATCAGTATATACCTTTGTTGGCATGTTTGCTTAGCAGTTCATCTACTAACAGGCTCCAGAGTAGCGGAGACAGTACTCCCCACCCTATTAGGCTTCCATCCTACAGCCTTCGGCGGTTATCACGTTACAGTGCTGTCATGCGTTGATACCCTGGCTAGTCTGGACCGCAGCAGTGCAAGATGGTGGAGTCCAGGCTTCTCCTCGAGAGTGCTGTCCGTCGACATGCCTGTTCTGTATGCATTCTGCATCGGATTTGCTTCAGAAAGGTGCTTCTAATTATGTAGTCCACGAGCTCTTCCAACGTTTTCAGTAAACATAATGTCTGTCATCCATGCCTTAAGGATGAAGACCACCCTAGCTCTACTCCATGCGCTCGGTATATGTCCAAGGGCTAGGCTGCTTAGTAGTGCTGTCCTAATACGGGAGTGAAGTATCCTGACGCATTTAGAGGAAAACTGGTGACTTTGGGCATGATCTGTCGTCAGCCGACGGTCAATACATTGACTATATTGACTGCTTACTGACTTACATATAAAATCTGTGAAGCACTCACCATTAATGTTGTGGTGCGGATTGGCACCGCATCTGATGATCACCGACATCTTCTTTTTTCTATAGTACTTCACCAGTTCCTAAATTTTTGGCCGTTGGCGGGCTCAATCTCCTGCAAAGTACACGTTACAACTGGCCTGCACCACTATAGACTGAGCCCTCATAGAAGCATTCAATAACGAGGAAACCAACCCGGAATTGAATGCCGACAATTCAGATCGCGGTGTCCCATCCAGTTACTTCGTGTATGACGGTCTCCTCCAATATAGACAATTCTCCGTGACTAAGCATTACCTGGGGGAATTCCACAGGTAACACGGCCACCTTTATTTTTTCGCCATATCTGCATATGTCGATTGAGGTTCCGTGGATGTTGCGAGTTAGGCTTCGTGGCAGTTGCACGTGATGTGCTCGGGCGTAGATCCAGGACTTGTGTTACCTTTTCTGCTGGCACCCTTGCTGCCGCTGAACTGCGAGCAACGCGCTTGCTCTCCGGACACATCCTTTTAGGAGTGGCAACCGGTGGCGTTAGAATACTGCTGGGTCTTTTGGAAGCCGGTAGCGCAGCTGCCTTTCTCGGCTCTTTGAACTCCTTCAAGGCCTCTATGGAGCATGAACTCCGCACTCTTTTTTAGGCGCTGTCCGCCTTGCCTCATAACATTCGCTGCCTGGACTAATGGTTGGGATGGTCAAACTACCACATTCCCACGCTTTGAAGCTGGGGCTCCTGTTTGGTGCCGGAGTAGCATGGTGTGGATTGATTATCGAACCCGCTGTTTGTCAAGGCATGATAATTTACGAGGAATCTCATAACAGAGCTAAACTTTGGAGAACATACTTGGCATTCCAGGCTTCAGGCTTCCACATTGCCTTCGTTACTGAAAGTGGGAAGCTAAAGGATCTTTATATGCATATGATATGTACCACTTAAGTTTTGAATATGTGGACTTAGGCTGATATTTTGGAGCAATAATAGCTCTGTTTATAGTTACTATTCAAAAAATAAAATAAAATTAAGAGAGACATCAGTTTTTTTGCTTAAAGAAGGCAGAATGCGAATGATAAGCGATGCTATGCGAGAAGTGATATTATTTCGAATTACAAAAGATGAATTAAGATGTAGGAGTCGAAATTTTAGTCCAATGGGTTCGGATAAAGTGCTAACAAAAAATCCAGAACAATTTTTAACCTATTTCCATTTGCACATTTCATTATATATTAAATATAATTGTCTGGAAATTAGAGAAATTTTACACCAATTTTGTAATTAGGTCTTTAGTCTTGCTCCGTGAATAAAACAAAAAGATATTTACGCACAAGGAAGTTCAACCGATAATGAGATATTAAAATCTTTTCTCTCGATGTTTATCGAGATCGAGAATTACACTCCAATTTTACATCGCAATTTGGGGAACAGCAAGATGCTAAAGAGTTTAGTGAATTCAAATTGAAATATGTGTTACAAGGACTTACGGTGCAGAGGGACACACTTCTATTTCACACTTCACCAAGAAATAGGAAAGGTGGAAGGACTCTGGTCACATATCATGACACTGTGTGAAATGTGATATTGATTTCAGAATTCTGAACAAAAATTTCGTGGCATTGATTATGGCTACCTATTAGTGACGAGTCGGAGATGATTATCCACTTTATAAAAATTGAAGTGAAAAACGTTGTCGTTAGAAAGAATGCAACAATTGTGTGCAGCAAGAAGGTTAAACACAAAGGTTGAATGACTACAGAAACGTATTAGTGAACTCCAAGGCGATAAGAACCTACTACGTTTGTGGCAATTAGGAAAGCTCGACTTTTCTAAAAGCTTGAGCGCGCAAGTTTCAATTGTCATGATTGAGATGTATAGGCTTAAGCTGGAAGCAAAGCTCACAAAAGCCACTGCCAAGCAGAAAGGGAACAATGCTGTATTCAGAGCAATAATGGTTGGATCTCATACGAATATACACAAGACGAAGGCGTATTCGGGGCGAATATAAGTTGGTATGATCAGGATATGGGATTGGGGTAGTCATAGACATGTACGTCACATTATATACACAAATATACATCGATTTCGTACGAAGTGGTCACACCTTAGTCATATTTTCGAGTAACGTGTATAACATGAAAACTAGTACTTATTATACAATCAGTATATCTAAGACCAACGTATGTTTTAGCTGCTAATATACTAATTGCACACCAACGTAATTCCGACTGCAACGATCTTAAATTTTATTTGATAAAATAAAATGTATGTGCATTCGCCTGCAGGATATATAAACCATTTCCATAATCTAATACACTAATGTTCTTTACATAATTTACTATGCCTTCTAACATAGCATTTTCTCTTAAATTCTAGAATCTTAAAAACCAGATCATGACAACTAATTTATGGGTTGAACAGGTAACAACATGATTTTAAAACCTTTACATTCTTTGTTATTATTTCATTAGTGAATATAAAACCATTAACATGGTATAAATCTGACGGAAATTACCATAAAAAATACATTTGATAAAATTGTTTGTAGAAAAATATTATAATTATTTATACAAATACACAAAAAAGTAGTACTAAGCATAACTAAGCTACATCTAGTTGATGGGAGTGGCGATTTTGTCATGAGAGTGCACATTTTTCATTCTTTTTATCAGGATCTTTTGTGAAAATTTCGTTCGATTGATAGTCAGTAAGATCGATTGGCGAAAGTTTTTAAATACCATTAGTTGAGATTTAGAGTTACCAATTTTTAAATGTAGAAACTACAATAATAAGTGTAAGATAGGTCTGGCTACTATCCCGAAAATCGTAAAACCCATAATTATAAAGCCAGAGCTATGAATGATTACTAGTAAGATTGCTTAACAAATTGCAAATTTCCAGCTCCCACAAATTTTCTAAGCTTAAAAGGTATTTGCTACCATTTGATTATTACAATTTCTCTAGAACCACAAAGATTAACATTGCTTGAGCTATATCGATGCCAGAGCGCAAGCACAAAAGCGATCTAAATAATGCCGATGCATTAACGAACGTAGCTGAAAAGCGTTTGATGAACTAACTGAAGGCAACTGAAAAATATACGATACGGTCTTGGTAATTATCAATGCTGGCTTGTCAAACTGAGACTTTAACATTTCTAAGGCCCTAGCATAATTATACTATTATACCAAAAAGATATAATAGTATATTGGTTTTGTTCAATGTCCGTCATGCTGTCTGTCCGTCTGTCCGTCCGTCCGTCTGTCCGTCTGTCCGTCTGTATGAACGCGCGTTCCTCCGACACCCTTAGAGATAGAGACTTGAAACTTGGAACGTATATTGGAAAATACCATCAAAAGTAAAAGTGTCTTGGGTTTGGACCTACGTCCACCAGGGAGCTAGAAAACCGTGAAAATCGATTTTAGCAAATCGATAAATCCACATATCTCTCACAATTTAATGGATACAGTCACCAATTTTGGTTGGTAGGTTGTTGGCGATGTCCTTTAAAGTTTGACATGTGCCACGCCCACCTCCGACGCCCCCATCACCCCCGACCCTCAAATTTTTAAATGGCTATATCTTCCGCAGTTTTTTAGTAGGGAACGTCAAATTTGGTAGGTATATTACTGGTAGTCGCCTTTAAGAACCGATAATAAATTGGTGGTGCCACGCCCACACCTGCGCATATAATCGACAATTCCGATTGTAAATCGATTACTCCGTATATCTCCGAAAATTTTAAAGATAAAGTATCCAAGCTTGGAAGGTAATTTGCTGGTAACCTCCTCCAAAGATTGGCATATCAATTTTAGGACCACGCCCACAACCGCCGCCCCCACGTACTTCGTCCCTAGAACTTTGCAATGCGCATATCTGCCGTAATTTGCAAGCTAGAGTCGCAAAATTTTGCAGGTATGTTACTGGTAACTCCTCCAAAGATCGATAAAAGAATTGGATGGCCACGCCCACTCCACCTACCTAAACCGATACACCTGTTGGTGTAATCGATAAACCCATATATCTCACGCAATTTGAAAACTTAAGTCACCAAATTTTAAAGGTATATTGCTAGTAACACCCTTCATAAATGTGGAGAAAGAAATTTGGACCACGCCCACAAAAAACGATAAATGCCTGTATCTCACGCAATTTAAGAGCTACAGTTACCAAACTTAGAAGGTATATTACTAAGATCGAACTCCAAAATTTTTTGGGCCACGCCCACTCCAGCCCCCAAAACCGATAAACGCCTATATCCCCTGCAATTCAAGATAGTTAGTTACCAAACAGCGTAGCAAGATTATTAGGAAACTTCTCGCTTATTTTTTTGGGCAACGCCTACTCCCGCCCCTAAAGTCTCGAAAAGCCCATATCTCCGGAATTTAAGAGTGAAAGTAGCTTATAAAATTTTTGTGTCTGCTCTCCCCGTGTAATTCTGCTCACCGTCTTAAAAAGCCACACTCACTTATATGCAAATCATATACATATTTATTAGTAGACAATTAACAGAATGTGTTCCCATTCAAAAAGGCAAACTTGGACAGTATTTCTTGACTGCACACAAATTATGGTATAATAGTATTTCGCTGTCAGTTACGTCCGACTGCAACGTTCTATCTTGTTTTCATTGGTGATTGGAAATTCATTGAATACAGGATTTCTATTTCCGTTTGAATAGCCAACGATTGCTTAAAGTGCGATTCCAAAATGCCTAAACGACATTGAAAATCAGCAGCAGACATTTTGATACCCTTAAACCATTAAAAATTGGTAAAAAGCGTATTAATGTCGATGAGTTTAACGTAAGCACCTGCCGTGAAGCCTTATCCCACGGTGCCAAGCACAGGAATTAAATTAAGCATTAATTATCGCCATACATTCCGAACATACATTCCGCTGGTACCAATTAAAGTCACTTTTGTGAGGTCGTGAACTTCCCCCTTGGTTTGGAGCGCCGCCTACCTAAACGACTTCCGATCTTTGGGTCACCCTTGCTGTATAACGCAACAACACGCCGAGTTAAAAACTCTACTCTTAAGTGACAACCACCATGATACTCCCCGAATGGCCGCAACCAAAAACCAGAACAGTAGTAGGTTCTGCAGACTCCTGATTACCCGTAGTACCGGCAGGATAGCCTCCGGTCAGGCCTCGTACCAACGTACTCCCAACGTCCCCATTCTTTTGTGTCTATTCAAGTGCAACTGGCTCCCCTCAAACCCTGCCTAACCGGATTAGCCTGGTTGCGTTTGCCAATGATTTGGGGAAAGTTTCCTCCTCTATGCCCACCAACCAGCTGCTAACGTCCGTTAACACCAGCCTTAGGCAGTCTTTCATAAGCACCAGAATCTTGGTATCCTGTTCTTGGTCGACATTCATAAAAGTGATTAGTTTCGGATTTGTGACTTCTGTTTTACCGATATGCACTTAGGTAGTTTCCAGCTTTATATGGACGTAGCAGCACAATCTCACCACATCCTGCATGCTTATGTATGCAGACAGTAATGAGATCAATATGATTAAAAGGGTATTTCCAAACCGATCATAATGAAATTTTGGTAGTTCACATGTAAGTAACATGATGGCGCTACTAACAGTTTAATAAACTGGGAAGAAACTTGCTATGAGGGCTCTTTATGAGCAAAATTTTTGATGCATCCTGTGAGTAAACCGCTCGCGTAGTCTTACATTTTTATCGTTTTCCTTCTAAAGCCCAGTACTTAAATCAAAGAACTGAATGACAATTCAATTAGTAGCGCATTTCACAAAACCTTTCTCAAATTGGGTAATTATAGACTCATATAAGTTGTGAAGTTAATTTCTTGAAATTTTATCATAAGGTATTGTAGACAATTTTCGAATAGCCCTGTAGTTTTTTCTGCAGACTTAAAACTGGCAAGCAGGGGGGAACAAGCAAGTATTAAAAGACAATTGAAATATTTAAAGTTAAAGCTTACAAAGAGACTAAAGATAGACTCAATATAGCACACATCCCGGAACTTCATCCAGACTGCCAGGTATTATTACCTTACCAAAGGCTAGGTTCGAAAAACTTTCATATCGAATTGACTTCCGCAACCTCGATATAGGTTGTTAGAAAAAGTCTATATTGGGAGGTGCCTTTGTAACGACATGCTCTAAAGCCATTTGGATAGTTTAATTGTTCCATAAATTCTTTCGGGTTTTTCAACAGGACCAACTTTTCGGCAATTTCCAACTCAGTCTGCAAATGAGCACACTTACACAGTCGGTGGATACGCCCGTATGCTGCCTGCTGACGCTGTATGTTGAGCCAGGTGTCCAAATGATAGGTATCTGGTGGTAGACACGATAAAAACCACTTCTTTAATATATGCTCACATATTTCAGCTTAAATTGGCAACAATTACCAGTTTTTTTTTGAGCGTTAAGGATTTTGACATGTTTTTTCTGTGATTCAAACCAACTGACTTCCAGTAATACAAATAAACAATTAAAATATCTTGTTCGAGTCGACCTTCAAAGATCAGCACCGGCCACGCCCGTCACACTGCATAAATGGTAATCCATGCCGCGATGATTTGGCGATGATTTGGATGATTGTGGCGTATATCGACTTTCACTTAAAAAAAAATTCATTATAAATAGGTCTAAATATGAACAACCTAAGTTCTGATCATTAAGCGTCTGAGTTTTATACACTGCTTTGAATTTTATTTAGTTTTAAATAATAGCAACTGAAGTCTAACAAATATTCTCTTCTCTGTTCTTATAGTCATGGTATGACTACAAATTACGATGGGAGCCCAAAGAATATGGAGGTGTTCATATGTTACACGTTCCTTCTGATCACATTTGGAGGCCAGATATTGTGCTTTATAATAAGTAAGTAAAGAATTAGCTGTATAAACATCGATTATTATAAATGAATGGCTGTTGGATATGTACTACATATAAGCTAGTTAGCTTTCGTCTTTGGTACCTAAGCTCTCTAGCTGACAAAGTCAATAAGGCAACAAAAGAAAGGAGTCGCGCGACTTAATTACAGGACACGGATATTGGAACATCGTAAGAATAGCATTTATAAAGTTAATTTACAATACATCTGCATTGTACGAAGCTCTAATATATATATATTCATATGTTTCGAATTTGTGCACAATGTTTATTAACATTAAGAGTAATGTACACTTTTTTTAAAAAATCTGACTAGAACCTATTGGTTCTCTTTGTATACATGTTAAGCCCTAAGAATGTCAGAAGCGAACAGAAGAGTGGGTTCATTTAATTACATTATATAGGAATAAATATTCTATGTGTATGTCCGGTCCCTTTGAAAATAAATACATAATTATTATTTCTCAAATTTAAAAAAAAAATAGAATGGTACCACTTCCATCGTTCTGACAGGCCCAATTCTTTGATCTCATAACTTTTATATTTTCAATTTGTATACTAAGCTCAATAAAATGTTTTTTGTTGCTTAGAATATAAAATATATTTCAAGAGTATTATTTATGAATAAATATTATTTTCATAGAGTGTACAAAACATATTCAATCAATTTGTCTTTAATTGACTCAATTTATTTATAAAACTTGCTGCGAATTCTCTGGTACCAGTGTTGTACCAACTGAGCACAGATAGCAAATAATCTTCGAATCGGGGTGGCGTGGTGGACGTGACCGTTGTCTTTAAAACTTAAACAACAGATACAAACAAAAGTTTGCGACTTTATCTTTAAAATTTTGATGAGATATGTGGTTCGCGATTGGTACTAAAATTATTTTAAATTATGGATTTATATTAATAAAATTATTAATAATTAAATTAATTAAATCAAAGACTAATCTTACTATAATACCATCTAATTAAAAATATTTCTTTTTAAATTTAATTTTTAATAAACGGTTTATCGAATTTTGTAGTAAATTTACAGATTTTTTTTTTTTTTTATTAAGAACTGCTATTATTTGTTTTCTGTTCTGTTCTTTCAGTGTCATTTGTGTCTTTTGATAACTTAAGCTGTTTTGTTTATTATATGCAAACAAAATATCCTGAGCCTAAAAGGTGTTTTGATGAGACTTGAAAAGTATCAGAACTTTATCATAATAAGAATTACACTTAGGAATATTAAAAGATGGGCAAAACTTTGTTTGCGATAAAGTACAAATATTTTAATCAGCATCAAAAGACGATTAATTTTACCATTAAATCAATCATTAAGATCAGAAAATAAACAGATTTTGTTGTATTATGTATGTATTGTGCATTATCTACTTAGTGGTACGGAACAAGCTCATATGGAAAATTCACAACATTTACAAGGTATATTACTTATAATCCTGCGGGCTTGGTGGTCGTAAGCGTTGAGTTCCGCATCGTTTACATCGATCAGTCGCGGGATCAAATCCTGCTGCAGGCATGGTTGTTTGTTGTTTGTGTTTAGTCCAGTAGTAGTCCGTTCTGCCTCCTTTTCTTTCTTCTATTAACCTTTCTGTCCAAATCTATTCACACGGCACCACGACGGGCAAAAAATGGAATATGGTCTCGACCTTTGGTCGACAACCGTTTACCCTACCTACTTATAATCCTTCAAAGAGTGGAACAAAATTGCTAGCTCGCTATTAAAAAAGTCACTAAGCTTGGAAGCCAGACTGCTAGGAAGCTTGTCCTAAGAGTAAGAAATTTACGGGCCACGACCCTTCTCAAAACCATTATTTTGTCATAGTCTTATAGTTACCCAATAATAATGATAAGTATTTTAATGGTCGATGCACGACTGCCACCTGCCGTTCCACGCCACCTCCGAAAGATATTTATTTGTATCCTTTTATCAGCTGTTATTACATTAGCATCATTGAATGTTAAGCAGTAGGATATTCCAGGCCACAACGGTTTCAATGGATTTACTTAAGCACCTCGAAGATAATACACTTGTATATCCCATTAATTTAAAGATATAAACACCAATCATGAAATATTTCACAGTTTTTCGAAAAAGACAACATTTCACTCAATTTAAAAACAGTTGAGAACTCAATAATATTAAGTTTATTAACATTCCGTGGTTTGTTAACTATAGAATACTTCTCAGTGTTATCTTCCTAATTATTAATGTGTTAGAAAATGGGGACAAAGATTCCATGTTTCTATTAGGTACCTTTTACTTTTCTGTTCATAGTAGACTTACAAGAAAGCACGCAAACGACTGCAATTCTCCAGGAATCACTTCAATCAAATTATTCGTTATGCGTCCCACCCTGTGATCACCTACTTTGTATTCTGTGTGGGAGTGCAAATATTTGAGTCTTGACCGCATCCTCTTCATCATCGTCGGTTTCCAGTGATGGTCAATTTTGTGCTAAAGTCTCAGCTTCGCAGAAAATCTGCTGACTCTGCTCAGATAGCACTGCCGCTGCAGCGCTCTGATCGGATAGTAAATCAAAGCCGTATTCTGCGCGCCAGGTTAAAGTTACCTCCTTATAATGCCACGATGAGTGGGGTCTGGGGATCCGTTGCTTGACTGGCCAGTGAAGTGCGTGGTCAGATTTGAAACAAAAGGTCTGTTCTCTTCGGTCTTACGCTTTGCTGACTCATCTTAACATTAAAGTCACAATCATTGATGAACTTAGATCCAAGACCAATTAGTGTCTGTATTAGCAGCTGCAATCACCAGCTGACAGTTAAAGTGTTCATGCGCAACACAAGGAACACTTTTTTTACGAAAGATATGAAATACGTTCGCTTACTATGAGAGTACACTTTAAGAAAGTCCAAAATAGTCTTAAAATGAATTACTAGAATATTTGGTGATATACATAATTTATATATATGTTATTTACAGCGTTACATTCATTTCATGGAAGTTTTACATACATTTGTATATATATAGATATGGTCGATGACCTCTTTTATACAAAATTTTTCCTCAATTATAATATTTTTATTTTTAGTAATAAAAATGGTACGATAAGGTATAATTTAAGTTAAGAACATACATTTTTGGAAATAATCAAAAAAAAAAAAAAAAAACACTTACCATATGCAAATGATGAACATAATCCAAATATACAATCCACCTTTAATATTAAAGTTAATTGTCACACTAATTACTACAAAAAAAAAATCTCGAATGATTTAAAATTAAAAAAAAGCATATTATTTTTCGAATAACTATTGAAAAAAAATAATGATATTGTGTAGTGCCGATGGTAACTTCGAAGTGACCCTTGCAACAAAAGCTACAATTTACTCTGAAGGATTAGTTGAATGGAAACCGCCAGCAATATACAAGTCATCCTGTGAGATAGACGTAGAATATTTCCCATTTGATGAACAGACATGTGTTCTAAAATTTGGCAGTTGGACTTATGATGGGTTTAAGGTAGGTTTGTTAAAAATCTCGCACGATATATATAACTTTATTATTTTCTATCACCAAAAATCATTTATATTGTATAATTGTAATTTAAGTTTTTTTACAACCTTATTTCAATCGTAAACAAAAAATTAGTATTTATGGCATCACAATAAATAAGCACAAAAACCCTCAAATAACACGGTAAACAATTTATTGCGACCTGCACGGTTTCCTGCGCAAAGTGGATTGATGTTAATTGAATTAAGTTATTTAAAAATAATAATTGAATTAAGTTATTTAAAATTAACATTAAGCAAAAATCGTAAGAATAATTTCGGAAATATTCTTTTTTATAAATTAAAAATGTAATCTGTAAACTAATACGCATTTTTTAGTTGTAGAAAAGCTTTGTTTTGTTATTTTGTGTTTTAATATTAAAATAGCTGTGTTATTCCAGGGTGTATTGTAATACATTTACACTTTACACAATATTTTAATTGATTAGCAAGTGAAAATTCATAATTTAACTTTGTGTGTACTAAGCCTATTGTACATATAATCATTAAAATAAACATTTCAATAATTGAAATATTCGTTTCGATATTATCCGCCTATTATTTAAAAACAATTTTCTTCATAATGTCCGCTTTCTATGATGAAATGTGCAAAATATAAAATATATCTTCGGTGTTCCGAAGTCTTATTACCCTTGCAGATATGTCATTGCAAAAGCGTACAAGTACAAACCGATTAAACCACTAAATCCACAAATTGAGTTACAATTTTATTTTTTATGCTTACTTAACACTATTATTAAACATATATAAATATAAATAAAACTATATATTAAATACAAAATAAATAAAAAAAAAACTATTTAATTTATTGTTTCAATATAGTTCTTGAAGTTTTTTATTTTTATTTTTTTTTTTTTTTTTATAATGTACAGTATTGATTATTATATGCAACACACAAGTGAGAACGTTGCAATCAAGTGTAGCCAATTGCGGAATACTCTGTCCCCTGCATTTAAGAATCTTTCATTAATGAACATTTTAAAATTGGTGACTATAGCTTTAAAACTGTGCGAATATAGGCTTTTAGAGGGGGTAAAAGGAGGCGTGACCGGATGTTATTTTCTACCTATCTTTTGAATGTGTTATAAGAATCTACCTTTCAAATTTATAAGGTGCGTTGTCATTAGACCATTAAATGGTGCTAAAAATTTAAATAGGAGGCTAGCAGTAATATAATATAGTAATAATAAATAAAATAATAAAAATAAAGGCATTTCAGATTTTAGAGGAGGATTGTTTTGGAACGATGAGGGTGGGCGTCGTCGGTTGATATATGTATAGGGCGATCTTTGAATGTCACCAGAAATCAATTCTTAAAATAATGTGACTCATGCTTAAGTAAAGTTTTCCAAGAAACAAATTGCTAATAAGGAATGACCAATCCTTTTTTTTGGACCTCTCCTAAGGAGCTGCCGCTGCTTCCTCAAATTGAACACATGGCCGCGAAGGAAGTTTATTATATTATATATACATATATACATATATTATAATATATATATTCACAGTTGGGTTGGCGCCAGTTTGAGCTTCTTACATTACGAATAACTCCGTTTCGTTGTCGACATTAGTTAGTGGACTCAGCTTCAACCTCTGCCGGAATTGAAGAACTTTTTGCTTGCTTGCCTGGAGACGTGCCTTTGGAATAATTCTAATTATTGGCACCCGCTGGGTACACAGTTGGATGTGATTAGATGTGATTTTAGCATTAAGCATTTGTGCAACAAAGCAGAACGGAGTACACAGCAAAGTCATTTACTGTCGGCAGATACCTACAAAGTTTTATTACCTGTATCATAAGTATATTTCGCAGAGACCAACCTCACATAAAATTCATGAGGATGGATGAACAACTCGAGCTTGATGGAGTTGCTTGTTAAAATGTTGTAATTTTTGCATTTGCGCTGTAGGCATCATTGCTAGTCATGGAAACGGTGGCACATTGGAAGATTGATTTTTTTTATTTGGCAACTTCTTCCTTGCCAATTATCAGCTGGAATTATTCTAGAGTATTCCGTAGTGTGTTGCGACTGACTGCAACGCCCTCACTTGTTTTATTTATAGCAAAGCGCAGGTAGCGCTTTTGGCAGGTCTGCCTAGGAAGAGGAGGAGAGCACGCAGAGGCAGTGACTGGCGCAATAGCAATAAATGCATCGGTCTCGTTGTTTGCTTCACCCATTTCGGTACAGCGTGCATCCTTCATTGAGAGCACTCTGACCTAAGACAACCAAGCCAATTTAAATGCTCGGAAGGCACAGAGCAACATATTTTGGAGAGATCACACAACACGTACACGAGAGCCACCACACCCATCAAGTACAAAAAAAAAAAATGTTCAGCATGGCGTTGAAGGAAAGTGGATGGGATAGTCAAACAAACGGAAACTCGATCTTGATCCACGCGTTGTAATTGCAGAGCCAAATGAAAAGTCAAAGGTGATTGAGATTGTGAGATTATTGCAATTTGGTTTTGCACAGCAATTAGCCAGCAATACAAATTTCACTTTACACTTTTATCGACAGTTATCATACGGTTATCTTGCTAAGTTTCCAAAAGAGTAGGCAAGAAAAAAAATCCATTTTGCATAATACGCGGCCCAAATAGCAAGTAATGAAAAAATATTATCGTTTACATTTTTGTTTCTTTCCATAAGCAATAAATTCTTTACAATCATGTCGGTGAAAGACATTTTCGATCATTTCATAAGCGGATCAATTATATTTGTTTTTTTTTTTTTGAGTACAATTTCGGACTTAGCAGCCTATTTAATTTATTTTGTAAATCAAAAAATACTATTTTTTCAAGCATTTTTTTTTTTTTAAATAAATTTACATTTTTACGAGATTAAAATGAGCTGTGCGTCTTATATGTTGCAAAGTGTACTTTTTCTTTTTGGGGACACTGAATATACATTTTTATCCTACAAAAATATGGAAGTCACATAAATTGTATTTAAATAATTTCCTTCTAAATCTAAAATCAATCGATAATATTGTGTTGTATTTATATATTCAATTCTTTATTTTTATTAGATTTGTTCCCAACGCAGATAAGTTCAAAAAGGTTAGTTGTCAATTTATAATAAAACATATTTTATTCATTGATATGAAATGAGAGATCGTTAATAGTGGAATTTAAATATGTAATACAAACTGCGAACATTTTCATAAACTTGTGCTGACACCGAATGTTTTTTTTTTTACAGTTATTTACCCCATTGCCAAACGATTACCGCGAAAACCGATCGATTACATGGTATTCTATGAGAATCGGTTAAAAAATGAATACACAAAGGGGTACCGGATTTCCCCTAACATACACAGTTTTAAACTAATATTTATGAGGGTAACAATTATGTCAAGTTGTTTTATGCTTAAAATTTTCATATGTTCGCTCCATCTGCGGAACAAAAAGGATAGTATCGCTTAAAAATGTAAATAAAATCATTCGCTGTCAGTGTGAAAATATCGTATATGCACCATTTCATTTTAATAGGCATTATGTAAATGAATTATTTTAGTAATTTTTAGGTTCCGTGCAATAGTCAGCATTTAAAGCGGTTGATTTGCTTCATTTTTATCTTAAGAACTGTGCATTCGCAAAGTGCCAGTTATTATAGACACATTCAAATATACAGTGTCTCAAAGCTTATTTCGAGCAGTGTCAAGAAAAAAATTTGGAGTGCTATTAATTTAAACAAGGAAAAAAGCGCAAAATGTTTAAAAGCCAATTTTTTTCATATTATTTCAGGTTTTAAAAAGAAACTTTAGTTTAAAATATTAAAAAAAAGTATACTGAAAATATGTACAAAATATATGTCAAAACTTATTTCGACCAGTCTTAAAAAAGCTACATATTTGTTATGTTAAATAATGATGTTAATACTTGAAATGATATCCTTTAGCCTTAACAACTTCGCTTAACCTATTATTCATGGAAGACACCAGCCTCCGGGTATTTTCTAGGCTGTTCTTGCTCCACTCCTCCAGCAGATCATTTTTGAGAACCTCTTTGCAGGATATGTTGTAATTCCAGATGTTATCTTTCGGCAGTGCCCACAAATTTTCAATAACATTTAAATCTGGAGACTGGGTTGGTGGAATTATCATGTGGTGAAAATTCTAGATAAGCCAGCACTGTACTATTCCGGACTTATGCTTGGGGTCGTTGTCCTGGTAGAACCGGAAAGTACTTCGGATACCCAGTTTCTCGGCACTTTAGAGTAAATTTTCCTTTAGTAAATCGAAGTACACATACTTGTCCATTGTTGTTTCAATGAACACCAAATTTCTGTCACCGGCTACCGAGATAGATGCCCATACCAAAACACTTCCTCCGCCATGCTTGACTGTTGCCTATATGCGTTTGGGATTCATCTCAGTATTGGGTTGTCGCCAAACATAATTCCGTCCGTCCGGCGGAAAAATTTGAATTTGTACTCTTATTCAAATATGACTGTTTTCCAGAACTCTAAATCTTTGCCCAAGTGGATTTTGGCGAACGTCATCCTAGGCCCTCTAGTTTGTGCTCTTATAAATTGCTTTTTCCGTGTTACTCGGGCCTTCAAATCATAGTTGCGCGAAACCTGGAGCACAGTTTCCACACTGAACTCTTTTCTTATGTCATTCTGCACCTATTGAGTCAGTTTTTGAGCCGATAGCTTAAGATTTCCCCTTATTTTCTTATTAATCCTCGGCTAGTCCTGCTCGGTGAAAATCTTGTTTGGTACCATTCCGCCCTTGCCAGGTCTTTGGAATTTTTTAAAAATAATGAATAATGAGTTTATGGCAGGCAATTACATTTTTTGCTTGACGCTGCTCCAAACTGGCTTTGAGACACTGTATATAAATTTAAGAGAGTTCAAGTTTTTTAAACAAAAGTTATGATACTGATCTACTGATGGGTCTAAAGCGGCTTGAGACTGCTTATTGATTACTATATTTTGACAAAAGAGATGTGAGGATGGTGATGCTTGCCGCTTATAATTATTACCGCCTGTATAGTTGGCCCCTCGATTATACTCGAAACTTAACTTCAGTCGATGGCGACCAGCGACCGACGTTTTATAAAACTTAGGCCTTTACGTTGCCTTGCAGAGCGGTGACCCATTATACTTGGAGAGCAGCTCGAAACAGCGGATAATCTTTTTCCCAATTCCACTGACATTCTGGAATCCTTCCGTCCTTACTGGTGAAGAATTTCAATTAGAACTATTTATTTTGCAGTTTGTGTAAATGATATTCCAGGCTAAATCGTAGACCTTTTGGTTGTTGATATGGAGCTTTTCGCAGACTTCAAAGCGACCGCCTCCGCTTTTTCGCTAGATTTCTCGCTTCCAAATTTAAGGGAGTTCCAGTCTTCATTGTAATTAAATTTTTGTTATTGTTCCATTGTTTCCGTTTCATCTGAAGCCCTTGAATGGTAGAAAATAGAGGTCCGCCTGCAGAGATCCGCGTGTTTCTTCTTCTTCGTTACACCGAAGGTCATTAGGTATCCGGTATGCTCAGTAAGCGATTAGGCTATTATTGGTTCTCAGCCAGGCTGATTTTCGGCACAGATCATTTTGGCTCGGACGATAACAGGCTTTTCAGAAGACCATGCCAGAGTTATAGAGTAGTGGTACAAGTAATAATAGCATTTGAACCGTGCGTGGCCGCTGTAATGATATTACCAGTCAGCACCCTCATGGGGCGGTTCGGTTGACGTGACTTACTTCTCATTTAAAGAAATACAATGTTTGCTTTATATTAGTTTTACACTTTTCAAAATATTTTGAATACCCTCTGCAGGGGTGAAAAAAAAGAAAATCACGAGAATCTGCATTTCATTATTTTTAAAAATCGTTTATTCACAGTGCATAATCTTTACGTTAGAAATAAAAAATAATACCTTTGTATATACTTTTAATGTCTGTATTTTAAATCGCATTTATATTTATAACTAAAAATAATTAAATTAAAGATTATTTTGATGTAGATTTGGATTTATATTTTATTTATATGCATATTTGAAGTTATTATCAATTCGGTTAATTAAATTATATAAAAATACACGAAACTAATCTAAGTCCTGTAATTCTTCAAAAATAAATATTTGTATGGGGCGATTGTACAAAAACTTGATTATGATCTATAATTTCACTAATACTATTGTTGGTGGCACAGATTCAGAAAAGTTCATCCTCACATGGTTTAAGTCTAATGAAGTCATAAGAACGTAATGTAATTGTACAAAATTTGGTTAATAATATAATATTTAAATTGTCTCATATAACATAATGACATTGATTATTTATTAACACTATGCTAAATGCATCATTTTTAAATTGTGCGTATTTTTTATTAATATAATCGTATGGTGGTACATTCATACACAAATTAAGTATTTTATGTATATCGACAAAGAAATTACAAATGCGGAAGTTTGGCTATCTCATGCGCTTATTGCTGTAAATAAATAAATTATATACAGGTATATAAACTTATATATGTAAATAAGTCCCTTTTACTTACTGATTTGATTTTTAATTTGATCTTGGTTGGTAAACGTCCTTCGCTAAAAGTGGATAATATGAAATGTTATACATATGTATGCATAAATAGATATCCAGAAAACATTTGTAAATGATCAGGGTTGTTACTGAATTGTATTGGAGCGTACACGTCGCAATTATATTAAGTCTTTCAAAATAAATAAGAATATATAACCTTATACCATATATAATACTGTGGTAAAAGGAGTGATCTATTTGTTAAAACTTAATAACACAAAACCTATAGTCGTATATTGATATACTATGTATCGCACATAGAGAAGTGTGAAAATACTGCGTTATTTAAACCGAAAACTCTATGTATAAGAAGTGTTTTTAATAATCTATTACTACACAAAACTTACAAATATATACACATTAACAGCCAGTATAACTTGAAACACCATTCATTAGTAACAGGAGCTGTGTTAAAAATATATATCTTTCAGTGCTGATGGTCATTATGAAGTGACACTTATGACAAAAGCAATAGTCTATAGTAATGGATTGGTGATTTGGCAACCACCTGCCGTCTATAAATCGTCTTGTTCAATCGATGTTGAATATTTTCCATATGACGTGCAGACGTGCATCTTAAAATTAGGAAGTTGGACCTATGATGGTTTTAAGGTGCTATTCAAATCTTATTAAATCAGAATCATTTGAAACAATTTTTTTTTTACTTCACTTATACGTCAATATGTAATCACAAATAAGTTAAAAATCATATACTTACATATGTAATAGTTATTGGATTGGAATGAAATGAAATAAGTATAATTTTGAGTTTTTACATAAATTGGGCAATGCATTTAAATTTAAAGTACAAATTTAAAGTCTTACATATCCGATGTAGCATTGATGTTTAGTGTGCGCGCCAAAGTGTGAGCATCGAATAATTGTGCGGGAATTATTTTAATAACTAGTTCTAATTGAATATTCAATGATACTTACTTGCTAAGCATGTTTCGATCTTATACTTAATTATTGCATGTCCTTATTAGACATTATTATTACAATTTTAAATAAATTCGTTCAGATAAAAGGTATTCTTTTCGGAGACTTATTTCTATGAACTAGCTATAGGAATGCGCTTGAGTAAAACTTAATAACCAAATCAATTTTATATTAGTATGTAAGCATTTTATAACGTAAATAAACGTTTTTAAGTGAATGAGTATTTAAATAAATATTTTGCATGATACCAATAAGCTAACATAAATATTTTGACATAAAAGAATGAAAAGTTAGATCGTGATATTTTGAAAATCATTATTCCATTGAAAATAACATTATCGCAAATAAATTAGCGATTTAGGGACAATTAAAATATTAACCTAAGTGAATCATCTGACGTTTAGATATTAAACCGGACTTCGAAATATTATTATAATTTTTCAATGGCTTTGAGCTGAATAGACAACATTTATGAAGTTCTGTAGTATCTCGATCCCTAATATCTACCAAGTTTTATAAGTAGTTTACTAAAACAAGAAAAAGGATAGATGGACTGCACTTTTGTGAACGAATGGTGGCCTCAGTAACTTTCTTTCAGTAAACAACGCATTAGAAAGGCCTTGCTGAAAAGGACACATGAGGATACAATTTTAGTGTTTTTTTAAAAGAAAAATTCAATTACACTCAAGTATTGGTGGATTCGGTTCCGAGACGATTACAAAATATTATCGGTGCTCGTGTCCTATAATATAGCTATCATAGGAACGATAGTGAAAGCTAAATTATTCAAATAATTTTGCATGTACCAAGATCAATTTCAATAATGACTTAATAATTACTTCACAAATAAAATATTTCTTTGTTCAATTTGTACTTAACCTTTTTAATAAGAGTATTTTGAGAATTCATGTTAAAAACAACAAATGCGTTTGATTAATGCAAATGAGAATGTTGCAGTCGTAAGGTTACTTCCTGCGTATTGCTACGATGTCAGTGTAATACCAGCTGAAAATATATCGAAACAATGGCTCTTGCAGGGTTGGAGTTTGGCTTGTGTTTGACAAGGAAAAAAAATGGTTGTGCAATTCAGCAACTTTATAACTTGAGACCTAGCTTTAGAACTGTGGAGGTGGAAGTGGTCTTGGCCCAAAATTTTGTCTATCATCACAGCTTGTTAATAAAATTAGAGCTAATGATCAAAATAATCCGGTTGTTAAACAGCTCCAGTAAAGTAGAGCTATCTAATCTATTTAGAATTAGGAATCAGTTATAAAATCAGGGATCAAATCTGTAGATCTTTTTGTGGCACAGTTTCAGAGTAGATAAGTAGATTTGTCAAACGTCGCCCTGCAAGAAGACAAATTTCCATCAGTTTTCAAATGATATTACAGTGATATCAAAGTATAAATAATAATATTTTAAATGTAATGTAATAACCATTAGATTGTTTTGAGAAAGATATGTCTGATATATGCACAACTATTTAAATACATTTAAATATGCATGTACCATATACATATGCACATGCATACAAGCAATAATAAAAAAACTTTTTTAATAGCCAAATTAAAAAAACATAACATCAAAAATTAATTAGAAAAGAGAGATAAACTTTTTTTTTAGTTTGCAAATTAAAATTATATTTTTTATTTTAGATTTTCATAATTATATTACACTTTTCAATAACCTGTTAATTAAAGCTTGACTTAGAAATTTTGTGTGTTATGCATTAAAAGAAAGTGAGTTTCTTTCCAATGTTAAATAATTTATTGTATGGCTTGCATTTAGTTAAGTCTCCGAATCTTTTTTAATAGCATGAAAATTGGCATCTATAGTTAGGATTGCATGTATTATCGTATTCTCAAATACAAACCGTTCATTACATATTCAAGAATATATTTTTGCAACTTTATAATTGTTTATAATACTTGAGCAAATAGAAATGTATATTATTAGGCAAATAAATATATACATATTAAGTGAAAATATAAACGTATTAAGCCGATCTTAGGCTACCCTGATATTACAAAATGTTATTTTCAAATACTACCACGGAAGCTCGAAATTTTTGCTTTGTCGAATAATAAAAAAAATTCTGGAACCCAATTATAGCGCCTGAACATGGATCCAAACCATCCAAGAATCCACTCAAACAAAATTTGTCCAAATGAGTTCATAGAAAAACACACGTAGATTCGAGTTACATTCATAAAGAATAATATTAGTTTTACATATATATATGAAATACAATAAACAATATTGTAAGTATTTATGTATATATATGAACACATAATACGTATTCGGTAGGTATTCGATTATATGAGTAGATTTTACCACTGACAGAAAATTAATACAAACAAATTTTCGTTTTCAATTTCGATTTATATTTTACAGATTTAGCTCAACAAATTATTTTTAGGTATTTAGGCACGCCAAACATTACATACTCCTCCAGATTATTATTCCAACGTCAATGATTTGTTTGTCACCTATTGCACGAATATAAACAGGCATAACTGGTTAGTTTTGTCCGAAACTTTTGGTAAGCAAAATTATAAGAAAGCGCCGAAAGATCTCGGCTAAGAAATTACGTGAACTATAGTCCTTTTCTTTTAAGACTGGTAGATATTCAGACGGCTGAAAAAGAGCCACTCAACCTATTAAATTATATACAAACTTATACGTGGTTGTTCACATCTACCGACAAAATGACTGTGTTTGGTGCTGTTCATTTGTACATATCCTCAATGCTTTGCTTAAGGAGTATTTATATTTATATTTATAGAGAGTCGAAGCAAGGTTTCGATCTAATAATAAAAACAATATCTTCTCATGGTATACGAGAATATAATGAAATTCTTAAGTCTCTAATGATCGGAGCGCTTATATAGACGGACAGGCGGATATAAGGGAATGACAATAATGACTATATTTGGTACAAATCAATTTTAGAGTGTCGGATATGATTCTTTCTATCTGTTAAATACTTTTTGTTAAACTGCATTACCCAGGTTATAAAAAAAACATCTATATTCATGTACAAAATTTCTAAAACAAATAAAATATACCTCAGTATACCGCAATGGGTGCTCTTAAGGTTTCGCTGGGTGCCTAAGCGGGGGAAATCGTTTTATAAATAACTTTTGTTTGTGATATCTGATCATTATGAAATATTTGTGTCTTATAAAATCGATTTGAATCGATTTGAATAATTATGTGGAAGTTTTCGATCAGATAAAAAGCAATTGTAATGATAACTTATATTCAAAATTATACGTCTCCTGCTACTATAGTCTTTGAGATCAGGCCGTTCATACGGATGAACGGACGCACAGACAGAACGGCGAACACGGCTATATCGTCTTGGCTGTTTATGCTGGTCAATAGGAATACATCTTCCGTAATATTGCACTTAGAATTACCAATTATAAGAATTGCAATAATGATACTGGTATTAGAGTATTATTTCACCCGTTTATTATACCCTTAACCAATTAAGAATGGGTAAAAAGGGTATAATGGTTTTGTGCAAATGTATGTAACAGGCAGAAGGAAGCATCTCAGACCCTATAAAGTATATGATCAGGACCAACAGCCGAGTCGATATAGACATGTACTATAAGAGCTAGAGACTTATAATTTGGAACATAGGTTTGCGGATAACAGGCGCAGATTAAGTTTGCTTTATTTTATCGATAACTGTCTTAATTTATCGATTATTTATACATTTAGATTTTCGATAGCAATAAATTACACAATTTAAAAGGCAGAAGACTCTGCATTTACATAATATTGATCACCTTCATCAAAATCGGATAAGAACAAGCCAAGCTATGGTCGAAAATATTTTCTCATATTGATCTCATTTCTAACAGCAGCCACAAGCATTTTCTGTAAGCGTAAGCGAGCGCGTAAATATGTTTTTGTGTGCATACTGCAGAACCGCGTTATTTATGAATGCGTGTACGTACGTACATATGTATGTATGCATGTATGTATATGTACGCGTTTTTAGCCAGGCAGCTTGCCATAAGAAATGAGTGCACTTGCGGACCTCCTCGCATTTGGGTGCAAAACATTTTAAGATGAAATTTGCCTAAAGTATTAGAATATATTTAACAGCTGGCTTAAGGGTATATCGAAGTCGGGCTTGCTCAACTTCAGCATGCTTACTTGTTATCTACTCCAAATTTGGATATAAATGTCTGAATTTTTCGGAATTAGGCGCCTCATGATATTAATGATAGGTTAACCTATCAGCCTGTGGGAGATAACTGTCATTGTAATTTGTGAGGGCGGATATATTTTTTGCATTTCAATTAATAATATAATAAAAACGGTTGACCTATCAGCCTGTGGGAGATAACTGTCATTGGAATTTGTGAGGGCGAAAATATTTATTACATTTCAAATTTGGAGACTTAAGCTGTAGAACAATGGGCGAAATGTATTTTCACAATATTCAGTGGCGTAGGGGAGGGCTAAAATAACCGTTTGATTGTGTCTATTAAATTTATACGCCGATTTAATAAGAAGGTTGGTCTCTAGCAATTACGGTCAAACATCTGCAAAACTTAAATAATAATTTTATTAATTAATATAGCGATGCTATTTTTATGATAACTTAAATAAAAATACGACCTCATCAGCTTTTTAGCATAGTTTTGTAATTATACATAAAACAAATTAAATGTTTCTATATTTTGGAAACCATGTGGGCTTTGGGATTCCTGCAAAGCTAACGGTTACATGGTACTTCCATATATATATCTCTAGTAAATTACCAAAAGTCCGAGTATGCACATGTACTGTAAAAAAATAATGTCCGATCACTAATCGATCGCAAATCGATTTAATCGGACTGTTGTGGACAATTTTCATTTCATCATGTATATATTGCTAACCGACTTTAGTATCCATCTTAAAACTTCGTTACTGGCGTGGATTGCCATCCATAGTAAGAAATCATAAATATTGACTTACTTACATATATAAGTGGTACCCCTTAATGTGTATGTCCATACACAATATTGGTATCGATAATCAAGTCGTACGTTTGTAAATATTCTTTAAGTGAAATGATACAATATTAAATGCATGTACTATTTTAAAAAGATAAGTAAAATGCATGATGTTTATAATTTGGAATGGTTTTTATTTACTCATGTTCCGTTAATGTTTTAAAGTTTGTTGTATAGCCTGCTCTTAATCAAAAATTAAGGCATGATATTTATGTTATGGAGAATATTTAGATTGTCTTTATGATTACGATTATTAATTAGAACAGGAGTTTAAATCAAAAGACTTAAAGTCTGAAGTTGCATTGCATTTGCGCCTATATTTTTGGACATTGAAACATATTGATCATATATTTAAATTATATTTTATATATGCATATAATCTCATATACACAATAAATTTATTAGTGTAACGTGCGTAATTTCTTATCTTCAGATCGTTGATGGTCAATTGCTACAAATAAAGTACCCATGAAGGTACAGTAATTTGCGTTCAAAAGCAAAATAAATATGTGAGAACGTTGCATTCGAACCATTTATAAAAAAAATCCAGCTTAAAATAGTAGGAAAAATGCTTTTTGGCGGAAGGGGTAGAGTGCTCGAAAATTTAAGAACTCTATCTGTCAAATTTGGTTATCTCTAAAACAATGTCGGAGTTATTATTATTACCAATTTCGGGAGGAGCTTTAGTATGTCTTTGAGATATAGGCTCTAACGATTTTCTACTTTAGTCAAACGATTGATTACTTGTAATCCTCTCCGAAGATTGGTATAACGTTTGGCGGTCACGCTTACTAATGCGCTTCAAATCTCGAACACCTCTATCTCTTTCAGCATTAGTACTATAGTCTCCAAATTTGAAAAGTAGAATACTGAGAACTTTTTCAAAACAGGCCATTCTCACCTCATCCTTAATATGTAGATTTTTATCTGATTTATCGGATTGTAAGTAGTTGAATAATCATTCCTCGTAGAGACAGAGTAGAATAACTGGCGAAAGGAAAAAATAAAGTTGGCGGTATAACCTACATTAATATAGCGAGTTTTCATAAATTGTTGTCTGACCTGATTTTGAGTTATTGAAGATTGAATTTAAAATTTTGCATTAAGCGGGAAATGGAAATGGAATGGAAAATGGAACCCAATGAAATGTATTCATTCCTTTGAATTTTTAACAGTTCAATACAATATTGTGTCTTAACGATTGTTCAGTATACTAAACACTGAAAAATATGTCTTAACGTACATTTTTGAAAACTTAATATGATATCCTAATTAAGTTTTCAAAAATGTACGTTTTTTCAAATGGCAATAATGTGCTGTTGGATAGAGTTATTCTAGAAGAAATTGTTCAAGTTCGAAAATGTATCTGGTAAAATCGCGATGATATAAATACCGACTGAAAAATAACAAATTGTTTCCTCGTATTGTCGACTTAATATTATTTAATACTATCGACCTCATTTTGCGAGGAAAAATACATTTTTATTTAGCGTTAATAAACATTAATTTTGTATATTTTATTTTATCAATTAAAAAATATTTTTTATGATTTGACGCCATATTTGGGAAGGGTTTTAAGGTCAAAATATAAAGTAATTTTAAGTTTGCATATTTATATTCTTTCATTTTTACATTTAATATGGTTAAATTGCAAACGAATAGTTTAAAATAACCGTTTGACGTGATCACAGCATTTGATGGTTTAAAATTAAAAACGTATAAATAAATATTAAATTATTTAAACATTAATGGTCTCCTATATAAGTAAAAATTACTTAATATTTTAAAGCCCTCTTAAAGCGAAATAGATGTCTTCGACAAAATTAAGTTTAGTCCTTAAAATTGAGGTTTCTTTTTCATAATTAAAATCTAAAATTAAAATTTAAAATTTGTTTAATGTCTTTGAGTATTTTTTTTTTTTTTATATATGTGTAAACACAAAACTCAAATCTCTAATATAAGCACTTTGAGTTTTTATTATTATTATTAACTATTAGTTTTTTAAGATTTTAGACATACAATTATTACAGGTAGATTATATAAATTCATATAATTTAATTTGAAAAAATTTCGCGTGTTTTTTTAGTGAGCTACAACTGCTGCTAATAACCCATAACATAGCAGCCGAGAGAGCAAATTTGTTTTTTTACTTTCTGAAGAAAGAAGGACTTTTTATTAAAATAAGTTTTCAGAAATATGTTAAATATTAAAAAATGGTTAGTTAAACTGCTAACTGTGCATAAGATTAATATAATATTATTATTGGACGTAGACTTGATTAATAAAATGTTTGCAAGCTATAAGGTTTCTTCTTGAAGATTGTCGGAGAAACGGACATTAAAGGTCACCAATATACTCTTTTACTTTCGGTAAGAGTGCGAACAGTAGTTATTTTAAATGCTTTTTAATTATAACAAAGAACAAAAAGAAGTCAACATATAAATAAATAACGGCGGACACGAAGTAATAATAAAAAAAACGTAAATAAATTAAAAACTTCTACATTATACAAATAATAGAGGTGTGACATTTTTTTTTAATTTAACTCTCAATCTATCAACACTACTATTCAGTTAGGAAAAAACTAAAAAATTACACTATTTGTATATCACTTTTTATTTCGTTAATTGCATTCAGCTTTGATATTCGCTATGTTTTGTAAATGTGTAGTTGTGCAAGCTTGCAAGAAATTTTGTTATCAGCTTTAGAAGAGCTCCTGGTTTTCTTAATCAAAAATCGTTTTTGATATAAGAAAAGAAGTATTCTTTTATAAATTGTGTGTTTGGTGTCAAGGTTATATATGGACTAAAATGAACAAAGCCTTTTTAGCTAAATTAAATGTTAAAAATGGCTACATTTGTGTTTACTTACAATACAATATGGTTTTCTTATATTGAAGATTGTAAAATTGGTGTAATGTTACGAACTTCCTTCAATTTAAAACCTCTTACGAACCTATTCAATACATCCTCAATTTTTTGATAATTTTTATTAATATTTATATTGTTATTATTAATCGAAAATTTTTTTCTATACTCTACAACACTTTATCATATGTTTCATGTTTCATGCACCGACTAGGAAGGTTTCAAAATATATAATAGTTTCACAAAAAAAGTCATATCTATGTATACGATGCGTGATAAAAGTTGATCTCAAAAACGTGCAAAAATTACATCGTGTAATGGCTGCTTAAAGACATATACAAATATAAAAATTATAGAAAGCTTCTCAGATTCAAAAAAGATAAAATTTTCTTAAAAATTTATAAACTAATTTGTTTGCAAGACTATCGTTAACTGAGTGCATCAAAGTTCTTTAAAGAATTTACGTAAGTGAGTCGAAGTGTATGAGAGACTTACAAAATTAAACAAATTAATATCTCGCCCGAAATATATTGATTTATCCTACATGCTATTTCTTATTTGAATAGCTTCAGTCCTGTTTTGTAAAAAGGCAGTAACAATAATAAAAAAATTACAGAATGCACAAATTTTAAAAGAAAAATGTTTTTAAATAAATGTTTATTTTATTATGTACACAAGAACTTGAAAGTACATTAAGGGACAACGGAATTCCACATTCGATTTCATAATTTTTAATTAATTCGTGTGCATGCCGTATTGCATGATATTAATTATTTTCTTACGTTAATCAAATGAGTTAAATTAAAATAATATTTTTTACGAACATATATTTTATTATACAAAATTAGAATTTTAATTTACATATACTACAAATATATATTATTTCCTACAACCTGTTAAAATTGGCATGAAAAAGTATTAATGAATGCATTTTAATTGTCATTGCCGGCAGAAATAAAAAAACTAGCAAATTTTAGAAGTAGTTAAATTATTTTAATTGAAAAAAAAAATTGAATGTAAAGATTAATTTGAGTTTATCCTAGGAGCATGATACGTATTGGTTCACAACGACATACAACATTTAGAAAAATTAATGTTATACATTTTTTCAAACCCATACAAACCGTTGAATTTTTTATTGGTCAGCTTATTATTTAATAGTACTATGCCTATATGTATGTACTTAAATATACATATACATTCATAATTACTAATAATTATATTATAATGTGTTTTATACACGGGGACCAATTTTTTTTTTACATTTATTAGGTCGATTTGAGGCACATGGATGAGCAACAAGGAAGCAATATTGTTGACGTTGGCGTTGATTTATCTGAGTTCTACATGTCTGTCGAATGGGATATTCTAGAGGTACCAGCTGTTCGGTAAGTTATTTTCACATATTTATTGTTAAATATATATCCGGACCGATAACATCCAATTAGCATCAGAAGACTGGACAATCACATCTACTAACCACCGAAATGAATATATGACCCTAATAAGCTGGGATTTCGGTCGGGTTATGTAAAAAAGATCCTAGGTTTATGGTTCAAGCATTTTTCGAACAGTTACATTATGGCACCAGGGTGCCATAAACACAGGATTTTTTGTCGTCAGGTTGAATATTTTCAGTAAAAAATAGATCAATTCTCCGTTGTCAGTTTAGTTTTTTCCTGCATTCGGGGTGCAACAAGCCAACAAGAACTATGGGCAAACGGACTACCATTGATCAACGGAAAATCATCCTGAAACACTTCAAAATTGGATATTCATATCGTCAAATAGCTAAAATGGTCAATCTAAACACCTCAACTGTATTGTACATCATTTGGAGTTCCGTCGACGAAAATTTGATGGAGGGCGAGGGCGGAATGGCACCAAACAAGATTTTCACCGAGCAGGACGAGCAGGAAATCTTAAGCTATCGGCTCAAAAACTGACTGAATAGGTGCAGGATGAAATAAGGAAAAGTTCAGTGTGGGAACTGTACTCCAGGTTTTGCGCAACTATGACTTGAAGGCCCGAGTAACTCGGAAAAAGCAATTTATAAAAGCAAAAAAATAGAGGGTCTAGCATAACGTTCGCCAAAATCCACTTGGGCAATGATTTGGAGTTCTGGAACACAGTCATATTTGAATATGAGTACAAATTTGTGGCGATAGTTCAATAGTGAGCTAAATCGCTTAAAGACAACAGGCAAGAATGGCGGAGAAAGAGTCATGGTATGGGCATCTATTTCGGCAGCCGGTGTCGGAAATTTTGTGATTATGGACAAGTATGTGTACTTTGATATACTAAAGGAAAATTTACTCCAAAGTGCCGAGAAGCTAGAATCCGACGTACTTTCCGGATCTACCAGTCTTAAAAAAGTCAAATATTTAGCTTAAATAAGGATTTTAATACTTAGCATGATATCATTTAGCCTTAACAACTTCCCTTAACCTATTATTCCTGGAAGATTCCAGCTTCCGGGTAGTTTCTGGGCTGATCTTGCTCCACTCCTCTAGCAGAGCATTTTTGAGATCTTGTTTGCTGGATATGTTGTGATTCCGGATGTTATTTTCCAGCAGAGCCCACAAATTTTCAACAACTTTTAAATCTGGAGACTGGACCCGTGGAATTATCATGTGGGGGCAGTTCCAGATAAGCCAGCACTGTACTATTCCCGACTTATGCTTGGGGTCGTTGTCCTGGTAGAACCGGAAAGTACGTGGGATTCCCAGTTTCTCGGCACTTTGGAGTAAATTTTCCGTTAGTAAATCAAAGTACACATACTTGTCCATTGTTGTTTCAATAATCACCAAATTTCCTACACCGGCTGCCGAGATAGATGCCCATACCAGGACACTTTCTCCACCATGCTTTACTGTTGCCTTTAAGTGTTTGGGATTCAGCTCAGTATTGGAGTGTCGCCGCACATAATTCAGTCCGTCCGGGCCAAAAATTTTGAATTTGTACTCATATTCAAATATGACTGTGTTCCAGAACTCCAAATCCTTGCCCAAGTGGATTTTGACGAACGTCATCCTATAGCCTATATTTTTTCCTTTGTTAAATTTATTTTTCCATGGTTCTCGGGCATTAAAGTCATGGTTGCGCAGAACTTGGAGCACAGTTCCCATACTGAACTTTTTCCTTATTTCATCCTGGTCCTATTGAGTCAGTTTTTGAACCGATAGCTTAAGATTTCCCCTTATTTTCTTGATGATCCTCGGCTCGTCCTGCTCGGTGAAAATCGGTTTTGGTGCCATTTCGCCCTTGTCCTCTGTCCGATTTTCGTCGACGAAACTCCAAGTGATCTAGAATACAGTTGAGGTGTTTAGATTGACCATTTTAGCTATTTTTCGTTATGAATATCCGATTTTTAAGTGTTCCAGGATGTCCTTGTTGGCAGGTTGCACCCAAGATGCAGAATATAACTAAACTGACTTAGAAGGAATGGTCTTTTTATACCGAAAATATTCAGCTTTAGGTAAAAAATCCTGGGCGAAATAGGTTGCTGCCATAAAAAGAGGTACATTTTTACATAACCCTACCTAGCAGGTGGAGAAACCACAGCTTATTAGGGTCATATATTTAGTTTGGTGGTCAATAAATCTACCTGCCATGGGTCTTTGGAATTTTTGAAAAATAATTATGGCAGGCAATTAAAATTTTGGCTAGACACTGGGCGATCTGAGCTTTAAGCCACTGTATATATATATATATATATATATATATATATATATATATATATATATATATATATATATGTGTGTGTGTGTGGGTGTGTAGGACAGATTATAAGATAATAAATATTTGATTTTCAACATAATGTTCGACTATATAAAACATCGACTTATTTCTTCGACGATTTTGATGACGACTTTGACGATTTCTTATTGACGATCTTAATGTTGCGCTCCACGAAGTAGACTCTTTTGTTCTGCTGTTATTTTACGACTCTTCTTCTTCCTTTACTCGTTACATCCTGATCATCGGAGTCTGACCCAAACGACAACCATTCCTCGATTAATTCGCATGTACCCTGCGCTTCATATTATCAGAGCTTCTTGATGTTACTGCTGAACACTCCACTTGAGCAGCTTTTTTGACCGCAGTCCAACAAGTTGGGTGCGACTGGTGGAAAGTTAGTCGCCTCCTTAATACCCTACTCGCTATTTCGGCTTATGTCGTAATTCGCCTTGAACTTCTGCTGTGCCTGTTCGATTTTCGACGACAAGAGGTTTGGTGGTGGTGGTAGCAGTCTCCTCGTTCTTCTCACCAACTGCATTTGTGCCGTTCTGATGATGTGGCTCATCACCAACCTTGTTTGTGTTTCTTATTGGTGGTTTCGCCTCTGGTTCAGTTGGTGATTTGACCAAACCGTTCTTCTCGCCGTTTATCAAGAACACGAGCTTATCGGCAGGGCCATGACCATTGGTAGCAACTTCATTAGTGGTATTGGGCTCCTGCACCACCGCAGTATTCGATGACTCAACAACAGCTGATGGCTCAACCACAATTGTCTTTGATTCGTTATTGTTGTTGCGCCTGTTCGCTGACTGTTCCATGGATCTTTCGATGGGTTTCGATTCAACCTTGGCTATAGCTTCGGCAGCTGCTTTACGCGCACTTCGCTCTGTACCTCGATTCCATAATCACGTTCGTTGCCAATAAATATTCTGGCTGTGTTCTGTGGCTGTGTTCTGATATTTATATAAGCAAAACGGGGTGACTCTTGTCCAAAACGTTGACCAACTTTTTGCATAACGTAAAATTGTAACATTGGATCTGGTGTCAACTAGGAACCCAATTGTAACTCCGTTCCACTGCGCCAATTTGAATTTGTTGATGTCTTTCACCACTTGAACGCTCTGCATTGTTTGTGGACATTTTTTGTTTATGTGTCCCTCGACCTCGTATTTAAAACATTTTGAGTGTGGTGTAGAATCCTTCCACATATGATAAGCGGAGCTACAATTGAAGTAATGAGAACTTTTTTACCGCACTAGCGTTCATATAATTCATACATTTCTTTTAAATCACTGAATGATTTACAGCCGTGCATATTAAATTTGTATTAACTTTCAACTAAATAGCCAATAATCGATTCTGTGATTATTTATCACAGCGCAAAAAGCTTAGTCATATGCAATGCTTATTCTTAAAAATGCCAAACTTTAATTTTCTGTCTCTCTTTAAGTTTTTTCAGCAATTCCCCATGTACGCTTAAACTCACAAATCAAAACATTTTTAATTGTTCATATCAATTAACTACAACAGATTCCAAAAATAAATTTGCCATCTTTGTCATCTTTCTGCGTGTTTGTAGACATTTCTGTTTCTCACTAAGTTCATATATGTACCTATGCATTTTCTTCAACGCTTGCAATCCAATGCTCAACCGGCACACTGTCGTCGTCGAAGTTTGGCACGATTTTTTAAAAATTATCAGACGCAATTTTGTGTTTTGTGAGTGGGACATGTCAAAATTGGTAGGTATGTTACTAATAGCCGCCTTTAAGAACCAATAACGAATTTGTGTGGCCACTTCCACACCTGCGCTCATAAAGGACAATGCCAATAATTCGAAAAGGGTAATTCGACAAAGCCACACATCTTCCACAATTTCAAAGATTATTGTATTATTTAAATCTTCATTGAGTTGAGGGCTTATACATATATCCTTGGTTTTTATGACATGCGTTTCTAGGATGCTAAATATTTTTCTCGATAAGGCGACACATTCTGCTAGGATGTGCATTGAGGATTCCTCCTCGCTTTCACAGAACCTGCAGAGTACGCTACTATTTATACCTAGTTTTGTCCCTTGACTTCTTAATTTACAATGTCCCGTCAGTAGACAGAAAATCTGGAAATTAATTTTGACCACGCAGACTCCCGCCTCTAAAACCAATAAAAGCCCATTTAAGAACTAAAGTTACCAAATCTGGAGGGTAAATTACTAAGATCGTACTCCAAACATTTTTTTGGCCATGCCCACTCCCGCCTCGAAAATTACCAAAGCCTATATCTCCCACCATTTAATAGCTACAGTTACCACACTTTTAACGAAGATTATTAGGAACCTGCTCTATAATCTTTTTTCAGGCACGCCACCTCTCGCCCCCAAAATTTAAAAAAAGCACATGTCTCTCGTAATTGAAGAGCTACAATTGCCCAACTTCGAAGGATGGTTACTATCAAACATCTACCGCAATTTAAGGTCCAAACTTTGACATTATTTATTCGCACAATTTATGGTATCAAAGTATTTTGCTTGCCTTGTACACATTGTACACCGCGGACTTGCCGATTCCAGCAGCCAGAAACACGCTGCTTGCCACAAACGCAGATGACACAGTGTTCCTTGCTAACTCCGCCTCTGCTTCGAGAGCAGATGCGGTTAGCCAAAGTTTCTTGGATGTCTTTAGTAATGTACAATTTTTACCGCCATTTCGTATGCTGTCGAAATGACAACTGACAACTGTACCTTCTCTTTACTTTTTTTGATTTTCAGCCATACGCTTTCAATCACCTTTTTTTTATCGATCTTTTATCGGACCTCTTATCGAACTTGAAAAATAAATTTTTTCATTGGTGTTTTTATACTATTATACCAAAAAGGTATAATAGTATTTTGGCTTTGTTCAATGTCCGTCATGCTGTCTGTCCGTCCGTCCGTCTGTCCGTCTGTCCTTCTGTATGAACGCGCGTTCCTCCGACACCCTTAGAGATAGAGACTTGAAACTTGGAACGTATACTGGAAAGTATCCTCAAAAGTTAAAGTGTCTTGGGTTTGGTCCTACGTCCACTAGGGAGCTAGAAAACCGCAAAAATCGATTTTAGCAAATCGATAAATCCACATATCTCTCACAATTTAATGGATAAAGTCTCCAATTTTGGATGGTAGGTTCTTGGCGAGGTCCTTCAAAGATCGGCATGTGCCACGCCCACCTCCGACGCCCCCATCACCCCAGCCATACAATTTTCAAATGGCTATACCTTCCGCAGTTTTTGAGTAGGGAACGTCAAATTTAGTAGGTATATTACTGGTAGTTTAAGAACCGATAGCAAATTTGTGTTGCCACGCCCACACCTACGCCTATAATCGACAATTCCGATATTGCGGAAATTGTAAACCGTTAACTCCGCATATCTCCGAAAATTTTAAAGATAGAGTAACCAAACTTGGAAGGTAATTTGCTGGTAACCTCCACCAAGGATTGTCATATCAATTTTCGGACCACACCAACATCCGCCGCCCCCAGGAGCTTCGTCCCTATAAATTTAAAATGCGCATATCTGCCGTAATTTGCAAGCTAGAGTCGCAAAATTTGGAAGGTATGTTACTGGTAACTCCCCCAAAGATCGATAAAAAAAATTGGATGGCCACGCCCACTTCACCCACCTAAACCGATACACCTGTTGGTGTAAATCGATAAGCCCATATATCTCCCGCAATTTGAAAACTTAAGTCACCAAATTTTAAAGGTATGTTGCTAGTAACACCCTTCATAAATTTTGGACCACGCCCACTGCAGCCCACAAAAATCGCAATTTAAGACCCACAGTTACTAAACTTAGAAGGTATATTACTAAAATCGAACTCCAACATTTTTTGGGCCACGCCAACTCCAGCCCCCTAAATCGATAAACGCCCATATCCCCCGCAATTCAAGTTAGTTAGTTACCAAACTGGGTAGGAAGATTATTAGGAAACTTCTCTATAGTTTGTTTCGGCAACGCCTACTCCCGCCCCTAAAGTCTCGAAAAGCCCATATCTCCGGAATTTAAGAGTGAAAGAAGCTTATACAATTTTTTGTGTCTGCTCTGCCCGAGTAATTCTGCTTACCGTCTTTAAAAGCCACGCTCATTTATATGCAAATCATATACATATTTATTAGTAGAGAATTAACAGAATGTGTTCCCATTAAAAAAGGCAAACTTGGACAGTATTTCTTGACTGCACACAAATTATGGTATATTAGTATTTCGCTGTCAGTTATGTCCGACTGCAACGTTCTATCTTGTTTTTTTTCAAGTTATTAATTTCACTATACCTCTTCTTTGGCTTGAGTAGGATGCTTGATTGGTTGAGCCCCCAAATGTAGAGCAGATTATGTCCATTTTATTATTAATATTATAGTTATAATTATATTACAATGAAATTTGAGTATTGGATTTGCAAAATAATGTTCGACTTAATAAAACATCGACTTATTTCTTCGACGCACTAAACACGATTTCTTATTAACGATCTTAACGCTGCGCTTTATGAACTCGACTGTCTCATTTTGCTGTTCTTCTAAGACTCTAGATCTATTAACTAGCGTTGCCACGCAACAGCTCTGTAATCCCACTGTAACTTCTCATTACATTTACATATTATATATATACATAATACATAATTTAATAATAACAAAAATATTTTTTTTTTTGTATTTTGCAGGAATGAAAAATTCTATACATGTTGTGATGAGCCTTACCTGGATATAACATTCAATATAACAATGCGAAGAAAAACCCTTTTTTACACTGTTAACATAATTATTCCTTGCATGGGCATCTCATTTTTAACAGTTCTTACTTTTTACTTGCCTTCGGACAGTGGGGAAAAGGTACGTACATCCCAATTACATTAGAACATTGCAGTCCGAATCCATTTTTTTTGAATTGGGACCACCATATCCATAACCATAAGCTATTCAATTCACATAGTTCAGTCTTCCTGAAGAACTTTGAGAGCTATAGATACTTCAATAGTGTATATTCTATTCTTATTTATTAATTTTTTTAATATAGATAAACAATGGATCTTCGTTAAAATGAGTTAGAAGTCTCTAGTTGACATCGCTCGAGTTTAAGATACTTTACCCACGTTTTCACTTATCTGAAAGCTATATTTATTTTATTGGTATCGGTAATCGATTGTGGCGATATTAGCGAAACGAGAGGAGCTATCGACCACACAAATTTAATTTATCTGCGAGTGGTATAAAAATGAAGTCTATTCCAGTTACAGAGGCCGGAGAGTTCATAGACACGAAAAAATACGAAACACAAAAGGCTATTTTCGCATATTTATACCCTTAACCCATTAAAAATAGGAAAAAAGGGTATAATGGTTTTGTGCAAATGTATGTAACAGGCAGAAGGAAGCATCTCCGACCCCATAAAGTATATATATTCTTGATCGGGATCAACAGCCGAGTCGATATAGCCCTGTCCGTCTGTCTGTCCGTCTGTCCGTCTGTATGAACACGCGGATCTCAGAGACTATAAGAGCTAGCGACTTCAAATTTGGAATATAAGTTCTCGTGTACCAGGCGCAGATCAAGCTTTGCTTTATTTGATCGATAACTGCCTCGGTTTCTGAGTTATCGATACATTTCGATTTCCGATGTCAATAAATTCCACAATTTAAGAGGCAGGGGCTTGTAATATATACATATTATTGATCAATTGCCAAAATTTCATTAAGATCGGATAAGAAACACCAAAGTTAAAGTCGAAAATATATTTTCATATTGATCTCATTTCTATCAGCAGCCGCAAGCATTTTCTGTATGCATAAATGGGCGAGCGCATGTGTGAGAAAGAGATGGCATGATAATAGACGCTAGCGTCAATATATTTAGTGGAGCTAACTTGACTACAGCATCTTACTTGTTTTGACATCATTATTACGTTGTGAGCTATGTGAAGGCTGTCTCGTGTTTGGAACAAACACTATTTTTTTGTAGTCAGGTGTATGACCTAAAAAAACTGAAGTAAGTACATCGAATCCAGTTTCGAGTTTTTTTGCCAGAGTGACTAAGTCTATTAATAGTAAGTTTATTTCTAGTGACTTTTTCAGCTGAACAATTTTGTAAGCCTTGTTCAAATTACTGTCACTGTTGAAGACGTTCTAAGATATAGTGAAGCACGTGTGATGCTAAGCCACCTTTTGTGGTTTCTCGTAACAAATCAATAGTTTTTAGGAGAGGATAAAATCAAAAATGGACTCTCCCTTATGTTCGTGTCCGTGCTTTCCCATTGACAGCTTGCGCGTCTGCATCGCCTTTTCTCAATTCCTGATATCTCTCGCTTCGCTGAACTTAACTCGTTTCCTCAGGATAGGATGTAGGGGAGGGTTGATAAGGAAAGTTGAGCAACTGCAGAATTTGCTATGTCACCTCAGGCTTCTCCATAAGCCAGGTTCGAGGCCGAAGTCCAGAAATAATCAAGCGGACTGATAGTTGCCTTTTACTAGTCCGCAGAGTGTTCACCCTGGCATGCAGCGTTCACGCATCCCTAATGCCATCCATCGGCCTCACAATTGGTAGCATTCTGTGTTGGCTGTGCCGCTTCTTGCGCCGTCTTCCCGGCTTTTGACGGTCGAATATCCTTTATCTAACTAGGGCGATTTTCTTTGTGGTGGATTGTCAGCACTGAGCCAAGTTACCTTGGGGTTCACCAGTAGTCGAAACATTCCAAGAAAGTCTATATCGAATGAAAGTGGGATGGTTTACCGACCCCCGTGCTGTCATTAAATGTTTCATGCAGCGGCTTGGATGAATTCCGCCAGTTTCCTTGGTTTTATATTGGAGAGCTTCAATAAATCCGAGAAGAAATTATACCTTAGAAATTAGTGTCTTTCTCTACTGAAAGGCGAACAATGAAAAATTAAACGATGAATCTATTAGTATTGGCTTTACATCTTACATGTTGGTCTAGTAGCCTTTTTCACAAGTCGCTTACGTTTAAACTGGACGAAAAAAAAAAGTTTTTAATTTATTGTCATCTGTCATCTGCAACGATCCAAACCATTTTCCAAATGTATTTTTCAGTCACTTAAGAAACAATTATTTTATTTAATTGCAGGTTACTCTGTCAATATCAATTCTTATTAGTCTCCATGTGTTCTTTCTTCTGGTCGTCGAAATTATTCCGCCAACATCGTTAGTCGTACCTTTGCTAGGTAAATACCTGATATTTGCCATGATATTGGTTTCTATAAGGTAAGTTCTTCATCTTAAAATATCAGCTCGCAATACTTAAAGGTTTGTGTTCATTTAGCATTTGCGTAACAGTTGTCGTGTTGAACGTCCATTTTCGATCTCCACAAACACACCGAATGGCACCGTGGGTAAAGCGTCTTTTTATCAACTTTTTGCCAAAATTCCTCTTCATAAAACGACCAACATATAACTTTGAAACAAGGTAAGTTAATTTACAAATATTAAAATCTGTTAATGTTTTCTTGTACCTGTTATAAAATCTTAAACATGAAACAACAGTCTATGTAATTCTCAAATTCGTTTGACCTTTGTTCATATACCCTCGTTTGAACTTTGTTCATATACTGTCACGGCTTAAACATACTCAGTAATATTTTATTGGGGCTTTTCAAAATAAAAACTAAAAGTCAATAAATTGATTGATTTAACTACAACTAATTTAACAAAATACAATAGAATGCTGCACCGATTCTAGAGAAAACACTCTCGTTGGCTTGCGTTCAATATACAAATAGTATTTTATAAAAACATGTCACGCAATAAGCCAAAATGCATTTAAATTGTATTGATGTTTCGATTAAGAATTAAATTAGCTTCTATGCTTAAGTTAATACTATCTTTTTTTTTACATACTACTCCAATTTCAAACAAAAAATCAAAGAAAACAGCGTCATGGATATGAATTCAACTCAATGTAATTTAATTTTAATCTGTGGACACAGGGGTTCAAGTTGTTGAAAACCATTGACTTCAACTGCAGGATAGTCACATTGATTTCAATATGAAGTATATACATGCATGGATTCAATACTCTGCTTTAAGAATGGACTAACAGTTCTGCAAAAATTCATATTGAACAGCAACAATGATATTCACAGTGTTCTGGATAAATCCTACATATTTGAGCTCGCACGTCGAAAAATGCATTAATGCTTACATGTGGGTACATGTCCGCTTTCCCAAAGAGCTCTATGTTTTTTTTTTCTCAATGAGATAAAGATCAGCTGAAACCTACCCGCAATCTCTGACAACCCTATCCTCATTATTATTGTGCAACGCTGATTGTAAGGGTGCACCACTTTGCATTCCAATGGAGGATGCCTGAGAGATGGGATCCATTTTCCAACCGTGCAATAAGTCATTATCTTCCGTTTAAAGACTAGTCAACATTGGTTTTAATTTCTGGAGAAATCTATTTAAATCGTTGTTGTTTTCATATCATGAAGAATAAAGCTGTGCGCATCACAGGGTGAGAATATTACATCAATAATTTGTTAAATACGATAACTACTATTAATATATGAGAGCAAAACAGACTTTTTTTTTATCAAAAATGCTTAATTTAAATAAAGTTGATCCGGAGAACGATGCGCCCGTTCATAAAGCAACTTGTATGAATCACAAAACAAGGCAAACCGACTGAAAATGTATATAGCGTATAGCCTAGAAATACTGTCCAAGTCTGCCTTTCAGATTGCGGCAATTTTAGCTCTTTAATTACGGAAGATATGAGCTTTTTGAGATTTTGGAGGCGGGAGTGGACGTGGTTGAAAAAAATTATTGAAAAGGTTTCTAATAATCGTTTTTACAAGTTTGGTTACTGTAGCTAATAAATTGCAGGAGATATGGGCTTCTCGAAATTTTCCAAGCGTGAGTGAGCGTGGCCAAAAACAAATTTTGCAGTTCGATCTTAGTAATAAACCTTCCAAGGTTGGCAAATATAGCTCTTAAATTGCCTGATATATGTGCGTTTATCGGTTTTGGGGGTGGGAGTGGGCGTAAACCAAAATATTTTTGCCATATTATTGAAGGGTGTTACTAGCAATATATCTTTCAAATTTGGTGACTTCAGCTTTCAAATTGTGTGAAATATAGATCTTATCGATTTACGTTAACAGGTGTATCGGTTTCGAGGGGCAGAGTGGGCGTGGTCATCCAATTTTTTATCGATCTCTTAGGGGAGCTACCAGTAACATACTTTCTTAATTTTCTTATAAAAAGTAGGAGTAGGTTACCAGCAAGTTACCTTCCAAGTTTTATCACTCTATCCTTAAAATTGTGGGAAATATACGTATTTATCGACTTACACTTTCCGAAATATCGTCATTGGCGATTATGTTTTTGTATATGTGATTGTTATCGGTTCTTAAAGGCGACTACTAGTAACATACCTACCTAATATAACGTTTCCAACACAAAAGCTGCGGAAGATAGCCATTTAAAAGTTTAATTTTAAAATCTACCAACCAAATTTGCTGACTGTAGCCATGAAATTGAGGGAGATATATGGCCTTATCGATTTGCGAATATCGATTTTATCGATTTCCTAGCTTCCTAGTGGGCGTAACATTCCAATTTTAACACTTTATCTATTCGGACCACAGACAAGTATTTGTTCCTGTTCTGTGGTTCCTTCACAAGTTGACCATCGCTTCTCGAGAATGTATACGTTGGACCTGAGTGGCAGCATACATCAGACCGTATCTTAATTCGATTCCAGTTAGCCAGTGATTTGTCGGCCCTTAATTCTATGCATTCTAAATACATATATATGTATATAAAAATGTTAATTGATAAGCTCTGGTTTTGTTTGATTTTTTCAGCAAATTGCTTTTGAAGGACGCTCACGCATGTTTCTATCCATACTACTCATCGACTAATATTGATCGTCTAGTTTCCACGGGCTATAGTAACACAGCCTCAAAGGAAGAATTGACAACACAAAGGTAAATTAAAATAATACTTCCTGACATTGTTTCCTTCTTTATTAAAATTTAGTAATATAATTAAGTGTTTTTTTCGTGCTGCTTGTAATTCTTTATTTTGATCGTTCTGATTTTGATTCAATTTCCGATTTTTGTGCATTTCAATAAATTTCAAAGCACACTGTTTGACTTATGAAGTTGCATTGTTGCTCTCAAATATTTTATTTCTGTGTCAAGAGTAGTAGGGAAATTGGGATTATTTAATAGCAGAAATAGAAGCGCTGACGATTTAAATTAATACTACAGTCCAAATATATCAAAACTATTGAGATTATTGTATGGACTTGAATAACGATTGTACAGCTGCGTATATTGGTGAGCGTTGTAGGTGCGCTATATGTGTCGCTTGCACCACTAAAGGTGGTATAATAACCTACCTCCAACAGCAATTAAATATCTATATTTTGTAGAGATGCTGTCCTGTGATGTAGTACTAAAACTGGTGCATAGAATCTATAACCTAACATGCAACTATGTACTTAAAGTTGAAATCGATGTCGATCGAACAGACAAAAAGAAGAATGCTGACGCGATTGAACTCGGTGCCAGCAAGTGACCGTGGCTGAGTTCCTGAGCAGGATGGGATAGAAATTGAGGAGCGATCAGCAGCATAACAGCAACCTCGTTTCAGCGAAAAATTACGCGAGCTTATCAGTGGCGGTTAAAAAAACGGCAAACGTGCGGAGGAAGCGTACACGACAACAGTCGCGACGGCGGCCGCCGGAAAGTAGGCGCCAGCGAAAACAGACGTTATCAAATTTGGCAGGCGGTGTCAGGCCCAGCAATGTACGAAGACGAGGAAAAAGGCAGCGGCTCATTTTCGCCGACGGCTTTTTAGATGGCAAAATAAGTCAGCAATTGGATCATACAATTGGAAAAAGTAGCCAAAATGTATCAATTGACTGAGACACATCGCCGCTGGTAATGTTTTTTACAATGGCTGCACGCTGTGCCGACACACTTTGTCCAACCATAAGTTAAGTTATAAGAGAATGGTTGCGTTTCGTGGGAAGATAACTAAGGCAGAACTACGAGTTAAGTTTGAGTGTTGGAAATCAGGGGAATGAAAGCTTACACATCTAAGCCCGGATCCAGTGCTTCGAACCGAACCAATATTCAGCGAGCATTCGCAGATGGGTTGCTTCTGGAGCAAGGCTTGGCTAGAGAGCTTAGTGCAGCGAAGCCGAAGGCATTAAGGGCTGCCATCATTCTTAAGAACTCCCGCTGTTTCAATCGCAACGTTAAAGGATATTTGACAAAAAAACTGTTGGAAGCCCAGAAGACAACCCTGTTCATGCTACGGATGCGGAGCTTGAGAACTTGTGGTTGCCGAATGTCCAGACCAGATGTCAATCTTATAAAATAGAGAATATAATAACTTTGTTAGATACATTTAGATATTTGTTAAAGGCGACGCTAACCATTCAATAGTTTCAATATGCTTAATAGACTATTTATTACAAAAAAAAAAGAAACTGTGTTCCTCAAGAAGTAAAACTACTGCCTCAATGAGAGAAATTTTGTGGGCTATATGAAAGCCAATTAAAAGTTTACAGAAAAATGTCATTTAAAGATTTAAGCGAGCAATAAAAGTACATTTTGATTTAAGAGTTGTAGCTGACGAGTCTATGAAGAGTCTTGCATGACTGTGATTTAAATATTGACCTAAGCGTCTTGAAAATTATTTCAGTTGAGTGTATTAAAAACCGATCTGATAAACGCAGTGCTGAAATGTAAAACGTTATTACCCAGCTAGAAATTATAGGTAACTGAGTCTTGGAGGGAATTTGGTTAAACTAAGTTTTTGAAGATAGATAGTGCGACATAAAGATTACGGTCGAAAAGATAAGCCACAGAGAAAGAAAAATAACAAGACATGCTAAATGAAGTTTGATATTCAAATTGCGGTGGATATAAGATAGTAACCCTCCTTCGAAGTTTGGCAACTGTAGCTCTTAAATTACGGGAGATAGAGGCTTCTGGGAATTTTGGAGACGGGAGTGGTCGTGGTCAAGCAACATTTTTGTGGTGCGGTCTTAGTAATATCTCTCACAGCTCTTAAATTGCGGGAGATATGGGCTTTTATCGGAGTGGGCGTAGACCAAAATATTTTCTCCAGATTTTTGAAGGTTGTTACCAGCAATGTACATTTAAAATTTGGTAACTTAGCTTTCAAGTTGTGTTATATAAATTAAACGATTCTTTAGGTTTTTTTTATAAAAAAAAGTCAACCGTTTGGTTTTAGTGCTTTATTAGGACTGATGAAATTACAAGAAATGCAACCAGAATGGCGCCACTTCACAGGGCTGCGTTATCTTGTACAATTGCAGTAGTGTGTGTGAGCGGCGCCCCTGGTTCCAGTTCATTCGATCGACATGATGGTGGTCGATATCGCTGGTGATGATTGTTAGAGCAATTATTTTAATTGATTGATATCGATATTTTGATATCTGGCTCTAGTTGCGCGCGCTTTTCGAATATTCTGATGCAATGTTAACTCATATATTGTCTTTTTGATTACACTTACAGATGTATCAGTTTGATAAGACGGTGTGCATGGTCGTCCAATTTTGCAGTCTAGCTTAGAACTTTTGGAAGATATGCGCAATTCAGGGTGTGGCGGTTGTGGGCGTGGTCCAAAAAAATATGCCGATCATTAGATACAAGTTTGGTCACTCTGTCTTTAAAATTGTGGGAGATATGCGGACTTATCGACTTGCACTTTCCGAAATATCGGCATTGGCGATTATGGGCGCTGGGTGGCCACGGCCATTAAAATTTTCTATCGGTTCTTAAAGGCTACCAGCAATATTCCTTCCAAATTAAACGTTTCCAACTCAAAAACTACGGAAGATAAAGCCATTTACAAGTTTTATAGTCGGGGGCTGTGGGCGTCTGAGGTGGGCATGGCTGATTTTTGGAGGACATCGCCAACAACATACTAAACAAATTTGGTGACTGTAGCCTTCAAATTGTGAGAGATTAATGGATTTATCGATTTGCGAATATCGATTTTATCGATTTCCTAGCTCCCTAGGAAACACGTAACACTCCAATTTTAACACTTTATCTATCGGGAGCAAAAATCAGTATATATTCCAAGTAGCATGTCTCTATTTCTAAGGGTGTCGAAAAAAGTTTCGTTCATACAGACGGACAGACAGACAGCATGGCGGACATGGCACAAATCCAATATACTATGAGACCTTCGGTATCAAAGTATAAAAATATTGTATGCTCTAAGTTTATACGCAAGATCTCATTAGTCTGGATGGCCGGGAAGGCCTCTCGTATTTACAATAACAGGCCACTAGTGATGTTGTACTAAGACTGTTGCATAATATCTGTAGAATGCAACTTAAATCGATATCAATTGCGTGATCACCAACAAAAAGAAGAAAAAGATTAATCGTTACGAATAAAGAAAAGAGAGCAGACGTGTTTTAAAAATAATGATAATTTAGTTTGGACTGTCTCACATAAATGCGGTAGTCAATTAAAAAGTAGCACTAAGATACTTTATACTTTAGAGAAGTTTGGTTGAAATCGAGATATAATTTTTAATTAATATTAAAAAAAACCTAAAAATATCACACTAAATATAACATTCCATGATGATAAATTAAAAATATTATATTTTTCTATATTATGTAGCTTAACCAGTACGGGACCTTTTGGAGGAAGTTGTCAAGTACATGGACCGCTGCCACAACTTACTCATTCTAGTTCAGACGATTTGACAGCTGTCCCTGATTTAGATATGGGAAATTCTGGAATAAAAAGTCCAATATTGTGCAACCCAGCTTTTTCTCACTCAAAATGCCCACCACGAGTTCATCGTAGCTGTTTTTGTGTACGATTTATAGCAGAGCATACGAAAATGCAGGAGGATTCTACAAAAGTATGTAATAATATTGTAATACTACGTAATTATATTTCCACTCGTTACTTTATTTTTCAGGTGAAAGAAGATTGGAAATATGTCGCAATGGTGTTGGATAGACTCTTTCTATGGATATTTACATTAGCAGTTTTGGCGGGTACTGCTGGCATAATTTTGCAAGCACCAACTTTGTATGATGATCGGATTCCTATAATCGAACAGAAAGATTTGGAGTTTTCAGGAACTTCAGCAGGTCGCTGCAGACCTGCGCAATAGCGTTTTTATTCCAGGAGAGAATTTATTATATTCAACTGACCACTATTCATTTATTTTAATTTCTTTCATTAAATATATTTCAAAGAGTTCGGTAAACTTAAAAGAAGATACTTTTTTTTTCTTTTAATTTTTAAAGAACACAATATTTATGGTCGCTCATCCAATTTAAATAAACAAGTAAGAGCGACTACGCTCCTCTAATTTCCGAGTAAAAAAATTTGGATAAAGTTTCTTGATAATTGATCAATAGAATCGACATGAATGGAAAGTGTCTATTTACTGAAGCCTAAATCTATGGGTAATAAGCAATTGGACAAAAATTAAGTTATTGTGTTTACTGAATCGTCTTTTCAACAGACTATAAAACAAGTTCATTTAATTTTGAAAATTTTAACTAAAATGGAAATTCGTCAGCGGAAACATTGGCATCAATTGTTTGAACGGACAGACTGTTTAAATTGTAAATTGTAATTATTGTTTTGTAATTTGCCGCAATTTTTAAATGACACGTAGACATTAAATAGCAGCATTGACATTGGGGTTACTTTCCACAAGTTTTAATTTTGATTATTTTCCTGACAATTATAAAGCTATTCCAGTTTCCAGAAAAAACTTTCTAATTTAAAATATCAACGTCAGTAGGTTAAACAAGTAAGATGCTGTAGTCGAGTTGGCTCGACTACGATATACCCTTAACCCAGTTGTTAAATATATTCTAGTTTTATTGGATAATTTCCCTTTAAAATGATTTGCACTCAAATGTTCAGTTCTGCAAGTGCATTTCTTACAGTCTTTACTCACAAGCATATACATACATACATACAGACATACATGCGTACACGAAACAGTACTTATCGGGGCTCTGCAGAATACACACAAATATATTGACACTAGCGTCGATTATCATGCCAATCTCTTTCTCACACATGCGCTCGCCTATTTATGCATACAGAAAGGCTGCTGACAACAAGAAGATCAATATGAAAATATATTTTCGACTATAACTTTGGTGTTTCTTATCCGATCTTAATGAAATTTTGGCAACTGATCAATAATATGTATAAGCATATTATGTATAAATTAAAACCCTCTGCCTCTTAAATTGTGGAATTTATTGCTATCGGAAATCTAAATGTATCGATAATTCCGAAACTGAAGCAGTTATCGATAAAATAAAGCAAACTCGGATCAACAGCCGAGTCGATCTAGCCCTGTCCGTCTGTCTGTCCGTCCGTCCGTCTGTCCGTCTGTATGAACACGCGGATCTCAGAGACTATAAGAGCTAGAGACTTCAAATTTGGAATATAAGATCTCGTATACCAGGCGCAGATTAAGTTTGAATATTTTATCGATAACTGCCTCAGTTTCTGAATTATCGATACATTTAGATTTCCGATAGCAGTAAATTCCACATATCTCTCACAATTTAATGGATACAGTCACCAATTTTGGTTGGTAGGTTGTTGGCGAGGTCCTTGAAAGATCGGCATGTGACACGCCCACCTCCGACGCCCCCATCATCCCCGCCCCTAAAATTTTCAAATGGCTGTATCTTCCGATGTTTTTGAGTAGGGAACGTCAAATTTGGTAGGTATATTACTGGTAGTCGCCTTTAAGAACCGATAACAAATTGGTGGTGCCACGCCGACAGCTGCGCCTATAATCGACAATTCCGATTGTAAATCGATAACTCCGTATATCTCCGAACATTTTAAAGATAGAGTAACCAAACTTGGAAGGTAATTTGCTGGTAACCTCCTCCAAAGATTGGCATACCAATTTTTTGACCACGCCCAAAACCGCCGCCCCCAGGAACTTCGTCCCTATAAATTTAAAATGCGCATATCTGCCGTAATTTACAAGCAAAGAGTCGCAAAATTTGGCAGGTATGTTACTGGTAACTCCCCTAAAGATCGATTTAAAAAATTGGATGTCCACGCCTACTCCACTTACCTAAACCGATACACCTGTTGGTGTAAGTCGATAAGCCTATATATCTCACGCAATTTGGCAACTTAAGTCACCAAATTTTAAATGTATATTGCTAGCAACACCCTTCATAAATGTGGGAAAAAAATTTTGACCACGCCCACTCCCGCCCACAAAAAACGAAAAATGCCTCTATCTCCCGCAGTTTAACAGCTACAGTTACCAAACTTAGAAGGTATATTACTAAGGTCGAACTCCAAAATTTTTTGGGCCACGCCCACTCCAGCGCCCAAAACCGATAAACGTCCATATCCCTCGCAAGTTAGTTAGTTACCAAACTGGGTGGGAAGATTATTAGGAAACTTCTCTATAATTTGTTTGGTGCGAAACTATTAAAGTGGACATTTGGAAATAAGCCTATAATGTATTTAAAGCTTGGTTCAGGGTATATGGTAGTCGAGCTCACTCGACTACAGCGTTCTTACTTGTTTCATATACTTTTAAGAAATATTTTAGAGTTATACTAAAAATTTGAATTGCAAACCATCTTGATGTGAAGGCTCTATGAGAATATGCAGAAGCGTTAAAAAATTATATACATTTTATATCTTTGCATAACAATAGGGGACTTGAAAAGACTCGTATTATATCCTTGAGTAAATTGTAGAAACTGCGGGCACGATGCATGAACAGTGAGTCGATCTAAGCATGTCCGTCCGTAGCCGGGAGACTTCAAACACCTAAAATAGTTATTTTTACAAAATTAAAAACTAGACTATGAGATTCCATTACTTTTTGTATCATTGAACTCTAGACACATTTGAATAGTTGCCTTTACAAATTCCTAAGTAAAAACTCTACATCAATTTTTGACAACATACAAATTGGAAACGAAATTTTCAGAAATCAAGTTAAAATAAATAACATAAATGTCGAAGCTATATGAAATGTGGAATGTAAATCATAAATATGTTTGTTTTATTCTTTTAATAGGATTTCAATAATGAAAAAGCAGGCATAATACGTACATATAAAAATACTGTGGAATTTAGTAACATATTTTTTTTGTAATGATTTTACAACATTTTTCTTAAGAAGTAATATCCTAGTTTTTCGAAAGACAAATTTTCTTTTGATACAGTTATCTTTATGCAAAATATATTAAGTTGCCCTTGCCGGCAAAAGAGAATGTTTATTAAAAACAAGTGTCATTAAAACAATAAGATTCCTTCTACATATTACATAGGAGAATATTTATCTTTCTTGTGACTGACCCTAAACTCATTTGTAAAGTATTCTATATATTATTTAAGATTTTTGAAAACCTGATCAAACAATGTGTACAAAACAGGTTTTTTATCCATCAAATATAGTGCCAAATTCAACGAATCATAAAACAATCAACAAGATTGGAAACAATCATACTGTATGACAAGTGGGTTTAAAGTTAGCTAAGCTTATTTATTATACTCATTATAGAAAACAGAAAAAGAGGTCAAACGCACTATTTAATAATTTAATAATAAGGTAATAGTGTTTTTTGTGAGCAAAATTTAATAGCGTGTTTTATTTTTATTTTCGTATAAAGCAGTCTGTCCTGAGTAACTGATTGGTGCCCCACATAATTTTTAATTTAGGTCCCCATTTTATTTAACGAGCACAAATGAGAAAAAATTGTGGATAAAATGTATGGACAATATTCACTCCATAAGGGATTCGGTCCATATTTTTAATGCGATGTTAGTTAATAAAGTTTTTGTTTGATCTGCAACGATTCTGAATGGGCACATAAGATCTGCCACTCAGATGTACTTTCTGCTGCATCTATACGATTTTATGGATATTGAGTTGCATTTTTTAAAAACATTTGTATACAAATAAGGCTGCACAGAAGCTTGAAATGGACATCGAAGAATAATTGATAAAGTTTGTTACAGTATAAGTGTGAGCTTATACATAATCCGAAATTCCGAAATGATAGATAATAAAAGAAAAAATATGACACTTTAAGTAAGACGACAGTGTTGGTCAATTGCAAAATTATTATTGTGTTACTAAAAGTTTAGTTGTAAGACTAAACATTGTGCGTACATATTCACATTAGACACCTGTTTCATAATACGGACAGTTAGCAAATACATATGTAATCCCTTTGGAACACGTTTTCTTAGTGACCAGTGAAAGTGGCAATTATCTTTGCCGATTATCTCAATTTCTTTTTTTTGTTATTTTTATCTGTCAGTTTTAATTTTTAATTTAAGAAACTTAAGTTTTGGTTCGCTTACCTTAACAATAAGAAAAAATGAAGGTAGACATTGAAAAAATCATCCTCAAAACAGTGACTTAAAATTTGTTGTTAGAAACCTATTTCATTTGCGTTAGCGTTTATGACATAATTATATAACTATCTGTTCATGATCAGAGCAATGTATTTATTATTTTATAACTATGCTGCAAAATGTCAATGCACCAATTAATACTACTAAAAATTACATTTGAAAGGGAATCATGCATACACATACTTTATGTACATATGTACATGTATGTAAGTGTTGTATACTTTACATTAGCATACAAAATGTGAAATAGAAAGTTAACATTATAATTAATAAGACACATTGTTAGTTTTAAGTAAATACGTATTTGTTACTTAATAAAGTTAATCTAAAAAATTATGCAAGTCAACTTAAGGTGACGCTTAACTAAACTCTTTTCCTCAACGTGCTGTGTAGTAAACAACAAATGGAGGCATTGGAGTGAACGGCAAATGGGGTGTTGACCTGGACTGCGCTGCGATGTGGCTAAATGAATTTCTTGGATAATCCCGATGAATTAAACATTGTACTTTGCGCCATATAAAGGGCAGAGACATTACCCAAGAAAAATTATCGGCGTCGCTTTCATATTGCTCTAAACCCATGGGCTAAAATTAATTAGACACTGTTATTATTAAGTCTTCAGGGACAAATTTAACTATATGCGGGATCTGGAGTGCCATAAACCAATTTTTGGACTCAATTGGAAGTTGCGCTCCCGACTGAACACCATTTAACGATCTTATAAAATCAAACTGTAATGCTTGCACCACAGGCAAACCACAATGAAGACTGCCTTAGACACATATATTAAGGACTCTGCCATCTTTTAAGGACTCTGCCATCCTCACAAATAGTTTTTTCCTCCTTTTTTAAGCATTAATTAACCTATTGAAAGGATTTACAATATAATTTGTCAAGCAATAGTGACAGGAGCTCAAAGCCCATAACATAGACATAACATTTAGAGATCCTTCAGTCTCCCGAAACACTGTAGTGTTTTCCCGGCTGAAGAACTATCAATTAAAGAAGCACTTCATTTACTTAAGAGGTCTAAGATTAGTTCATGTAGAGTAAATATATACATATACGTAAATATATATATACAGTGGCTTGCAGCCTAAATCGCCCAGTGTCTAGCAACAAATTTAAAGTGCTATAAAGCTTAAAAAAGGAAACAAATTCAAAATGTTTAAATGCCAATTTGTTTAATGCTATATCACATTTGAAAAAGAAACTTTAGTTTTTATTTAAATATTAATTAATTAATTAAAATTAATCAAAAACTAAAAACATATCCAAAATACATAAGCAGCTTAGTTCGCCCAGTTTTAAAAAAAGTAAAACATTTGGCGTATAAAAGCTTAAATAAGGATGTTAATACTTAGTATGATATCTTTGTGTTTATTGAAACAACACTGGACAAGAATGTGTACCTTAACATTTTATTTTATTATTAGGGGGGGGGGGTGTGCACTGCAGAGTCCGCTACTGATTATACCCAGTTTGGCTAGGTGACTTCTTAGTCTACAGTGTCCCGTCAGTAGACCGGTGAGTATTCTAAGATTGTTTTTGCTCATGGCTATAATTTGATTAAATCGCTTCTGATTATAGCCACCTAGAAGACATTTGGCTTGTCGGAGTCCTGGTGCCTCTGCCCAGCTCCGTTGCCTCCTCTGTCTTTCTTCGTTTCTGAGCTCCTGCCGTATCATGTGCCTTCCGATGCCACAATACGGTTCAGGTCCCACCGTTGACATCCTTAGGAGTGTAGCTTTCTGTTGGAGCCTTATTGTGTGGTGGAGTGGTGTTATCTCCATTAAGGCTTCCAAGGCCATTGTTGGACAGGTGCGCATTGCCCCTGTCATGCATACGCAGGCCAATCTCTGCAGCTTCTGCAGCTCTCTTTTCACGGTGATAAGCCGCGCTCTATCACCCCATGCTGTTACCCCATAAGTCAGCATGGGTCTTACTACCATTGTGTATAGCCATCGCATAATCTTTGGTGATGTGCCCCATGACTTTCCGGCTATACTCCGGCACGTATAGAGCGCTCTTGAGCACTTCGATACCGTGTTTTGTACATGGGTGCCAAAGTTTAGCTTGCTGTCAAATGTGACCCCTAGGTATTTAACTTCCCTGCTGGTTTCTAATAGGCATCCCAAGAGCCGTATTTGTTTCATCCTCTGCAGCTTATACCGCCTAGTAAAGGGGACGATGACTGTTTTTGTAGGGTTTAGGTTGAGTCCAACCTCCATACACCAGTCACTCGTTATTTTTAACCCTGTCTGGACTATATCGCAGAGTGTCTCCTCGAATTTGCCTCTCGCTATTATGACAATATCATCGGCATAGCCTTGACATTGAATACCTCTGGTGGTAAGTCTGTTGAGCAGTTCGTCTACTAACAGACTCCAGAGTAGCGGAGACAGTACACCCCCTTGGGGGCAGCCTTTGGTGGTTAAGACTGTAACCTTACTATCATGTGTTGATGCGGTGGCTTGTCTGGACCCCAGTAGTGCCAGTATCCACCTACTGGTGGTGGAGTCTAGACCCCTTCTTGCAAGGGTGGCCCTAATCGCATCGTGTGACGTGTTGTCAAAGGCGCCTGCTATGTCCAAGAAGGCGCACAGTGCTATCTCCTTATTTTCAACTGTTGAGCTTAACATGCTCTTCAGTTGATAAAGTGCCGTGTCCGTGGACCTGCCCGCTCTGTAAGCATGCTGCTTTGTGTGCAGCGGACTCTGCATCAACAGAGTGCTTCTAATGCTGTAGTCCACCAGCTTTTCCAATGTTTTCAGTAAAAACGAAGTCAAGCTGATGGGTCTGAAGGACTTTGGGTTGGTGATGTCTTTCTTCCCAGCCTTGGGGATGAAGACCACCCTAGCACTTCTCCAAGCGCTCGGTATAAAACCGAGGGCAAGGCTACCCTGCAGTATCTTCTTGATGCGGGAGAGGAGTAAGTCCTTACCGATCTGTAAGAATACTGGCGATATTCCGTCTAAGCCTGGAGATTTGTAGGGCTGGAAAGTGCCAATTGCCCATTTCAATCTTTCGGCTGTGACTGTCCGCTTGGCACATGCCCAGTCATCAGTCGACGGTCTATATCTGCTCCCTCTCACGATATCTTCTTCCCGATAGGGTATGCTACCTGGGAAGTGCGTTTCGAAGAGGAGCTCTAGTCTTTGCGTATTGCTGCTCGTAAAGGAGTTGTCTCTACGTTTCAATGCTAGGTTAGCATCAGGCGATCGCTTTGCCATTGCTCTGTGGAGCCTGGCGCTTTCGCTTGTACTAACTATGCTTTCGCAGAAGTTCCTATAGTTCTGCCTTTTGGCCTTCCTAATCTCCTTGTTATAGGAGGTCAGACTTTCGCGGTACCTCTCCCATTCTCCGTCTCTCTTTGCTTTGTTGAAGAGGCGACGTGTGGTTAAACGTAGCCTTTCCAGGCTCTCGTTCCACCAGGGAGCATCTTTGACCATGCGTTTTTTCCCTAACGGGCAACTATCTACAAAAGCATCTGTTATAATCTTATTTAGATTTCCTACAGCTCTCTCTAGCTCAGGTGGGGTTCTGGGTATACCAGAAGTCCCGTTGGAGAGGTTGAGCTCTAGGGTGGACTTGAACTTTTCCCAGTCTGTCTTTCTGGGGTTCCTACTGGGGGTGCTGCTATCCGTATTTAACTTTAGCTTAAATAGGATTATCTTATGATCTGACATAGATTCCTCTGGTGAGACATGCCAGTCCCTAAGATGAGGTTTTAGGGACCGACTGACCAGGGTGATGTCTAAGACCTCCTCCCTAACCCTTGTTACAAATGTCGGTGTAGATCCGACATTGCCTAGTTCTAGATTATATTTAGCAATAAAATCTGTGAGGTACTCACCCCTTATGTTGATGCCGCTGCTCCCCCATATCGAGTGGTGCGCGTTGGCATCGCATCCGATAATTATCGGCATCTTCTCCGTCTTGCAGTACTCCACCAGTCCCTCAATTTCTGGTGGTGGGCAGGGTCCGTCTCCTGCGAAGTACGCCGACACAACTACCATAGAGGCAGTGTCACCAGTGGCCTGGACCATTATCGGGACACAATCTCTAGTTAGAAATTCTGAAAGGATAGTGAAATTAATACTTTTCCTTACCATGATGCAGGCTCTAGGGGCTAGATTTCTCTGATCCCAGATTACCTTTGATTCGGATGTATAAAGGCCTTTGATGCCGTTATACACCCATGGCTCCTGTACCAGGGCTAGCCCAAGATGTTCTTTGGTGAACATTCTAGCCAGCACCGCCGAGGCTGCTTTGGCATGGTGAATGTTCACCTGGGCTATCCTGGTATCGATGATTCTAGTCATCGACTAGAGGATGGGCTCCAGTTGCCATGGTGTCTCCGAGTGCCTCGTCCCTGCGAGGCTCGCACCTGCGCTCACTGCTGCTCGCTCATCCTGTGAGGACAGCATCGTGGTCCTCCACCTCCTCTTCGCAGGCTTCCCCGATCGGCTGCCCTGCACCCTGAGACCGTTCACTGTGATGGTCCCATACCGGAAAGAGAGTTGATATCCTCTTTCCTCTATAGCCCTTTTGGATAGTTGTCTATCCCAATAACAGGAGTGATCCACCTCCTTCATCTCTCCTGGATATTACATTCCAGGCCTCGGTTCCTATACTATTCTGGTTCCCTAGCAGCGATATTCCGAGTCTTATGTGGGCAATAGATGGTGATACTGTGGGGCGACGGTATTTCGTCTCCCACTTTGCATGTGAGGGGCACGCCCTTCCACGAGCGCAGCTTCGGTGCGACGGCTCTCAACCAATTGGCTGAGTCTTCGTTGGAGCACTCAATGATCAGGAAACCAACCCGAAAATGAATGCCCGCGAACGAGACCGCCCATCCAGACTCAACCACCTCGTCCAGGATAGTGTCTTCCAACACAGACATGTCTTCGTGACTGAGCATTACCTGGGGGTATTCCACAGGTAGCACGGCCACTTTCACTTTTTTCGCCATATCTGCGTATGACGATCGAGGTCCGGCGGGTGCTGGAGGGTTGGTCCGTCAGTGGCCGCGACGGGCGTTCTGGGTGCGGACGCATGTCCAAGCCTTCTGGGGCCTTGTTGGCGGTATTCCCGCAACTGTGGCTTTGTGCTTGGGGGCTTCCGCCTGCGGGCATGCCCTTTTTGGGGTTGCCGTCGGTGGCGTGACGCCTCTTTGTGGCTGGTGTCGGTGCCACAGCTGCCTCCCTTGGCTCCTTCGCCTTCTTTAGGGCCTCATCGGGAGCAAGCCCTTGTTGGAGGTACCGGAGGTACCATTTGACCCGTGAGCCACACAGATTCCTCCGGTTTGGGTCATCCAGCCCACCTGGTTCGCCCCTCGGTGGGAGGAATTCCTCCTTTCTCTTTGGGCGTTGTCCGCCCTGCCTAGCAGCAGCATTTGGTGCAAGGTGTGGTGGTCGGGATGGTCCGACCACATTCCTGCGTGCCTGCTGCGCTCTTCCGGTTGGCGCTGGAACGGCCCGGGGTGGAGGCTGGTCTGCCACCTTTAGGGTTCTTCGCCAGTGAGTGCCCCGATTCTCGATTGAACGACTCGGGGCTTGCTGTGCCTGTGGCACTCTCCTGTATAGTGCTGGAGTAGCACGGTGTGGAGGTTGGTCTACCACACTGGAGGATTCCGACCGTCCAGGTCTCGATCCTCCAATGTCTAGCGACAGTCTCCGCTGGGGTATCCTGCGGAATGACGATTTTATCGTTGCTTTTCTTTGACATATTGTGTCCCACGAGCTGCGGAGAAGTGAATGTCCACCCGGGCAGAGATCCGCGATACCCGGGTAAGGCTGAATAGAACAGGCGGTCGCCATTTGCCTGAGCACACCGTTAATGACTGGGCTATTTGTTTAAAACCGGGCCCCCAGCCAGGCTGACTATCGGCACGGTACGATTGACACCTTAGCCCGGCCCGGTGTGAGATTTGGGGGGATGGGATAGATAGGTAAGTGTGTGGGGAGGTTGGGGGTGTGTGAGGCTATACTTTTAAGAGGCGGCAACACAAACGCCTTGTCGGTACGCATTCGGTGTCGTACCCGCTGTTTGTCCGGGACTGCTTATTTACGAGGATTCTCGTGTTATTCGCAGCTAACCTCCCAGTGGGAGGCCGTTCGCTATCCGCAACCCGCGACCCGCCTGGTGGCCTCAGCTCAGCCCCGTTCGAACCATCCCACAAGTTCTTACGCCCGGTACCTTAACATACTAAAGGAAAATTTACTTCAAAGTGCCGAGAAACTAGGAATCCGACGTACTTTCCGGATCTACCAGGACAACGACCCCAAGCATAAGTCCGAAATAGTAAAGTCCTGGCTTAGATCGAACTGCCCCCACATGATAATTCCACCGGCCCAGTCTTTAGATTTAAATTTTATTGCAATTTTGTGGGCTCTGCAGGAAAATAACATCCGGAATCACAACATATCCAGCAAACAGGATCTCAAGACTGCTCTGCTGGAGGAGTGGAGCAGGATCAGTCCAGAAACTACCCGGAAGCTAGTATCTTCCATGAATAATAGGTTAAGAGAAGTTGTTAAGGCTAAAGGATATCATACTAAGTATTAACATCCTTATTTAAACTTTTATTCGCCAAATATTTAACTTTTCTTAAGACTGTCCCAAATAAGCTACTATACGTATTTTGGATTAGGTTTCAGTTTTTGACTAATTTTAATTAATTAATTAATATTTTCATAAAAACTAAAGTTTATTTTTCAAATGTGATATAACATTAAACAAATTGGCATTTAAGCATTTTGCATTTTTTCCTTGTTTAAACATTATAGCACTTTAAAATTTTTGCTACACACTGTTCCAAATAAGCTGCCAGACACTGTATATACATAAGTAAAGAATACAACATTCGCTCCTGCCTCGACCACATTTCGCTGATGCAGCACACTCGTCATGGCGTACGCAGCGGTCATCGCGTGTGACGCACCCCTAGATTTGCTGAAAAGCCTACCCGAGTTCCAAGGTTCTTAAGAATCATACGTGGCCTGGCGACAGGCAGCCATAAGAACGTACAAAGTCTTTGAAAAGTACAACGGAAGCGCGCAACATTACCAAGCCGTCGCCATGATCCGAAATAAAATAAGGGGCTCTGCTGACGCGTCCTTAGCGTCATTCAACACCGCCTTAAACTTCGAGGCTATTATCGCTAGACTAGACTTCATGTTTAGCGAAAAGCGTCTAATACACATCATAGAGCAGGAGATGGGTACACTGAGGCAGGGGAGCCTATTCTTGTTAGAGTACTATGATGAGGTAGAACTCACCTTGTTGACCAACAAGGTTAACATGTCCTATGATAAATGCTTAGCAAGAGGCATCTGCGGAAAGGTTCAGGGGTGATGCCCTACGGGTATTCATTTCAGGACTAAGACGAAATTTAACCGACGTACTGTTTGCTGCACACTCTCCTGATCTACTTTCGGCTTTGGCGTTGGCTTAGGAAGTGCAGGCAAACCACGACAGGTACAACTTTGCGACAAACTATGCTAGAAGCATGGAAGACAGGTCGCGACAGTCGGGAAGTCAAATACAAAAAAAAAATTTGACCACCAGAACGGCCAGCCTGAACAGAATAAAAGTCCATTCTCCATACAGGGGGGCAAAAGTCGACATTGATAGAACTATACTAAACGACGAAAAACCGGAACCTATGGAGGTAGACCCGTCCTCGTCCAAATTCAAGCAGAGGACATATTACCAAAAATCCTCCGGCCCAGGCAAATCCAACCAATACTGGAAAAGATAATAATTCGGACCGAATAACAGGACCAACCAGGCAGAGAGTGGACCATGTCACGACAAGCTCCGGTCGGACCACTGCAGCCTACGACTAATCGGCCGCCGAGGCCGTCGCCGAAATAGAAGATCAAACGGAGTCGGACAACGAACGCGACGACGTGAATTTTTTAGGGGAAGGTCCCTGCTGCCATTCATATGACGCAGAGTATCGGGGAAAAACATCAAACTACTTATCGACACGGGTGCGTCGAAGAACTACATTAAGCCACACAAATGGCTCCAAAACATCATCCCAGTAAACGCCACCTTTTTCATACTGGAAACCTTAGGTACCTTCGACGGAATTGTCGCCCTCGAACTGCTAACGCAGGTGGGCGCAATCCTCGACCTAAAAAACAGCGAACTAAAATTCGATACTGTATCCGAAAGAATACAGTACCACAGTTGCGCTGATGTTAACCTTACCCAAACAGTGGGTACGGACGCTCCACCCGAAGTGAGAGAAAACGAAGAGGCAAAGATGGCAGAATTACGAAACGTTTAGTAATAGACTTTCGAAAACTGAATCAGAAAACAATCGCCGACAAATATCCAATGCCAAACATTTTCATGATACTGGCAAATCTGGGTAAGGCCAAGTACTTCACAACATTGGATCTACCACCAAATAAGTTTAGCGGAGCGAGACCGAGAAAAGACGTCGTTTTCTGTGAATGGAGGAAAGCACGAATTTTGTCGACTTCTCTTCGGCCTAAAGAACGCAGGTAGCATTTTCCAAAAGGCAATTGATGACGTTTTACGCGAACAGATTGGCAAAACTTGCTATGTTTACGTGGATGATGTCATAATATTTTCAAGCAGCAAATCCGAACATGTCCAGCATGTCGATTGGGTGCTTAAGAGTCTGCACGACGCTAACATGAGAATTTCACAAGAAAAATCTAAATTTTTCCAAACAAGTGTCGAGTATCTCGGTTTCATTGTAACGAACGATGGTGCCAGAACGGACCCCGAGAAGGTGAAAGCCATCCAGCACTATGTCGAACCACAATCCCTTTTTGCAGTCAGATAATTTTTAGGAATGGCCAGCTATTACAGATGCTTTGTGAAAGATTTCGCATCTATAGCAAAGCCCCTTACAGACATCCTCAAAGGGGACAATAGTAAATATAAATCGAAAAAGATCCCTATACAGGTTAACGAAGTTCAACGCAACGCGTTCGAAAAACTTAGAATCGTACTTGAGTCGGAAGACGCAATTCTAATGTACCCTGATTATCAAAAACCATTCGACCTGACTACTGACGCCTCAGCATACGGTATCGGGGCGGTCCTGTCCCAAGCCGGTCGCCACATAACAATGATTTCCAGGACACTTAAGGACTGCGAAATTAACTATGCAACCACCGAGTGAGAATTACTGGCCATAGTTTGGGCACTAGCAAAACTCCGACACTACTTGTATGGAGCAAGGAAGGAAACCCCAATGCGAAAATTAAACGCTGGAAGGCACGCATCGAAGAGGTCGGTGCAGATATGTTTTACAAACCCGGTAAGGAAAGTCACGTGGCAGATGCTCTGTCTCGCCAGAACATTAACGCGTTAGAGAACGTTACCCCCGATTCCGAGGTGGCCACCATTCATAGAGAAACATCCCTGACCTACACCATTGAGTCCACAGAAAAACCAGCAAACTGCAAACCAGATCATCCTCGAAGCAGTAAAATTCACGTTAAAACGAAACTTTATTTAATTCGGAGAAAAAACCCGCCACATAATTAACTTAACCGATAACATTTCCTTTATCAATAAGGTTAAAATTGCAGTCAACCCAAACATGGTGAATGCAATCCACTGTGACCTCCACACTCTAGCACACATACAACATGAACTTGTAAAATGCTTCCCGACTACAAAATTCTGACATTGTAAATTTTTCGTTACTGATATCTTCGAAGAGAAATTGTAACAACAGAACATAATTGCGTTCATAGAGCAGCCCTAGAGAATATTAAGCAGGTCCTGTCGGATTACTATTTTCCGAAAATGGTTAAAATCGGAAAGGAGGTAGTTCTAAACTGCAAAATTTGCTCACAGGCAAAGTACGACAGGCACCCGAAAAAGCAGGAACTTGGAAAAACACCAGTTCCCTCGTCCATAGGAGAAATGCTACACATTGACATTTTCTCCACTGATAAAAAATTTTTCTTGACGTGCGTAGACAAATTTTCCAAGCTCGCTGTAACGCAGCTCATATCATCAAAAACTATTGAGGATGTAAAAACACCTCTTTTAGTATTAATGAAGATCTTTCCGCACGCAAAATAGGTATACTGCGACAACGAACCTACGTTCAAGTCTGAGACCATCACTTGTAGTAGTAGTTGGTAGTAGCTAGCTCTGGCCCCTCTTTGGGCGCCAACAATTTTTTTAGCACTGTAAGTTGCTAGCTAATTGGCTGTTAATGCATAAGTGTATATATATATATATATATGTACATATATAAATTTTTTGTATTTTTTTTTTCTTTACATCATTTAAAATTAGCTAAGCCGTAAACAACATTTTTTTTGTGTTTTTGTAAATTCAAATCCTGTTGCGTTTTTTTCTTCTATTATTATTTAAACCTATTATTTGTTTGTTTTGTTTTTCGAATCAATTCATTTTCACTGCTGTGGATAAAGATTTATTAGTATGTGCATTTCTTTCAGTTTAATTTTATATATATGTATGTGTGAGAGACTGTAGTATTTATTTTATTTTTTTTTTTTCAAGGGGGGATGATTTTATATATTATTGCCGAATTTTATTTTATTTATTTAATAATTGTTTGGTTACGCAGGTATCTGCGCCAAACAACAATTAAAGCAGCTTCTCTCTTAATATTCATCTCTTTGATAAGCTATGCTCTGCGCAGCATAAAGAGCAAATTAACGTAACGATCATAACTGTTGTTTTGTATATGCTCATCGGCATTTCGTTTTATTGCATTTGTTTTCGCTTTGCTTGCCTTTTGCCTTTGCTGAGCGCAAGCAGCAGCTGCAATTCGGCAGCTAATTAGTTCTATTTTGTCAATCGAGAATTCAAGTCGCGGCACGGTATTCGACACCGCTTGCCAACAAATTAATTCGAATTATAAATAATTAAAAGTGTAAAGCTCAACTCGGAGCTTATAATAAACAATTGTTATTATTTTAATTTTGGCCACGAAGGCAAATAAACTTAATTTATAGAAAGGCAAATTTCGGTGCGTTTCTATTTATTTTTGTGACTTTGGAAAAATTCGATAGCTATTGAAAAAGCTCAATAGCTCAACATTGGTGACCCCGACGTGATAATTAGCTCTGTTTGTTTAAATAAATACAAATTATTTAAAGTAAAGAGTTAATAAAACTCGCGCCCGCGCTCTTACATTGTTGTCGATATTCTCGGTTCGTTTTGTGCTCACTTTCGGTTCAAGTGATTGACCTCAAATTGACATTGGCGCCTGCGCAGTCGATTCGCTTATCGCGTTTGCCTAAACAGTTGCAGCAGCCGTTTCTGCATTGTTATTGCTTGTCCCGTTTCGTTTTGCTTGCGCTTATGAACAAAGTGTTTGCGCAATTGACATTGCGTCGTTTGAACTGGTGTGTTAAAGTTGTAGTGAAAAACTCCGTGATTCCTAAAGGAATATTAAAATGCATAATTCTGCTGCCGTTCAGTCTCGTACTGCCCCGTTTTACAAAGCCAAGGCCAAAGCTATTGATGAGCAGGTAAAACGGATGGCCAATGCAAGCAATCGCTCCGGAGCAAATTGTGCATCTCAGCGAACAAGAGTTGGCTGTTCGGCTCAAGGCCTTGGAAATTGCTCAGCAGGCATTTTACAATATGCATGACGCGTTGGAGGAGCTGGATTATGATGAAATCGGGAGTGAATTACGGGCATGTTTTGATGACCTCTCAATATTAGTGGAAACTAGCTTGCGACGCGAAATTGACAAACGAAAGTTATCCTCGCCGTTGTGCTCGACTATGAGGCAAGAGTCCTGTGGTGACAATCACACCTTGTCTCCAAGCCGAATCCGGTTGCCTGAGATCAAGCTGCCCGAGTTTAGTGGAGGATATACAAAGTTTGCAGAGTTCATAGCGATGTTCTCTTCAATCATTGATGCGGACTCAGGACTTTCGGATGTGGAGAAGTTTCAGCACTTGCGATCGTGTCTGAAAGGATCAGCCTTGGATAGTGTTTCTTCGTTGGAAATCAGCAGCGCTAACTATCCAGTTGCATTGGAGCTCCTTAAAAAAAAAACGGTTTAACAACAAGCGTCTCATTTTCCGAGCACATATCACGGAGATATTGGGATTAGATTGCATCGAGTCGTCATCAGCGGTAAAACTTCGAACCCTTTCGGATACGGTTAATTCCAACATGCGCGCTCTACAAAGCCTGGGCAACGTTGAGCAGATTGCGGGATTCATTATCGTGCACAGTTTGCTGCAGAAAGTGGACAAGGCAACGCAGATCAGTTGGGAGGAGACAGCACCGATGGATACTATTCCTACTTGTGGAGCAGTTCTTGGCATTTCTGAGATCGACGATGTCAAAGGTTGGAAAATGTGGAACACGCTATGGCAACGTATACGCCTAGCTCTAAGGTGGGAAAAAGTAGTAAAATCGTTAACACTAGCAGAAAGGCCTTTGTCGCTACTAACTCCAACACAAATAAATGTGTGTTCTGTGAGACCTTTGGCCACTTAATTTATAACTGTTCCCGTTTTGGAAATCTGTCTCCGCAACTGCGTCTACGAGAAGTAAAAAAGAAGCTCAACCTTTGCATTAATTGCCTGTGTAAAGGTCATCGGCTAAAGGAGTGCAGCTCCACTACCTGCAACCGCTGCAAGGCCAAGCATCATACGCTTCTGCATTTTGAGAATCAGATTGACGGCTCTCAAGTTAACTTTGCTTCGCATCCGCCTGCTGCAAACCCTTCGGCAACACTTGTAGCCCAAAATCTTAGTCAAGACGTGGTGCTCTTCGGCAACTGCTGTAATCAACATTAGAAGTCGTACTGGAGTTTTAGTCCCTTGCCGAGCGCTACTGGATTCTGGATCGCAGGTGCACATCATCACATCTCGTTTAGCTCAACACCTCCAGCTGCGCAAGCATCGCTCACCTACTTTGATCTCAGGATTGGGGGAGTCTACTGTTGCCTCAGAAGGCTATTCAGCCGATATAAGTTTTCAATCGCGAGCATCTGCGTACTCTGCCAACATCTCAGTTCTCGTAGCTCCGTCTATAACTGGAAATCAGCCTAGCTACGATGTCTCAACACTGAGCTCTGGAATATTCCCTCAAATATTCGCTTGGCTGATCCAGAGTTCTTCAAGGCGCACAAAATTGATTTGTTAATTGGAGCTGGCCTGTTTTTTGAATTGTTGTGTGTCGGTCAAATCAAAATCGCTCCTGGTTTGCCTATTCTTCAAAAAACTCAACTGGGCTGGATAGTGACAGGAGGAACTTCTTCAGCGAGCCCTGCCTCATTGATGGTCACTAGCTCGGTTTCGATGCCAAATCCTAGCCCAGATCACAAGCTTGATGAAATCGTTCGTCGGTTTTGGGAGGTAGAATCGTGTTCCCGTTTAGTCAATGAATCTACCAAGGAGGAACTTGATTGTGAAGAGCATTTTAAACAAACTTTTGCTCGTTTGGACACTGGCGAATATTCGGTTCGCCTTCCAGTCAAGCATGCTGTGGATCTAATTGGAGATTCGTATCAGCAGGCATATCGTCGTTTTTGCAACCTGGAACGCAAATTAGAACGTCATCCTGGTTTTTGAAGTCGCAGTATTCAGCATTTATCAAGGAGTATCTGGATTTGAATCACATGTCTCTTGTGGAGTCGGACATGCTAAGTCGCTGTAAACCCTCGGAGTACGACTGCGAGACGACAGATTTGCAGCCGCCACATCCGGGCATACCGCACGGCTATCATCAGCTGCCGCCCGACATCGATCCCGAGGATATACGCAAGGAGGCTGCACTGGTCATCGCCCAGGCGGGTCAGCATCACAGCAAGGCGGCCAACGGTGATAATATACCCACATTTCATGTGAAACAGAAACGCAGTCAGGTGGCAAGTGCCTCAGCTGCAGCCAACGATACGCAACGCTTTCATTCGCTGCCCACGCGACGACGGAAAGGCAAAGGTAAGCCGGTGGCACGTAGTGTTAGTGACGCCGCCGCTAAGAAGCCCGCCACGAAACCCGTCGCGAAACCCGCCTCGAAACGTCCATCGATCTTTGGTCTGTTCAGTCGCAAGAGCGACACGAATGTCAGCCAACACTTGAGCGAGATCCACGCTTCGAGGACGGCGGTGGTCGGCGTTTCGTGCGCAGCAAAAGTGATGTCGGCAGCAGCAGCGCACCCCAAAAGGAGACGCGCAGCAAACTGAGCAAGAAGAGCGAACCCACCACTAGCACCAGCATCACAGCCAAGCAGCATTTGAGTCCCATCATCGAGCAGTCGCAGCGCGTGGACTTCTTCGAACAGGACTATTTTCGGGAGCGCGAACGACGCAAATCGGACGCAGTCACTGTGCGTGAGAAGCATGACAGTGAGATGGGACTGACGGAGTTGCTCCCCCTAGATAATCAGTCCAAGGCGGCGCCATCGAACATATCAGCGAGAAGCACATCGACTCTGTCCGAGAGTTTTGTGTCTCTGACGACATCGAATGGGAATTCATCCCACCTCGCTCACCACACTTTGGTGGACTTTGGGAGGCGGCGGTGAAGACAGCAAAACACCATTTCTATCGGTCGGTCGGACCCTCGGTTTTGCCCCTGGATGTGATCTGCGCACACTGGTTTGCCACATTGGGGCAATAATAAACTCTCGACCTCCTTTTCCACTTTCAGAGCACCCTGCAGATCTGGATGTGTTAACTCCTGCGCACTTCCTTGGCACTGCGCCACTCACACTTTATCTAGAGCCGGATGTCACCAAGCTAAACGTTAGCCGCCTAGATCGATGGCAGCGTATAGCTTATTATCAGCAAATTTTCTGGACTCGTTGGCGTGATGAATATTTAACGCTTCTTCAGCAACGGTCCAAATGGAGAAATCCTACCCGGGTGTTCACATCAACGATGTTGTCCTTGTAAAGGATGAAAACTTGCCACCCCTTAAATGGCCACTGGCTCGTGTGGTCGAGCTTGTTGCTGGTGCTGACGGCGTTTCCCGAGTAGCTGTTCTCAAGACGTCAACGGGAAATATAAAGAGAGCTGTGCGCAAGTTGTGTGCGCTTCCGAAAAGAGGATGCTGTTGAAAGCCCGTGTCTTTCAACGGGGGGAGAATGTTTTGGTTACGCAGGTATCTGCGCCAAACAACAATTAAAGCAGCTTCTCTCTTAATATTCATCTCTTTGATAAGCTATGCTCTGCGCAGCATAAAGAGCAAATTAACGTAACGATCATAACTGTTGTTTTGTATATGCTCATCGGCATTTCGTTTTATTGCATTTGTTTTCGCTTTGCTTGCCTTTTGCCTTTGCTGAGCGCAAGCAGCAGCTGCAATTCGGCAGCTAATTAGTTCTATTTTGTCAATCGAGAATTCAAGTCGCGGCACGGTATTCGACACCGCTTGCCAACAAATTAATTCGAATTATAAATAATTAAAAGTGTAAAGCTCAACTCGGAGCTTATAATAAACAATTGTTATTATTTTAATTTTGGCCACGAAGGCAAATAAACTTAATTTATAGAAAGGCAAATTTCGGTGCGTTTCTATTTATTTGTGACTTTGGAAAAATTCGATAGCTATTGAAAAAGCTCAATAGCTCAACAATAATTTTTTTTTTTTTTTATGAATTTTCATGATTGTTTTACGTTTATACAAGGGCAGAATACAAAGATCGGCATTAAAACATTTTAAGGGTTAACAACAATTCATCAACAACAAAGAGAGCGGAGAGGGCAAAAGCTTTCGAGCTGGATTATGATCTGAGCCTACGCTCACGCTCGTTTCAGCTCGCTCTCTCTCTCTCTCTCTTTGTTCTTTTCGTTTTGTCCACACGTGTACAAGCCTGCGTTGGCTGGTACAGTGGGACAATTCGTACAATCACTCACCCAAATTATTCCACGATGAAGGCCTTCCCGTGTGTTGTTGTTGTTATTTTTATTGTTGTTGTTGTTGTCGTTGTTGTATGTTTGAGGGCCTTGGTTTTTATATTTGATTTGAAAAAAAAAAATGATTGGTATGGAAAAGTTTGGTTTTTCTTAACTTATTCACTATTTTCCATTTATGCACACTACACCGTTTTCTTTCCTGTTATAAACTTTCCTCACAGCGAACGAGATTGATTCGAGCAAACAAAACAAAATAAAACAAAAATAAAGTTGCACTTATACCTAACAATGCTTTTGTAACTTAGGTTTTAATTTTTATGTTTATTATTTAACTATTTTTTTTTTTATAATTTTATAATTTGTTTTAGTCTTCTGCGCCGTCGGCTGCAGGGCTTTTGCTTTGATTGTGTTTGGGGTATTTTGTTGTTAAGGTCACTGCACTAGTGTTTGTTTTAGTTTTCTTTTTACTTGGGCATTGCAGTTATAAATGTATATATATATATATATATATGTATGTATGTATATATGTACATATATATCACGAATTTTGAATTTTAATTTCATTTTTGTTTCTCCCGCACACACACCCACACACATTAAAACTGATCTGCTACTTTGTTGCTCCAGAATTCCAGGCTTCTTATCAAGCCATCTGATTCTGTTCCTTCCGATCGTTTTTGGGACTGGAGTCCAGGTCTTCTACAAATTTTTCTAGCGATAAAACCGTGTTCCGAAGAACGATTAGGTTTGCGCTAAATTTAAAATTTGCCGCGAAATAATTACCTGGTTCAATCGTAAGCTTGCAACGCCAATTTTTGAGGTAAAGCAATGACACTTTAAGCCGTGGATGGCTTAACAAAATGTCGATTTGCTTTCCTCCAGTGCCGGTTTTATAATTTTTGTTGAAGCGAAGTTTCCCCGCGTCACGGAATGCCTGGATAAGAAAAGTAATACTGAGTCCCACCAGCGTTGTGTAGTCAATCAGCGTTTATTCAAGACTGCTACTTTACAGTATGAGTAGCAATTAATGAGACACTTAACATAAGTATCGATGCACGATTGCATTGAATGTAAAATAACATATTTTCAACACCCTTCCACAATGCAAGCATGCTTACAAAAAGTCATTTCAAATTTAACATGTTCCTTAGTTCATTATGCTTCGTTTTGGACAAGTTCTTTGTTAGCACATCTGCTATCATAACATTTGAAGGAACATATTTCAAAACAATTTGACCCTCATTAACAACTTGCCGAACAAAATGATATCTTATATCTATGTGCTTAGTTCTACCATGATGTACAGGATTCTTTGCTAATTGTTGTGCACTCAAGTTGTCTCCGTACAACACCGTCTGGGTAGTTTCAGTGCCACAACCGACTTCGATAATCAGCTTGCGCATGACGATAGCTTCCTTGCACGCCGTCGACAAAGCCATATACTCAGCCTCTGTGCTGCTGAGTGCTACGCTGCGTTGTTTCTCTGATTTCCACGAGATCGGCCCACCAGCGAGAAAGTATACGTAGCCAGTATACGATTTACGATCAATCTGATCGCCAGCCCAATCAGCATCAGCATAGCCTTCGAACGCCGCTCCACACTTTCTGTAGTGTATCTTTAGCTCCACTGTAGACGCTAAGTACCGCAGGACATGCTTCACGCCTGCAAGATGTTCGCTATGCGGATCCATGTTCCGTTGTACCAACTTTGCAACCGAGTGGAAAATATCCGGTCTTGTTGTAAGAGCCAGCCACATTAGCTCACCCACTTGTGCTTGGTACGATGTCTTATCCACCTTTAGACATTGGCTGCCGTTGCAAGCTGTCTAGTACCCAGCATCCAATGGCGTAGCTGCTGGTCTGCAACTTTCCATACCGTGTTTACGCAAAAGATCCTTGATGTATTGCGTATGGCCCAGAGTGATCTCTCCAAGTTCACCCTCACGTTGAATTTCCATGCCAAGAAACAGTTCTAGCGGCCCCTTGTCAACGCACTCAAACGACTTCATAATATCAGATTTGATGCTGACCAAGTCCGTTTTCGATTGACAAGCTATAAGGAGATCATCAACGTAAACTAGGATTAGTGCCAAATTACCTCCCTTTCGTTTATAAAGGCATGGCTCATTGTCGCATGCAATGAAGCCAATTCCACGCAAAACGCTGTCGAGCTTGGAGTTCCACTCCCTTCCAGATTGCTTCAATCCATATATCGCCTTTTTCAGTAGCAATACTCCATCCGCCCGATTGTCTTCAGAGTATCCTTGCGGTTGCTTCATATAAACAGTATCCCTTAGATCGCTGTTCAAGTACGCAGTACAAACATCCATCTGATGTAGGTACAACTGCAATTCTGCCGCCAACGCCAATATAAACCGCATGCTCTCCAGCCTGCATACCGGTGAAAACGTCTCATCGTAGTTAACACCGTACTGCTGTGCGCATCCTTTAACCGTTCTATCTGGCCGTGAGTATCCCGCTTCAGACTGTAGACCCACTTGCAACCAATTGCACGTTGTCCTTTCGGTAAATCTGCCAGCTGCCAGGTTTGATTCGTAATCAAAGCCTCATACTCCTTTTGCATCGCTTCTTTCCAGAACGAAGCATGCGTACCGCGTATTGCCTCCTCGTAGGTTGCTGGAATGGGTACATCACTTGTAGCCATAGCGCCGAGTATATTGTATTGCTTCCTTGGGCGACCAGGTCTACCCGTCCTTAGCAATTTCGGTCTTCCAGGTCCACCTCGTGGGATCTGCTCTTCCTCCAGCTTTTCGTCGTCTTTTGCACTTTCAAAAGATTCATCCGCATTGCTTTCATCAGTTGCATTTGACCGAGATGTGATGTCTTCGCTGCTGGAGTCAACCTCATCATCATCCTCTTCGTCAACTTGCTCAACTCGATGCCCAACATTCGACATATCAAATGTTACCGCTTCGCCCTTTGCCTTTTCCAAATAGCTGACCTCATCAAAGATAACATCTCGTTTGTCGACCACTGTTTTGGATTCTGCATCGTAGAGCCGATAGCCTTTTGCTTGCATTGAGTAGCCGACCATGCGGTATTCTTTCCCCTTGGGTTTAAACTTGCTCTTATGACGACCCTTATCCAGTGCCACTGCAATGGAACCAAAAACTTTAAGATGACTTATCGTTGGTTTCTTACCAGTCCACGCTTCCATTGGAGTTATCCCGATCAGTGCCTTTGTGGCTGCACGATTGCGTAAATACACCGCTGTGTTTACTGCCTCTGCCCACAATGACTGGTCCAAGCCTGATTGATCCAATAAGCATCTTGCCATCTCCACAAGCGTACGATTAGCTCGTTCTGCCACACCATTTTGTTGCGGAGTGTACGCCACCGTCAATTGCCGTGCAATTCCATTGGTTTTCAAAAACCCGTCGAAAGTTTTATTAACATATTCGCGTCCGTTGTCGCTGCGAATACACTTGATCATCTTTCCTGTTTGACGCTCTACCAGATTTTTGTACTCCACGAACTTGCGAAAGACCTCGTCCTTCCCTTTCAGGAAATACACAAAAATCCGTCCTGATTTGTCATCAATAAATGTGAGGAAATACTTAGAGCCGCCAAGAGACTTCGTTTCGAAAGGGCCACACACATCAGTGTGCACTAATTCCAGAAGTTCTTCCGCTCGGCTTTCTGTTGATCCTGGAAATGACTGCACGTGAACCTTGTTCAGCATGCACGTCTTGCACGACACCCATCAACATTTTCCATTCCTCGTACCAGCGCCTTGTTTGCCTGCTCTGTTATGCCACAACTCGCCATCTGACTTAACAGCAGCATAACAACTGTTACGATGACCTTCAAACGTATACAGATTTCCTACTCGCTTGGCCTCGAGTATACATTTGCCGTTTCTGCAGACTCGAGCACTCTTTGTATCAAAGTGAACATTGCACTTCATTGCGACGGCCTGTCCCACAGACATAAAATTGCTCGTCAACTTTGGTACGTACAATACGTTGCCTAGCACCAGTGTACACAAATCCGTTTCCAATTTGACTTCGCCTCTGCCGTCTGCTTGCAAGGTACCGGCGTCCGCCAAACCGATCGTTTCGGTATGCGCCTCAAATTTTGAAAATATTTGTTTATCACAACACATATGACTTGTTGCTCCACTGTCCAAGCACCAGCCGATTTTCTTAAAACTGCTTGCATCCAATGCGTTGAGTAAGCTGCAATTCTGCTGTTCTGTCTTCATTACGTCATTTTTGGCAATTAATCTGCGACAATTCGCTTTAATATGCCCTATTTCACCACATTCGTAACAGGCGATCTGTTGAGCTATTGAGCTTTTTCAATAGCTATCGAATTTTTCCAAAGTCACAAATAAATAGAAACGCACCGAAATTTGCTTTTCTATAAATTAAGTTTATTTGCCTTCGTGGCCAAAATTAAGATAATAACAATTGTTTATTATAAGCTCCGAGTTGAGCTTTACACTTTTAATTGTTCGAATTAATTTGTTGGCAAGCGGTGTCGAATACCGTGCCGCGACTTGAATTCTCGATTGACAAAATAGAACTAATTAGCTGCCGAATTGCAGCTGCTGCTTGCGCTCAGCAAAGGCAAAGGGCAAGCAAAGCGAAAACAAATGCAATAAAACGAAATGCCGATAAGCATATACAAAACAACAGTTATGATCGTTACGTTAATTTGCTCTTTATGCTGCGCAGAGCATAGCTTATCAAAGAGATAAATATTAAGAGAGAAGCTGCTTTAATTGTTGTTTGGCGCGGATACCTGCGTAACCAAACATTCTCCCCCCGTTGAAAGACACGGGCTTTCAACAGCATCCTCTTTTGGAAGCGCACACAACTTGCGCACAGCTCTCTTTATATTTCCATGGCGTCTTGAGAACAGCTACTCGGGAAACGCCGTCAGCACCAGCAACAAGCTCGACCACACGAGCCAGTGGCCATTTAAGGGGTGGCAAGTTTTCATCCTTTACAAGGACAACATCGTTGATGTGAACACCCGGGTAGGATTTTCTCCATTTGGACCGTTGCTGAAGAAGCGTTAAATATTCATCACGCCAACGAGTCCAGAAAATTTGCTGATAATAAGCTATACGCTGCCATCGATCTAGGCGGCTAACGTTTAGCTTGGTGACATCCGGCTCTGGATAAAGTGTGAGTGGCGCAGTGCCAAGGAAGTGCGCAGGAGTTAACACATCCAGATCTGCAGGGTGCTCTGAAAGTGGAAAAAGAGGTCGAGAGTTTATTATTGCCCCAATGTGGCAAACCAGTGTGCGCAGATCATCCAGGGGCAAAACCGAGGGTCCGACCGACCGATAGAAATGGTGTTTTGCTGTCTTCACCGCCGCCTCCCAAAGTCCACCAAAGTGTGGTGAGCGAGGTGGGATGAATTCCCATTCGATGTCGTCAGAGACACAAAACTCTCGGACAGAGTCGATGTGCTTCTCGCTGATATGTTCGATGGCGCCGCCTTGGACTGATTATCTAGGGGGAGCAACTCCGTCAGTCCCATCTCACTGTCATGCTTCTCACGCACAGTGACTGCGTCCGATTTGCGTCGTTCGCGCTCCCGAAAATAGTCCTGTTCGAAGAAGTCCACGCGCTGCGACTGCTCGATGATGGGACTCAAATGCTGCTTGGCTGTGATGCTGGTGCCAGTGGTGGGTTCGCTCTTCTTGCTCAGTTTGCTGCGCGTCTCCTTTTGGGGTGCGCTGCTGCTGCCGACATCACTTTTGCTGCGCACTAAACGCCGACCACCGCCGTCCTCGAAGCGTGGATCTCGCTCAAGTTGGCTGACATTCGTGTCGCTCTTGCGACTGAACAGACCAAAGATCGATGGACGTTTCGAGGCGGGTTTCGCGACGGGTTTCGTGGCGGGCTTCTTAGCGGCGGCGTCACTAACACTACGTGCCACCGGCTTACCTTTGCCTTTCCGTCGTCGCGTGGGCAGCGAATGAAAGCGTTGCGTATCGTTGGCTGCAGCTGAGGCACTTGCCACCTGACTGCGCTTCTGTTTCACATGAAATGTGGGTATATTATCACCGTTGGCCGCCTTGCTGTGATGCTGACCCGCCTGGGCGATGACCAGTGCAGCCTCCTTGCGTATATCCTCGGGATCGATGTCGGGCGGCAGCTGATGATAGCCGTGCGGTATGCCCGGATGTGGCGGCTGCAAATCTGTCGTCTCGCAGTCGTACTCCGAGGGTTTACAGCGACTTAGCATGTCCGACTCCACAAGAGACATGTGATTCAAATCCAGATACTCCTTGATAAATGCTGAATACTGCGACTTCAAACCAGGATGACGTTCTAATTTGCGTTCCAGGTTGCAAAAACGACGATATGCCTGCTGATACGAATCTCCAATTAGATCCACAGCATGCTTGACTGGAAGGCGAACCGAATATTCGCCAGTGTCCAAACGAGCAAAAGTTTGTTTAAAATGCTCTTCACAATCAAGTTCCTCCTTGGTAGATTCATTGACTAAACGGGAACACGATTCTACCTCCCAAAACCGACGAACGATTTCATCAAGCTTGTGATCTGGGCTAGGATTTGGCATCGTAACCGAGCTAGTGACCATCAATGAGGCAGGGCTCGCTGAAGAAGTTCCTCCTGTCACTATCCAGCCCAGTTGAGTTTTTTGAAGAATAGGCAAACCAGGAGCGATTTTGATTTGACCGACACACAACAATTCAAAAAACAGGCCAGCTCCAATTAACAAATCAATTTTGTGCGCCTTGAAGAACTCTGGATCAGCCAAGCGAATATTTGAGGGAATATTCCAGAGCTCAGTGTTGACATCGTAGCTAGGCTGATTTCCAGTTATAGACGGAGCTACGAGAACTGAGATGTTGGCAGAGTACGCAGATGCTCGCGATTGAAAACTTATATCGGCTGAATAGCCTTCTGAGGCAACAGTAGACTCCCCCAATCCTGAGATCAAAGTAGGTGAGCGATGCTTGCGCAGCTGGAGGTGTTGAGCTAAACGAGATGTGATGATGTGCACCTGCGATCCAGAATCCAGTAGCGCTCGGCAAGGGACTAAAACTCCAGTACGACTTCTAATGTTGATTACAGCAGTTGCCAAGAGCACCGCGTCTTGACTAAGATTTTGGGCTACAAGTGTTGCCGAAGGGTTTGCAGCAGGCGGATGCGAAGCAAAGTTAACTTGAGAGCCGTCAATCTGATTCTCAAAATGCAGAAGCGTATGATGCTTGGCCTTGCAGCGGTTGCAGGTAGTGGAGCTGCACTCCTTTAGCCGATGACCTTTACACAGGCAATTAATGCAAAGGTTGAGCTTCTTTACTTCTCGTAGACGCAGTTGCGGAGACAGATTTCCAAAACGGGAACAGTTATAAATTAAGTGGCCAAAGGTCTCACAGAACACACATTTATTTGTGTTGGAGTTAGTAGCGACAAAGGCCTTTCTGCTAGTGTTAACGATTTTACTACTTTTTCCCACCTTAGAGCTAGGCGTATACGTTGCCATAGCGTGTTCCACATTTTCCAACCTTTGACATCGTCGATCCAGAAATGCCAAGAACTGCTCACAAGTAGGAATAGTATCCATCGGTGCTGTCTCCTCCCAACTGATCTGCGTTGCCTTGTCCACTTTCTGCAGCAAACTGTGCACGATAATGAATCCCGCAATCTGCTCAACGTTGCCCAGGCTTTGTAGAGCGCGCATGTTGGAATTAACCGTATCCGAAAGGGTTCGAAGTTTTACCGCTGATGACGACTCGATGCAATCTAATCCCAATATCTCCGTGATATGTGCTTGGAAAATGAGACGCTTGTTGTTAAACCGTTTTTTAAGGAGCTCCAATGCAACTGGATAGTTAGCGCTGCTGATTTCCAACGAAGAAACACTATCCAAGGCTGATCCTTTCAGACACGATCGCAAGTGCTGAAACTTCTCCACATCCGAAAGTCCTGAGTCCGCATCAATGATTGAAGAGAACATCGCTATGAACTCTGCAAACTTTGTATATCCTCCACTAAACTCGGGCAGCTTGATCTCAGGCAACCGGATTCGGCTTTGAGACAAGGTGTGATTGTCACCACAGGACTCTTGCCTCATAGTCGAGCACAACGGCGAGGATAACTTTCGTTTGTCAATTTCGCGTCGCAAGCTAGTTTCCACTAATATTGAGAGGTCATCAAAACATGCCCGTAATTCACTCCCGATTTCATCATAATCCAGCTCCTCCAACGCGTCATGCATATTGTAAAATGCCTGCTGAGCAATTTCCAAGGCCTTGAGCCGAACAGCCAACTCTTGTTCGCTGAGATGCACAATTTGCTCCGGAGCGATTGCATTGGCCATCCGTTTTACCTGCTCATCAATAGCCTTGGCCTTGGCTTTGTAAAACGGGGCAGTACGAGACTGAACGGCAGCAGAATTATGCATTTTAATATTCCTTTAGGAATCACGGAATTTTTCACTACAACTTTAACACACCAGTTCAAACGACGCAATGTCAATTGCGCAAACACTTTGTTCATAAGCGCAAGCAAAACGAAACGGGACAAGCAATAACAATGCAGAAACGGCTGCTGCAACTGTTTAGGCAAACGCGATAAGCGAATCGACTGCGCAGGCGCCAATGTCAATTTGAGGTCAAACACTTGAACCGAAAGTGAGCACAAAACGAACCGAGAATATCGACAATAATGCAAGAGCGCGGGCGCGAGTATTATTAACTCTTTACTTTAAATAATTTGTATTTATTTAAACAAACAGAGCTAATTAAATCACGTCGGGGTCACCAATGTTGAGCTATTGAGCTTTTTCAATAGCTATCGAATTTTTCCAAAGTCACAAATAAATAGAAACGCACCGAAATTTGCTTTTCTATAAATTAAGTTTATTTGCCTTCGTGGCCAAAATTAAGATAATAACAATTGTTTATTATAAGCTCCGAGTTGAGCTTTACACTTTTAATTGTTCGAATTAATTTGTTGGCAAGCGGTGTCGAATACCGTGCCGCGACTTGAATTCTCGATTGACAAAATAGAACTAATTAGCTGCCGAATTGCAGCTGCTGCTTGCGCTCAGCAAAGGCAAAGGGCAAGCAAAGCGAAAACAAATGCAATAAAACGAAATGCCGATAAGCATATACAAAACAACAGTTATGATCGTTACGTTAATCTGCTCTTTATGCTGCGCAGAGCATAGCTTATCAAAGAGATAAATATTAAGAGAGAAGCTGCTTTAATTGTTGTTTGGCGCGGATACCTGCGTAACCAAACACGATCTTTTTCTTTTTCTTCTTTGTAGTGACCTTCGCACTAGCGCTATGCCCTTGTCTAACTGTAAAGACGTTCGCCGTTTCGTTGTGCTTCTCAGCGCCTTCTTTTCTCTCGCCTTCTTCCTTCAACTTTATGCACAGAATTTCAAACGACGGCAGACTGTCGCGCGTCTGGATGGCGACAACGAAATTCTCATAATCTTCTGGAAGACTGGCAAGCAAAATTATGACCTTGAGCTCGTCAACTATTTCTATTCCAACTCCGGCAAGCTGATCCACGATTTCGTTAAATGTGATCAAATGGCTAGCCATGCTTTGCCCCTCCGCCATGCGAGAATTGTGCAAACTTTTGTACAACGAGACTTTACGCATCGGCCCGCTTGGCTGATGGACTTCGCGCAACTTAATCCATGCCTCCTTCGACGTTGTGCAATTCTTGATGTATCCCAACTGCGATTCCTTAACACTTATCGTGATCGTTGACAATGCCTTACGATCCAACGCCTTCCAGTTAACATTTTCGCCAACATCAGACTCCAGTAAATCCCCCGACGCAACTTCCCATAGATCCGCATGCACCAACACGCTTCGCATCAGTATGCTCCAAGAATCATAATTCTTTTCTTCAAGCTTCTGTATTTGGTACAGCCCACTCATATTTCTATTTTTGCGACGCAATTTACATTTACACACACGTAACTGCCGATTTTGTCTTTTATCACATCTGAGTTCGTAACTCTGGATATCGAGTCAATAAACTATAACCGATCTTATCAGGCCACGTTCCCTGGGCCCATAACCTGTTGGAGCGAAGTTTCCCCGCGTCACGGAATGCCTGGATAAGAAAAGTAATACTGAGTCCCACCAGCGTTGTGTACTCAATCAGCGTTTATTCAAGACTGCTACTTTACAGTATGAGTAGCAATTAATGAGAGACTTAACATAAGTATCGATGCACGATTGCATTGAATGTAAATAACATATTTTCAACAATTTTAACAATTATAAATTTGGCTGGACACTTCTTTATGCTCCTGGACCTTCATTCGAATAGCGGAAGCTGGAGCGAAGAAGCAGCAGTTTCTTTTTAACAGAGCTGTTACCAGAGCTGTTAACAGTGTTCCTTTTTTTTCGATATATCGCACGAGGGCGGTATCGGCTGATCGTTGTGCGCGCATTCTAACTTTCAAAAAAAAAACTTTCGGTTTAAATTAAATGGACTATGGGGCCATTACAGACTGCCTTATTGAACAATTTCGGCGTCAACGTCGTCAACGCCCCACCACTCCACAGCACGTCGAACAGCCAAGTAGAGCGTTTTCATAGCACGCTACTAGAAATAGCGAGATGCATCAAGCTGCAAAGGGGGATAGAAAACACAGTTGATCTCATACTCCAGGCCACAACGGATTACAATAGGTCTGTGCACTCCGTTACCGGCAAAAAACCGTGCGAAATATTATACAACGCAACGCAGATAACCTCCGATCCCTTGCAAACAGTCACCCCAGCAAATCCTCCTCCTGACTACTCACACTCGGACTACGTTTCAATAATAGACGGGGACGTAGCAGTGTGGGAAGAATATGGTTATGTTGCTGTCAATCTGACAAGTTATCGACAGATGACAGACGAGACAAATAGGTTGACGGACATGTTCCCCCAATCGTATATGCGAAAAATCTTGGTGGTCGACACCGGACGCTTACAAGACCTGTTGTCTGCCATAAATGTACATCATAGAATGGCAAGAAGTTAGACTTCTTAGGTTCAGTCCACAAGGAAGTGGCGGGCACCTCAGATGCTAGTGACCTCCAGAACATAAGACATATCGATTCAAAACTAATAGATGAAAGCAATAGACAGATATGTAGTTATTAACACAAAAACACGGAAGCAAATAAACCAGCTCACGGACACGGTAAACAACTTGTTGAACACCGCAAAGAATAATCATTTCGACACGGCTCACCTAGACGAGACCTCGTTGACAAGAAACCGAATATTAATGACAGAAATTAATAACATCCTACTCACAATCACCCTTTCGAAATTAAATTCAGTAAGTCCCAGCTTTCTTGACCATGCCGAATCCATATTCGCTAACCAAATCACGAATAATACTATCACTAGTATCCTAGGTGTATATAATATTAAGATCTTACAATCTGTAAACGTAATTCATTTTATCACTGAGTATCATAGTGTTGAGAGTCGCTGTAAGAAAATCACCCAGTTCTCGGAACATCACGTTCTACCACCACGCTTTGATAAACGGTTCAAGGCTTACGAATCACAATGGTGTCCGAAGCCGCTTACCTGGAGCTGCGGCTTCCCCGTTGATGAACATAACCGGCCACAACGAAATCCTCAGCTGCCCGTATCTGCACCTCCTCAACAAGGGGAACATGAACTTCATACAGAACGTGAAGGACGACATCTCTAATGACACCAAGTCGCAAATGGCTTTCGGCCTCGGACTAGGCTTGTGCGCTCCGATTTGCAGTCTGGGGTCCCCTGCTCAATTCATCAAGAAGCAACACTACACCCGCCAACTAAAAGACCTTAAAAGCCTTAATGCGTTCAGGGACGATCGCACTTTAGAGGAGGAGTAGTTAACAATAAAACATTCGCTCCAGCCTCGACCACATTTCGCTGATGCAGCACACTCGTCATGACGTACGCAGCGGTCAGCGACACTTGGTCACATTGGTGTTCGGCATCGTTCATTTATTCGGGACACTTGGTCACATAGATGTCTGACATTTTCTCTTTTCGGGACACTTGGTCACACTGGTGTTCGTCCTCTTCCCTTTTCCGTTTGGCGTTGGCTGCGTGCAGATCGTTCCGTCTTTACAATCCACCATTGCCGTGTGCATCATCAAGTTCCATAAACTCCTCCTTACTGAAAACGTCCCAGCGTTGAATAATATTTGCTGTAGTACTTGCATTTAACTGAATAATTAATTACACAACTAAATAATGACTATAAATGTATAAAAAAAACAAGTAAGAAGGCTGTAGTCGAGTGAGCTCGACTACCATATACCCTGAACCAAGCTTTAAATACATTATAAGTTTATTTCCAAATGTCCTCTTTAATAGTTTTGCACACTATAATGTAAAATAATGTAAAAACAAAAAAGTTGCAGTCGGACGTAACCGACAGCGAAATACTATTATACCATAATTTGTATGCAGTCAAGAAATACTGTCCAAGTTTGCCTTTTTGAATGGGAACACATTCTGTTAATTCTCTACTAATAAATATGTATATGATTTGCATATAAGTGAGCGTGGCTTTTAAAGACGGTGCGCAGAATTACACGGGGAGAGTAGACACAAATATTGTATAAGCTACTTTCACTCTTAAATTCCGGAGATATGGGCTTTTCGAGACTTTAGGAGCGGGAGTAGGCGTTGCCCAAAAAAAGTATAGAGAAGTTTCCTAATAATCTTCCTACCCAGTTTGGTAACTACCTAACTTGACTTGCGGGGGATATGGACGCTTATCGGTTTTGGTGGCTGGAGTGGGCGTGGCCCACTCTTATTAATAATTAGTTCGATCTTACTAATAGACCTTCCATGTTTGGTAACTGTAGCTCTTAAATTGCGGGAGATACAAGCATTTATCGTTTTTTGTGGGCTGGAGTGGGCGTGGTCCAAATTTTTTTTTTCACATTTATGAAGGGTGTTACTAGCAATGTACCTTTAAAATTTGGTGACTTAAGTTTTTAAATTGCGTGAGATATATGGGCTTATCGACTTATACCAACAGGTGTATCGGTTTAGGTAGGTGGAGTGGGCGTGGCCATCCAATTTTTTTTCGATCTTTGGGGAAGTTACCAGTAACATACCTTTAAAATTTTGCGACTCTAGCTTGCCAATTCCGGCAGATATGCGCATTTTCAATTTCTAGGGGCGAAGTTCCTGGGGGCGGCGGATGTGGGCGTGGTCCAAAAATTGATATGCCAATCCTTGGAGGAGGTTACCAGTAAATTACCTTCCAAGTTTGGTTACTCTATCCTTAAAATTTTCGGAGATATACGGAGTTATCGATTTACAATCGGAATTGTCGATTATAGGCGCAGGTGTGGCGCCACCAATTTGTTGTCGGTTCTTAAAGGCGATTACCAGTAATATACCTACCAAATTTGACGTTCCCAACTCAAAAACTGCGGAAGATATAGCCATTTGAAAATTTTAGATGCGGAGGTGATGGGGGCGTCGGAGGTGGGCGTGGCACATGCCAATCTTTCAAGGACCTCAACAACAACCTACCAACCAAAATTTGTGACCGTATCCATTAAATTGTGAGAGATATGTGGATTTATCGATTTTCTAAAATTTCACGATTTTCTAGCTCCCTAGTGGACGTAGGTCCAAACCCAAGACACTTTAACTTTTGAGGGTATTTTCCAATATACGTTCCAAGTTTCAAGTCTCTATCTCTAAGGGTGTCGGAGGAAAGCGCGTTCATACGGACGGACAGACGGACAGACAGCATGACGGACATTGAACAAACCCAATATACTATTATACCTTTTTGGTATAATAGTATAAAAACCTACAAAGAATAATTTATACATATATGTACATTTAAATTGCAATATCAACTAGAGCAGAACCAGTGACTATTAGTGATCAAAAACCAAGAAAAAAGCTTTCTTAGGCACACGGAAAATTAAATACTCTTGCAGACCAGAGTTCAGCATTATCTTTCAGTTTGCCTCACTAGTTTGATGTTTAAAATATATGATATTGAAATATAAAAGCTTTGTGATGTCTGATTGCGACTGAGGTAATTCATGATGGTTAATAACATAAATAGTTTGTGGAGTCGAAGGTGTCACCTTCAACGCGTTACATGCCTCATGACAAAGTTAGAATGGCATTCGCAATGATATAAATCACAAGACTAACATAATTACAAAGCGCACATTTACCAAACGTCAGTACACAGATAGAACTCTTTCTACAAACTCTACATTGAAATGAATTGCATTAGTAACAGTGCCTTAGGGCATCGAGTTAAATTTGTAGTACAATGTTGGCTGCTCGTTCTGAATCTGCATTGTGTAATTGCCAATGACATGATTAGCTTAAATGTAAAGGATATTTTAACTACTCAAATGATGCCATTACATATTTTTGTTGATCGCTTTAAGGAGAGATTCGGACGAAAATATACAAAAGACTTTCTCTCTGGCTTACACACGATGAACTACCACAGGTGAATGATAAACTTAGTTATTTAATTTTCAGCAATATGGATTCAAGTTAAATTAAACGCGATTTTGGCTTCAGAAAAATGATGCAACAATACATGGCGTCTAATTACCTGTCCAATCAAATGTTGAGCTGGAATTTTGGAAGTAATAAACTTAAAATAAAAAATCGCATTGGCAAATTTGAAAATATATCAAATGCATATAATGATGATATTGAAGCGCTTCGCTCTCCAATTGAAACAGTAAAAACATTGCTATACGACGATGGCTCTGCTAAGTATAATGCTTGGCTAAGGAGGTAAGTCCTAAGTGATCTTAGCAAGTATAACAAACAAGTCAGGTCACTTCAGTAGATAAAGCGCGACTAGTAAATACTTCAAAAACACAAGTCTTTATTCAGCAAAAGTATTTCATATCGGAACACAAAAAAATATACTTAACGGGGTCAAAGATGCTTTCTTCAGCACAACAGAATCTTAAATTTTTATTTAAATACCGTTCGCAAGAGGATAGTTAATTTTGTGCATTAATACAATTTAATCGACACATTTGCATATAAATAATATAATATAAAGCTGTCTACAATTATTTTCACAAAAAAAAAACAAATAAAAACAAGAGAGAACGTTGCAGTCGGACGTAACCGACAGCGAAATACTATGATACCATTTCGAGATTTTGGGGGCGGAAGTGGGTGTGGTTAAAAAAAATTAAAGAATATTAAATGTTTCTAATAATCTTCCTTCCAAGTAACTGTAGCTATTAAATTTCGGGAGATATGGCCATTTATAGGTTTTGGGGGCGGGAGTGGGCGTGGCCCAAATAAAGAATTTCGAGTTCGCTCTTAGTAATATACCTTTCAAGTTTCGTAGCTAGAGGTCTTAATTGCGGGAGATATGGGCATTTATCGGTTTTTTGGGGCGGGAGTGGACGTAGTCCAAAATTTTTTTCCCACATTTATAAAGGGTGTTACTAGCAATATACCTTAAAGCTTAAGTCAGCTTTCCAATTGCGTGGGATATACAGTGCCATCGATATTCACCAACAGGTGTATCGGTTTAGGTAGGCGGAGTGGGCATGGCCATCCAATTTTTTGTATCAATCTCTTGGGGGAATTACCAGTAACATACTTTCAAAATTTGGTGGCTATAGCTTACAAATTTTGGAAGATATGCACATTGTAAATTTCTAGGGACGAAGTTCCTGGGGGCAAAAAGTGATATGCCAATCCTTGGAGGAGGTTACCAGCAAATTAGCCTCCAAGTTTGGTTACTCTATCTTTAAAATTGTGGGAGCTATACGAAGTTATCGATTTTCGTTGGACTAAAACCTTTTAACTTTTGATGGAACTTTCCAGTATAAGTTTTCAGTTTCACGTCTCTATCTCTAATGGTGTCGTTCATACAGACGGACAGACGGACGGACGGACGAACAGACGCACAGACAGCATGACGGACATTGCATTATTGAGAATATATACCTTCGGTATCATAGTATAAAAAGGAGAGAGTGAGCGATAAATTGAGAGCGAACTAAAACGAGAATGAGATCGGTTCCTCGTAAGTTAGTTTAGATATGGAGTAAGCTCTAAAGTTCTTGCACTCTCCGCTATATTAAATAATGATGATCTTTTGGGTTGATTAACTCTTGCAATTTAAGTTTTTAATTGCACTCTTATAATTGTGTTCAGAGCTTTCGTTCCTTGCAAACAATTAACGTAACGCATTATGTAAATTCTCTAAAGAGAACATTTTGAATTAAAGTACCTTCCGTAAGTAAGTCCCGCACTTGTTAAAATTTATTAAAACATTCATATACCTTTTTATAAAATCACATATATACACTTATTAATTTTTACATATAAATAAAAATTTATTCACACCAGTGATAATTAATTGTTTTGAGAACATGTGATTAAGAACAAAAATGATAAATATGAATAATAAATAAAATGAGTAAAATTCTTATAGTTTCGCAATATAGGCAGACAAAAAACAAGTAAGATGATGTAGTCGAGTTGGCTCGACTACGATATACCCTTGACCAAGTTGTTAAATATATTCTAATTTCATTGGGCAATTTTCCTTTAAGATGATTTGCACTCAAATGTTTAGTCCTGTAATTGCATTTCTTACAGAGTATTTTTACTCACAAGCCCGAACTGACTGGCCACAAACACTACCACACACACACATACTTACATACAGACACACATACGTACGTGCAGAATACACAAATATATTGACGCTAGCGTCGATTATCATGTCATCTCTTTCTTACACATGCGCTCGCCTATTTATGCATACAGAAAATGCTTGCGGCTGCTGACAGAAATAAGATCAATATGAGAATATATTTTCGACTATAACTTTGGAGATTCTTATCCGATCTTAATGAAATTTTGGCAAATGTTAAGTTTAGTTTTTAAGATGCCTTTCTTTTGCCATGGAAGCTTTTAACGAGTTGTAGTTGATAAAAGCTTAACTTTTTATACCATTAACCCATTAAAAATGGGTAGACGAGGTATAATGGTTTTGTGGAAATGTTTGTAGCAGGCAGTAGGAAGCATCTCCGACCCCATAAAGTATATATATTCTTGATCAGGATCAACAGCCGAATCGATATAGCCATGTCCGTCTGTCCTTCCGACCGTCTGTCTGTCTGTCTGTATGAACGCGCGGATCTCAGAGACTATAAGAGCTAGCGACTTCAAATTTGGAATATAAGTTCTCGTGTATCGATAACTGCCTTAGTTTTTGAATTATCGGTACATTTCGATTTGCGATAGCAATTAATTCTACAATTTAAGAGGCTTTTAATTTATACATAATATGCATATACAGTGTCTGGTAGCTTATTTGGGACAGTGCCTAGCAAAAAATTTAAAGTGCTATAAAGTTTAAACAAGGAAACAAATTCAAAATGATTAAATGCCAATTTGTTTAATATTATATCACATTTTAAAAGGAAACTTTAGTTTTTATGAAATTAATTAATTAAAATTAGTCAAAAACTGAAAACATATCCAAAATACGTATAGTAGCTTATTTGGGACAGTCTTAAGAAAAGTTAAATATTTGGCGAATAAAAGTTTAAATAAGGATGTTAATACTTAGTATGATATCCTTTAGCCTTAACAACTTCCCTTAACCTATTATTCATGGAAGAAACCAGCTTCCGGGTAGTTTCTGGACTGATCCTGCTCCACTCCTCCAGCAGAACAGTCTTCAGATCCTGTTTTTTGGATATGTTGTGATTCCGGATGTTATTTTTCAGCAGAGACCACAAAATTGCAATAACATTTAAATCTAAATACTGGGCCGGTGGAATTATCATGTGGGGGCAGTTCGATCTAAGCCTGGACTGTACTATTCCGGCCTTATGCTTGGGTTCGTTGTCCTGGTAGATCCGGAAAGTACGTCGGATTCCAGCTTCTCGACACTTTGGAGTAAATTTTCCTTTAGTATATCGAAGTACACATTTCTGTCCATTGTTGTTTCAATGAACACAAAATTTCCGTCGCGGGCTGTCGAGATAGATGCCCATACCATGACACTTCCTCCGCCATGCTTGACTATTGCCTTTATGTGTTTGGGATCCAGCTCAGTATTGGGTTGTAGCCTCACATAATTCCGTCTTTCCGGGCCAAAAATTTTGAATTTGTACTCATATTCAAATATGACTGTGTTCCAGAACTCAAATCCTTGTCCAAGTGGATTTTGACGAACGTCATCCCAGACCCTATATTTTTTGCTTTTACAAATTTCGTTTTCCTTGGTTCTCGGGCATTAAAGCAAAAATTTTTATTGCCTGCCATAAAATAATTATTCATTATTTTTCAAAAATTCCAAAGTCCCATGGCAGGTACATATATTAACCACAAAAATGAATACATAACCCTAATAAACTAGGGGTTTTCCACCTGCTGGGTCGGGTTATGTAAAAAATCACCGCTATTTATGATGCAATTTTATTTCGACCAGTTACTTTATGGACATCTGGGTGCCATAAAACCCGGATTTTTTACTAAAGTTGAATATTTTCGGTATAAATAGACCAATCCTCCGTAGTCAGTTTAGTTTTTTCCTGCATTACGGGTGCAACAAGCCAACAAGGACTATGGCAAAACGGACTACAATTGATCAACGGAAAATCATCCAGGAACACTCAAAAATCGGATAATCGTATCGCCAAATAGCTAAAATGGTCAATCTACACACCTCAACTGTATTCTACATCATTTGGAGTTTCGTTGATTAAAATCGGACAGAGGACAAGGGCGGAATGGCACCATACCCAATTTTCAACGAGCAGGATGAGAGGAGGATCATCAGGAAAATAAGGGGAAATCTTAAGCTATCTACTTAAAAACTGACTCAATAGGTGCAGGATGAAATAAGGAAAAACTTCAGTGTGGAAACGGTGCTCCAAGTTCTACCCAACCATGACTTTAATGCCCGAGAACCACGGAAAATATATTATATATTATATTGTCAGCTCGTAAACCCTGCCATCCTGTCTCTTTATTTCGGCGATGTGGCCCTTTAATTTTTCATTTTTGGGTGTGGTAGGCGATCACATATCGATATGTACACAAAGGCAACAATCCGTTCGCTTGGTTGCCATCATAATGAAATGCCCGACGTCGGCCACACCCACTCGACCACCAAATTACACAAGATATGGTATGATCTTGCCTTGCCTGGGTAGCGTTAGGCAGTCCAGGAATCGATTCTCAATTGTCTAGTGACATAAGGTGCAGGGAGTCTTACCGGTCCACACGGGCCTGAATCTGCATTCCCCGGATTTGGCCAATTAGAAACGACGGTTAGTTAGTTTAAAGTCAGGTTTTCCTGCCAAGTTGACTATCGGCACGGTTCGAGTAGTATCTTAGTCCGTCCGGGATTGTGATAATTTGCGATAGAAGGATGGTCATTACGGATATTGGGTACGTGTACTTTTAAACGCGGCATCACAGGCGCTTTGTCTGAACAATTATCGTAATTGTCCGGGACCCAGCGAACCGAGGCCATTTGCTATCCGCAACCCGCCAGCTGCCTATTGGCTTCAGATCATCTAACAAGTTCTTCAGATCAGGTACCAACACCACACAATACGGTCTATTAAATCAAACAAATATAATGCCACCAAAACTCTGCTTTTAAAAGAATTACTAGTGTATGTTTTCAAGCTTTCCCATTTTTCAGAAATGGGGGATTTTCAGTTAAAACACAGTTGTGTCAATGTTCACCAAAGGCGTTTAGAAATGTATGCATGGGAGGGGCTGAATTTTCCCCGCAATATGATGTTGTTCAATGGTTACTTTGTATTATCTGTAATTAAGTATTCGCCTTATTTATTTATTATTAAAAAAAAGAATGATTTTATTTCAGACTTTTAGAAACTTTATAAAGTGAGAATTCTTTACTGATTATGAATAGGTTGTCGGACGCGGGAATGCAATTTTTAGGTTTTTCTTCATACGTTCGTTCATACGGACGGACAGATCCATATAACTTCGATACCACATGTATAAAAATATAATGTTAGTTCCTATGATTGTTATACATTTTCGATGCAATTATAATTTTCCGACAAAGCGTTAGAAATGCATTCAAAAAGACGAATTGGATAAAGGATATAAATTATAGCCATTTCCATATGTCCATTTCCATATCCGCTCGGCTTAAAAATAATACTTCTATATTTTGCGGCAGTACATATGTCGGAGAAGGACGGATCGTACCACTATATTATATGCACGAAAAAAAAAACTTGTTTGCTTACCATCAGGCTCTAGAAACTGAAACCTGTCTTGAACGATATCCAATTGGGAGTGGCACTCATTATATCCACATCTTGTGATCCGATAATTAGCTTATATATGAAGTTTAATTAATTAATGTCGGTATCATAGAGTAATATTATTATTTTGCCTTTGCCAGAAATAAGCATTTACATACTCGATTAGTTAATGTACGAGTATTGATTTAGCTGGCAATGGATCTACAATTACTGACACGAAAATACAATTACAATTTTATAGAACAACAACACTAGACGATATTCAACATCAGCTGAATAATGCTGTGAAGCATTTAAAAAATAATCAGATTCCAAATCGAAGACAAATGTCGACCCCAGCTGCAAATTCAACTATGATGGACTACTATGGAGGAGAAGAAATTGATTATGGCGATATAACTGGATATGCATATGATGGCTCACACAATGACAGCAATTACCTTAATGTAAGTAATTATATAATCAAATCATCAGAATAAATCAATACAAATGCAATGGGAATCACTTATATTAGGTTCGGTTAAACTGTTGTCGACCCGGAGGTTGACACACATAGGCCATGTTTGGCCCGCTATGATGCCGTGTGTTTCTATCTGGGATTTCTCCTATACTCGTGTAAGAATAAAGAAATAACCACAAATATCAATATTCAAAGATTTGATCTGTCGATTGCGTTTATAAATTTCGCTATCATGGGTGGTCTTCTTTCCACTGTTTCTAAGATAGGTAGAAACTGGTAGGTAGGTTGTAAACCGCTACCTGGCTAAGCGACCACAGTTTTTATACTTTGATACCGAAGGTGTAATAATATATTGGTTTTGTGCAAAGTCCGTCATGCTGTCTGTCCATCTGTATGAACGCGGGTTTCTCCGACACCCTTAGAGATAGAGACTTGAAACTTGGAATATATACTGGAAAGCACCCTCAAAAGTTAAAGTGTCAAGGTTTTGGTCCTACGTCCAATAAGGAGCTGGAAAATCGCTAAATTCGATTTTCGCAAATCGATAAAACAACATATCTCTCACAATTTAATGGATAAAGTCACCAATTTTGGTTGGTAGGTTGTTGGCGAGGTCCTTCAAAGATCGGCATGTGCCACGTCCACCTCCGACGCCCACATCCCCCCGCCCCTACAATTTTTAAATGGCTGTATCTTCAGCAGTTTTTGAGTAGGGAACGTAAAATTTGGTAGGTATATTACTGGTAGTCGCCTTTAAGAACCGCGTCCACACCTGCGACCATAATCGCCAACACCAATACTTCGGAAAGTGTAAATTGATAAGTCCGTATCTTGAAATAAAAGAAACTTGGAAGGTAATTTGCTGGTAACCTCCTCCAAGGATTGGCATATATAATAATTTGTGAACCACGCCCACAACCGCCGCCCCCAGGAACTTCGTGCCTAGAAATTTAAAATTCGCATGTCTTCCATAATTTGTTAGCTAGAGTCAGAAAAGGTTTGGAAGTATGTTACTGGTAACTCACCTAAGAGATCGACAAAAAAATTTGATGGCCACACCCACTCCACCTACCTAAACCGATACACCTATTGGTGAAAATCGATAGCACTTAGCACGATAGCATTTAAAAGGTATATAAGTAACACCCAAGAAAAATCTGGGAAAACAATTTTTTGGAACACACCCACGCCCGCCCCCAAAAAACGATAAATGCCCATATCTCCCGCAATTTAAGAGCTACAGCTACGAAACTTGAAAGGTATATTACTAAGAGCGAACTCCAAATTTTTTTTGTGCCACGCCCACTCCCTCCCCCAAAACCGATAAATGGCCTTATCTCCCGAAATTCAATAGCTATAATTACCAAACTTGGAAGGAAGATTATTAGGAACATTCTCTTTAATTTTTTTTTTTAACCACGCTCACTCGAAATCTCGAAAATCTCATATCTTCCGTAATTTAATAGCTACAGCCAAACTTCGAAGAAGGGTTACTATCTTATATCTACCACAATCTGAAAGGCCATACTTCCCTTGGGGGGAAGTATGTACTGAAGGCCTTTTCTAGTTTTACTACTGGCTCACAGTAGTCACAGTAGTAGAGGGGATAAATTTATTCCCTTCTAGAATTGATGCATGGCTTTTTTCTATGCAATCTATACTAAGGAATCTCTCAGTCTTATGGCCGTGAGAGTTACATTTCCCATTCCTTGTGTTTCCAGACATGGAATGTTCACAATAGCGTCTAGTGCCGCACTTGTGCGGTGCGAAGAGCCCTTGAGACGCAGAGTTCAGTCATGCAATGACTTTTTTTTTGTGGCTTATGACCCCGTACAGAAGTATAGGACTGACAATGGATGTTTATAACCATCGGACAATATTTGTGGACATTCCCCATTTGAGCACAATGGATTTGCTTTTTTCATTCGTACTTAGGTACTTAGATTTTTCTACTGTATTGACTACCGAATGGAGGGCTCTATCTGTAGATCTACCCTTCCTGTAGGCATGTAGAGACTCAGAGATAAGCTTGGAGTCTACGTGGTTGTAAAGTAGATATAACCTCTTGGCGGGTTATATTTGTGCACATCTGAGGCAGCTTGGAGCAGCCTGGGATGTGTGTCTTAAGAAGGAGGTCTATTTACTCTTCACTGGAGACCGACCATGTCTTCAAATAATCGAGTGGGGGTGGTTTTCGATAGAGCTTTACTTAGCCTCTCGGCTAGTTGAGAGTGATCTGAAACCTTGCCGAAAGAAATTTTTTTGAGGTAACCACCAGGGAGGTTTATTCTTTGGCGTCGGCCTACCAATGGGGCAAGCTGCCTAGACGGCCTTATTGCATGAATATATGTGAGATTACAGAGATGAGCGAAATTGTCCGGGCACTTTATTGGGTGTTCCGAATGGGTTTGATTTAGTTTGCGTGCAATGGCACTTGTAGTTCTCAATTCATCTTTCTTACCTGCTCCTAACGGAAGATTGGCTGCACGAGTGCTCGGCTTCACTTCCAGGGATGCAGGTGTGGGAGGGTTATTGCAGGTAAGGCTAGATAATATCGGAGGTCGACAGATATCCGATATGCTACTGTTCCGTAGAAGACTGGGGCCCCCAGCCAGGCTAACTATCGGTACTGGTCGCATTGCAACTTAGTCCGGCAAGTTACGTCGAAACCATGTAAGTGACCGAGTTACCAGAAACATGACAACGGAAACAGACCATGTCAAAGATTTTGGGCGTGAGTCTTAGCTAGCATCGGTACCTTGCGGATCACTGTATGGCACCCTCGTGGAGGGTTCAGTTGAGGAATTTTTGGCAGACAGTCACTTATATTACTCTCACATATTTAAAAATTAAACTTTAATATACTCGGCAAAATCCGATTAAGGTAAGATGTGTGCACATTGTTAAATATTACTTCAGATTTATTGGCCCCTTTTAAATATATTTTAATACTCTGATAGCAAAGGTATCAGAGTACATTGGTTAAGGCCAAAGTCCGTCTTGATGTCTGTCTGTCTGCCTTACTTACGTTTCCTACCCATATAATTGCAAAAATTGATATATCTGAAAGTGTAAATCGATAAAATCGTACACCTCGCACAGTTATAAAGATGGAGTCACCAAACTTGGGCGTAGATTGTTGATGTAAAGATGTAAATACAAATTCCGGACAAAGCACCCCCAGACGCCTCCAGTTACTCCGGCCCTTAACATCGAAAATTACCAGTTTCCTTCACAACATGTAAGAAATAGTCACCACAGAATGAAAGCATGTGATCAACAAAAAATAAAACAAAACCCAAAACCGATATACCCGATGGTATAGTTCAATAATATCATATATAAGACACACCATTTAAACCTAATATTTAATTATTTATTTATTTATTTGTCAACTAAAGTCAGTGGACATCAAAAATACAAAAATTAAAAATTGGAATTAATTTAAATTTAAAAAAATTAAAATTTTAAATAAATTTGTTTAGTTTCATTCTAATCATAAGCCATTGGTACGAGTTCATCAAGAGCAGAGCATCGTACGCTGCAGATAACACAGCTACGCAGCTCATCCATGGGTTGTGATAATAGATATGTTCACACCATCTATCGCGCCGCCTACAGCTAGCAGATAGGCAGCGTCATAAATTAGATTATGTTATATGTACCCGCATAAAAAATTATTGATTGTTTAGCTCATCTAGCCCTAAGCAAGCCTTATCATCTAAGAATTCTGTATATAAGCCATGCATTTATACTCAATAAATTCAGTGTCTTTTAGAATCTCATTCTGTTCACTCATTTCTACCATCGCATTTACTGTGCGCATCGTTGGATCTCCCTCTCCGTAGTCCACCTAGTTTCAAGTACTAGTTGCGACGCCCTTCTAGTAGTCAGTTTATGTGCTGACTGCTTCCCTTACAAAAACAAAATTAAAAAATAATAAAATATTTATAAGATATAAAGGAATGTATATTTTTTATTATTATTATTTATTTTTTTTTTTTAGATTTCTAAGATTTCTGGAATATAAGTTCTCGTGTACCAGGCGCAGATCAAGTTTGCTCTATTTGTATCGATAACTGCCTCAGTTTCTGAATTATCGATACACATAGATTTCCGATAGCAATAAATTCTACAATTTAAGAGGCAGAGGCATTTATATATACTATGCATACATATATTATTGATCAATTGCCGAAATTTCAATAAGATCGAATAGACGAAAATATATTAAATATATTAAGGGTATAACAAGAGGGAACGTTGCAGTCGGACGTAACCGACATCGAAATACTATGATACCCTAAGTTGTGTGCAGCCAAGAAATACTGTCCAGGTTTACTTTTCAGATTGAGGTATATAAAATAGTAATCATGCTTCGAAGTTTGGCAACTGTAACTCTTAAATTACGAAAGATATGGGCTTTTCGAGATTTTGTTGGCGGGAGTGGGCGTGGTTAAAAAAAAATTATAGGGAAGGTTCCTAATATTCTTCCTTCCAAGTTTGGTATGGATTATGACGCCATCAGCATAATCCTTAAATGAATGGTTTGTCAACACAGAGCTCACCCCGAGTGTACAAATCCTATCCCCAGAACTATCAACAAACCTCCATAACTTTGATTATGATAACTAAATGCGGCCCAAACCATTTAGTGAAAAATATTGCAAATATTGCACTTATTGAACAAGCTCTTGGTCCTTTTTAATTCGAGTATAAAATATTATCAAATGGGTAAAAAGGATTGTTCAGCTAAGGATAGGGTGCTTGCCAACAGTGGGAAGAAAGGCCCCCACCAACAAGGCCACTTGTGCCGAAATTGCACTATTTGCCTTTTGTCTATCTTGGATTGGATTGCATGGATTGTGCTCCAAATGAAGAAAGTCAGTTGCCTAGTTTTAATATCAGAAAGTTCTGATATGATACATAATATGGAGACAGGAAAATTATGCAGAAGTCCCCGTGAGTGACGGACAATCCATTTTTATGAACCCTAGCTGCCACACCAGTGCCAGCTCGGATCAGTGAAGTGCAATTAAATCTAATGAGCTTGCATAGTTGTTCAGCGCGTAATTTTGATCGGCATTACCAGATCATACGGGAAGTAGAGTAGTAGAGATAGTAAGTGATTTCCACTCCCAGTTTGCTTGGTTCTAGCATTCTTCTAGCACTGAGGTTCTGCTTACAATAATTGAACTGCTTAAAATCAAGCCAAGTGATTTTATTGTGGCTTGACTTTTTTTTTAAGATTTATACCGCATTCTGCTGGTCGGACTTCTAGGGTTGCTAACAATTATCAATTTGAGAGATTTGTGTTCATATGTATAGTCCTGCTTTGTCCCGGGTGTGAACTAAGACAAGAAAAGGACTTGTTGAGTGTGACGAATCTTTATGATTGGTTCCAGTTGTAACTTGAGGACAATACAATAAGATCTTGGGGTGAGCAAAGTTGAATGTTTTTCACCCTTTATAGGTGCTGCAGGGAATGCTGCTTTCCCATCAGATGAATGGGTACAATATTGAGGATGGTATGTAAGGCATTAAAGGGAGTTCGCAGACTACCTGTAAGGCTAAGTCAGCGATTAGTTGTTTAAGTCCTGCGTTTCTTAAGGCAGTTCTCCAGACTGATACCTCATATAAAAGGATGATGATCGTATATCGCTATCAAACTATTTATGGAGACATCCCTAATTTTATTCTAATGGAATTGCTGTAAGAGTAGAGTGCAACAGTGGCCTTTTGCACCCTCTCAACTATTCCAGCACTCAGCAGACGCCGACCTCGAGTTTGACATTGGTTGACTTCTAAGCGCTTAACCGTACAAGGCAACACATTTGTTATCATGTCAAACATTGTGTGGAGAGAGGAACGAAAGAGAATAATGCACTCACTTGTATTATCACGTACGCTGAAGCGGGGCTGGATTATTCTTAGACTAATTGTATTTAATAAATTGATGCATTGTAACTTATAAGATAATATTTAAAATAGAAATGTCACTTTTTTAATATTGTATTAAGCTATCATGGTTATATACTAAAAAACAGAGAAACCGAACCACTATTAAAAATATATTTTTATAGATTTTACCGCATAAAGTTACACAGATGCCACGGTTTTCCTTAAGGAATCCAAATTTTGGTGTTAAAATGAGACAAATTAGCAAAAACGGTAAGATTCCTTACAATAATTGAGAATATGATATGTTTACTTACTTAACGCGCTACTTTTTAGGTTATGAAAATTCCATTGATGACTATGGGATCCATGAAAACCAACAAGAGCACTCAAGTGTTGAGGCACACCCACCAAAGCAAATTAAAGAAATTAACATTAAAGATATAACAGATATTGCCTTGACTACACTAGCATTTTTATCATTTGGAATGTTTGTTTTACAAGTTCTTATGTGCATAACTATGGTAAGTATTATTTTTTTAATTATAAGAATGAGTAAAAAGCTATAACCAATTTGGGTATATAACAAACAATTTCTTGATCAGCACCAATAGACGAATCGATCTCTTGTCTGTCCTTCCGTCCAAAAATTTTCAAATTTTTAAATAAGTGAAATTTGACCGACAGCTGGCCATATTTTCACCAAATCGATAAAAATCCATTTAGAATTAGAATATTGTTATCCAGGTTAAAGGGTATGAGAGCTAAATACTCTAATATTAAATGTTCTAATGTTCTCATTAAGTATGCAAGAATACTTTACATTTCACATCCCAAGATATCTACAATTTTTCCATTTTTTATATATTTTCAACAATCATTTTAATACCATCTTTATGTTCTATAATTCGTAGGAGACCTCGAAATGCAGACAGAAATAATTTAAGAACAAATCTGGTGTGGTATGTATCTCGGGTGCGGAGAAACCAGCTTGTTGAGTGCAACCGACACTAGCTATTAGAGAATAATTATAATTTCACTTGTTACAACTGAGCTCAGTCTAGGGTAACACTTACTATGGGTCCCACTAAGTGAACAACGTTCACAGGGACGCATTTTAGAAAGAACAAGACTTAAAATGAAAAACAAGCTTCAATCACAAGACGGCATCCTTAGAGGAAGCGAAGGTTTAAATATATATATATAATATATATGTATATATATAATAATTTTGTTTCATTGAGAACTTACTTTGTCTTGTAAATTCTATATCCCCAACGGCTAGCATGACCCTTTGTGTTTTACCACCCTTCTTTCGACAACCGTATTTTTCGATTTTTTATTTGTGCTTTACTTTGCGGCATAAGGCAAATTAAATTAAATTCCTGGAGAGAGCTCACCAAATTGTCCCTTCTAATATATTTATATACATTGTGCATGACCCTAAACGAAGAGACGTCCTTAAGAGAGCGACATCAGGCAAGCCCACCAACGCCGCACCCAGCCCATTATACTAACTCATTCATACTCATACATGACTTTTTATTTGTTTAACGCATACCTTTTTTTGTTTCAAGAGTAAAGATGAAGGGAACAGTTTAATGATGCTACCTATGGAAGCAACGGAACAAGTTGACACAAATGATGGCACTGAAGAAATACGCCGAAGAAAACGGTCTCTCCAACAAAATCCTGCTATGTTACTTGAGGTGTGTATAGTTATAATAAGGTTGAGAAAGCATGCTTGAAATATTAATTACAACTGCAAAAGAATCCAGAACAGCCACTTTATTTATATTTAAAAATTTATATTACACACATATTCATATTCGATCTCTCTGATTAAAGAATTCTTACTTTGTAGAATTCGGTACTCTGATTCTCCGTCCGTCTGCCATGCGTATGAGCGCAACTTTTGTCGACACCCTTTAAGGTAGAGCTTTGAAACTTGGTACATATTATTAACAGCACCTTGCACGTACGTAAACCTGTAGCCTTTGAGCTAGAACTACCATTCTTGGAATATAGCTAATTTGGAAACTCTTCCTTAGAATGGTTATAAATTTTCTTAGCGACGCCCATCCTATTCCCAAAATTCTGAAAAGCATATCTGCCTCGAAATTTTAGAGCTACAGTTACAAAATACCACTCAATAAAGATGTTTTCCCAGCTGTACTCAAAATTTGTTATATTGGGATCAAAGTATTGTGCTCTCCTCTCAGACTAATTTCACTGTATACTGGCCATTCTAACAGGATATTTCACTCGGTTGCACTCGACACACTCCCTGTGTATTTCGAGAAAGTAACAAAAACGTTGATAGCCGCCTCAAGAATTTATTGCTGGCAGGCCAGATGAGCTCGCTTCCTATCTCACACAATTACAAACGACATAAATATACGAGTATAGACAAATATGTTGAAGTCATTCGTAGAATATTAGTCTTGTTTTTTTTTTTGTAAGTTATGTTGAGCTTGTAAGTTAATTTTTTGTTAATATCTCACTTCGATCTTTAAATTATATGTCTCTAATTTAAGATTCAATTATTTACAAAATACATTTTAAATAAAATAATAATTTGTTTGGGTTCGAAATGTCAGTCGATTTGGTGCTTAATAAGCATTTTTAAATTGACAAGACCTCTAAAATATACAATATATAAAATATTACGCATTTAGTCGTCTAAGTTGAAAGTCTTTTGAATTTATCTGTCCTTCCGCTAACACAGAATAGATGAGGGAGATGTGATCTTTCCAAAAACATTATTCTGTTGTAGGTTCTGGGATCATCCCGAGAAGTGAGGATCTTCGAGAATATCTAACGACCATTCACTAGAATCCATCCATAATCTGACATCTCTTTTTGGATAAGTGTGACGGTAAATTTGGATACGATTTTTATTCAGCCTCAGGGCTACTGAGGTACTTTAGCTTTAAACGATAGAGTCTAAGCCTTATGGCAAAAGACTGAAGTTTTCGAGCGATGATATTTTTAAACATTTTCGAGTTTGTTCTTTTTTGGTTTAAGGTGCTGTTTGTTTAGGGTGCTTGGAAAAAGTTCAAATTCAATACACTGTATACACAATATATACACTTCCTATTCAAATCTCATATAAAATTGTGTGTAGGTGGGTCTATGTTCTATCCATATATGTAGATTGACAGCAGCCGGATTGAAGATGGTTTGATTTCCAGGTTCCAGCTATTGTCGCCATCTCTAAAATTGTGTTACAGAAAAATACAAAGGTGTTTATTACTAAATTTAAGGTTCTGGTTTTACTTAGTTTGTGTGCTGTTAGGAACTTGCAACTTATAGTATCTACCCCGTAACCTTTTTTGGTTTAGAACTATCGTTACACTGATAAGAAGACGCAGTTTCAACTCCTGTTTCGAGTGTAATAGCACAAGATTGGCAACAAAATTTAAGCTGCTCTGAAGCAGAATATATTTCTAATAAGAGAGATTTGTGATGCGAGAAAAATCAAAAGTCCAATTAGAGCAGGATCACCAGAAGTACGAGGCTAATTACGACAGCAATTGAAAAAGCGAAAATGGTTACCAACGAGAAGAAGACTTTTTTTAGACGGTCATTCCCGGCTGTTACTTAGTATTTATTTATTTTTAATTGACTTAAAAATATTTTTCGCACTTGCAGATAAATCAGCTGACTCAAAATCTCCTAATGATAATAGATAATTTTTATTTATATGAAAATAAAAGTACGAATATGAAATATTATTTCAAACTTTTTTGCGGATATGCCTTATCTAACACTGAAGCAACGTATAACCAAAAATTATGGACAACGCTTTATAGGTTCGTATTCTAGACTAAGCTATACAATAAGAAATAACAAATTGCAGTCGGAATCTGTCGGTTAGTCTAATAATTTTCAAAAATTGGCATAGCACAATATTTTCAATATACATTATGCAGCCTTGCAATTTATAGCAGCCTTGCAATCTATAGTATAGAGAACTTTGCGACTTCTGGCCTTCGATATAAAAATCATATCTCCTAGCATAAATTTTCTATAAATTAACATTATTTATTCATTCCAGCTTTTAATAAAGTATTTAAATATTATTTAAAATTTACTTTAAGAAACAACAAGAGTGACAACGAACCTATATACCTATTGAGAATTAAAGTGCATTGTAAAGTCAGTAATGTGACGCTCAGTCAAAAACATATTATAATTGATTTTCTTTTCTTTTCTTTACTTTTTTTTGTGCTAAAAGTGTATGCATGTGCTTGGAGCCAAAGTGTAGTTTGGCCAGAGTGGCTAATAAGGCATTACATTTTTTTTCAAACGGTGGAGAATTATCATTTTGGCTGCTAAAGTTGGCGTTTTTTTTTTAGTGATTTCCTACAGCCCGCAATTTAATACACCCTAGCTACTTTTTTTCGATCGAGTACTCAGCTTAACGCATTGCTGTCAGAAACATTTCGCATGAGATGAATATATTATGATCACCATTATTAGAAGAATAGATATAGCCATGTCTGTCTGTCCGATTTTTTGTTCATGTTTAATTCAGTAATTGTAATCCTCGGAGGCCGTAACAGACAGAGGTGGTGTGTGCAGAGGGTCGGAGCAGTAAATATGTATGTCTGAAATATGGCTTCACCTTTACTTATTAAGTACGAATAGATTTGAAGTATAATTTCGAGTTATAATATTTGCAATCTCTTTTCTTTACACAGTTTGGGATCAAGTTGGCTCGCATCACGTGTGTCCGACGACTATTTTTCAACAATTAAACACATCGCTCAAGTCTTAGAAGTCTGTACTTAGTGCTGTCATCATTTATAAAGATATGAATGTGATAGTTACACAATTCTGAAGTTAAACAGTATAATTATACGAAATATATAAAATATTATGTTAAAAATTGGGTTTATTGGATCCTTTATTTTATATTACAATAAATATAAAACATTTTTAATTAACTGAAATAACATTTCATTTTCCTTTTAATGATTTTTTGTTAAAGGTTTTTTTTTTAATTTACAAATTGTACTCAATTGGGTCGTACATTAGAAGTGGCGACAAAGTGAGATGGACTGCAATTTATTTGGATGACGATACACCATACAGCTCTGCAAACTTTTTTAAAAACATTTTGTGATGCAGCGGAGTTAGTCCTTAACAGTTGAAGATGTGGCAGCACAATGTTAATAGAGTACGATCAAATCAAAAAGCGAGAGTGTGGGTGGTAGATGTGTATGGTAGCAGAGTGCTCCCCAACAAACACTCTCTAACGAGTGCAACAAGCTAGTCAGCAGATAAAGGCTATTAACTCTAGAAAATCAAGACACAGACAGTACGAGGTGCGGTCCTAATCTTGAACAATTTTAAACAAAACAAGAGAGAACGTTGCGGTCGGACGTAACCGACAGCGAAACACTTTGATACCTTAAGTTGTGCGCAGCCAAGAAATACTGTCCAAGTTTGCTTTTCAGATTGCGATAGATATAAAATAGCAACCTTTCCACGAAGTTTGGCAACTTAAGTTTGGCTCTTAAATTAAGGAAGATATGAGCTATTCGAAATTTTGGGGCGAGAGTGGGCGTGGATGAAAAAAAAATGTTCCTAATTATCTTCCTTCCAAGTTTGGTAACTGTTGCTGGAGATATGTGCATTTAAAGGTTTTTGGGGGCGGGTCCAAAATGTTAATTCCGGATTAAAAATGGGTAAAAAGGGAATAATGGTTATGTGCAAATGTATGTAACAGGTAGAAGGAAGCATCTCAGACCCCATAAAGTATATATATTCTTGATGAGGATCACGAGCCGAGTCGACATAGCTATGTCCGTCTGACCGTCCGTCCGTCTGTCCGTCCGGCCGTCTGTCCGTTCGTCCGTCCGTCTGTGTGAACTCGCGGATCTCAGAGATTATAAGAGCTAGAGACTTGAAATTTGGAATGCAGGTTCTCGTATACCAGGCGCAGATAAAATTTGCTTGATTTGATCGATAACTGGCTCAGTTTCTGAATTATCGATATATTTCGATTTCCGATAGCAATAAATTCCACAGTTGAAGAGGCAGAGGCTTCTAATTTATGCACATGCATATTATTGATCAATTGCCAAAATTTCATTAAGGTCGGATAAGAAACACCAAAGTTATAGTCAAAAATATATTTTCATATTGATATTCTTGCTGCTAGCAGTCGCAAGCATTTTCTGTATGCATAAATAGGTGAGCGCATGTGTGAGAAAGAGATGGCATGATAATCGTCGCTAGCGTCAATATATTGTGTGTATTCTGAATAGCCCCGATAACTACTACGTGTACGTATGTATGTCTGTATGTAAGAATGTGTGTGTGTGGAAGTGTTTGTGGCCAGCTAGTTCGAGTCAGTTCGGGCTTGTGAGTAAAAATACTCTGTAAGAAATCCAATTACAGAACTGAACATTTCAGTGCAAATCATCTTAAAGGAAAATTCGTCAATAAAACTAGAATATATTTAACAACTGGGTTAAGGGTATATCGTAGTCGAGCTAACTCGACTACGGCATCTTACTTGTTTATCAACATTGTGTGACCCTAACTTACAAATTAGGGACGAAGTTCCTGGGGCGGCGGTTGTGGGCTTGGTCTAGAAAATTATATGCCAATCCTTGGAGGAGGTTACCAGCCTTACAAGTTTGGTTACTCTATCTTTAAAATTGTGGGAGTTATCGACATACACTTTCCGAAATATCGGCATTATCGATAACGGACGCAGGTGTGGGGAAACACAAATTTGTTATCGGTTCTTAAAGGCGACTACCAGTAATATACCTACCAAATTTGACGTTACCACCTCAAAGTGGCATATGCCGATCTTTGAAGGACATCGCCAACAACCTACCAACCAAAATTGGTGGTATCCATTAAATTGTGAGAGATATTTTGCTTTATCGATTTTCGAAAATTGAATTTAGCGATTTTCTAGCGCCTTATTGGACGTAGGACCAAAACCTTGACACCTTAACTTTTGAGGGTGCTTTCCAGTATATATTACAAGTTTCAAGTCTCTATCTCTAAGGGTGTCGGTGAAACGCACGTTCATACAGACGGACAGACAGACAGTAAGACGGATATTGCAGAAACTCAATATACTATATACCTTCGCTATCATAGTATAAAAGTAGAGTTGAAGAAAGCGTTAAGGCCGTGGAAAGCCGTCAAAGTTCCGAGTGTCGAAAAGTTGTAAAATCATCGATGCGTCTTGGAAATAAAATCTATAACATCAAACCGTCGTACTTTGCGATGTAAATTGTACAATACTCAGACTCAGTCGATTCTAATGAACACAATTATATTTCATTAATAAACCGGACATATGTACTTAGTTTTGTATATTTTCTAGTTAGGAGTAGCCTGCATGCTGCACAAAAAGTTAAAATATTGTTAGTTGCGATTGCTCCACGAACTAGTTGGTGTTATTAATTTGTTGTCCTCAAAACAGGGATCTTAAATGGAACGGCTAAGCGATCAAAATAAATAAGCTTAATTTTACTCTGACATAGATTTTATTTGCAGGGCTCAGCTTTTGTCGATGGAACCCCGGCAGTTTGACGGACTTAGCCTTATCGATACACATCTTAATGCTGATCAAGAGTAGGTATTCTTTACAGTCTGATTCTACAATGCCCATTTTTTCGATCATTAACATTCTTTACATTTCGCGATTCCACTTGATTTAAATCAAACAGCTGATCGGCTTATTTTAATTTGATTGAGAATTGATTTAATTTATATTAGCGCTTACCTTTTTAAAAATATCAACTGTTTGTGACATTGACATTTCAATACTTTTCATAACATCGATACACGATTTGTTAAGCTATCACAAAAAACACGAAAGACTTTCAAATTCACAACATACTTTACGAATGTTTAATGTACAGCATGTTGTCTCTTATGGAAAAATGTTCTGGCTATAGCTTTACATTCTGTAATACCAGTAATACAAGCTGAATACAATCGAAATGGAATCATCCTGAATGGACGGAAGACGGTTGAAAGGAGCTGCCAGAAAACAACACTTCGAATACAGTACGCTTACTTGGATTTATATTTAATAAAAAAAAAAAATAATATTCTTAAATTAGACAAAAAAATGTTTCAATTTTATTTTTATATTGATTTGACGGTCCATGCGCATTAGAAATTAGAAAAAAAGAGTTTATTTCATTTTATTTTAGCTAGTTTCTTACATTATTTATTATTTCTATTGTTATTACGATTGAAAGGGTTGTAGGAAGCACAATTGGGGATCAGAATAAAAGGTGGGATAAAGATTTGAATAAGTAGATGGTTTGGATGCAGTGGATGAAACCGTCGAAAAGTACATGTCAAATTTATATAAGCCATGCCGTTGAGCTATTTTACGTCGTGAAGTCAGCTGCTTCTTCCACTTTGTTCGACGATTTTGGAACCAAGTTTTGATTTGCACTTCTGTCAGAGACAAAGATTTTGAGAGTTCCGTACGCTTGTTGACGCTTAGGTATTTGTCTACCTTAAACTCATTTTCTAATCGTTCCAGCTGTATTGCGCTATATGCCTGTCGGGGCTTTCTTTCAGTACCTTGTCTTCTAAAGCGTTTTCCTTAAATAAAATCAGTATACATTTATGTTAACAAGTTAATTACAGTAGGCCAAAAAATATCAGCGCCTTTTCATGAATATATGGTTTAATCAACATAAAAAAAGTGTTAAAAAAAAGTTTGGGTGTCTTTTTTACTATAAAACTAATTAAATTAATTCGCAAATATGCAGATAACAAAAATTATTTCTGCCAAAACGATTTTCTTTCTCTTTTCCAAAGTCAACTAGATAGAACGTTGCAGTCGGACGTAACCGACAGCGAAATACTATTATACCATAAAATTTTGCAACTCTAGCTTGCAAATTACGGCAGATATGCGCATTTTAAATTTCTAGGGACGAAGTTCCTTGGGGCGGCGGATGTGGGCGTGGTCCAAAAATTTATATGACAATCCTTTGAGGAGGTTACCAGAAAATTACCTTCCAAGTTTGGTTACTCTATCTTTAAAGTTTTCGGAGATATACGGAGTTATCGATTTACAATCGGAATTGTCGATTATAGGCGCAGGTGTGGGCGTGGCACCACCGATTTGTTATCGGTTCTTAAAGGCGATTACCAGTAATATACCTACCAAATTTGACGTTCCCTACTCAAAAACTGCGGAAGATATAGCCATTTGAAAGTCTTAGGGGCGGAGGTGATGGGGGCGTCGGAGGTGGGCGTGGCACATGCCAATCTTTCAAGGACCTCGCCAACAACCTACCAACCAAAATTGGTGACCGTATGCATTAAATTGTGAGAGATATGTGGATTTATCGATTTTCTAAAATCGATTTTCGCGGTTTTCTAGCTCCCTAGTGGACGTAGGTCCAAACCCAAGACACTTTAACTTTTGAGGGTATTTTCCAAAATACGTTCCAAGTTTCAAGTCTCTATCTCTAAGGGTGTCGGAGGAACGCGCGTTCATACAGACGGACAGACAGCATGACGGACATTAAATAAAACCAATATACTATTATACCTTTTTGGTATAATAGTATAAAAATTAAAATTTTTTAATTTCATTAGTAAAATATTCAGAATTTTGGAACAGAATAGTTAAAATAAATAAGATTGTTGCCTAATGTCATCTGATAGATATTTACCTTGAACACTAATTAAGTGGTGCAAATAAGGAGGCGTCGGTAATTTGGTCAAACATTGCATATTTGGCGATGAATTTTGAAATGATGTTGTGAAAGGTCTCTGCAAAATATCTGCTGTAATGAAATCCAGGCCTTGCATATATGGAATCGAATGTGTAAGAACACTGCTTCCATTAGACCAGCAATCTCCGATTTCACCTGCAAATGTAAAAAAAAAACGAGGGTTACTCATCAATAGTTCAAATCAAACTAAATACTGTTTCAGAATATTCCTAGTTGCCGCTTTAACTCCAGTAATATCTAAAATTTTCAGATACAACAGATTAAAAGCTCCTCGGTCCCACTTACATATCAACTGAAATAAATTTAAATTTTGAATTTAATTAATACAATCAAAATTTCATAAAATTTAAAAGTGTAGATAAATTAACCAATATTAAGCACGGGTACAGGTTTCTTTTCCCGCTATTCGTAGGAATTTTATTAAATTAACTTGTGGTTTATATTTTATTCAGAGCTTTGATATTAAAGACGTCCGCATCATACGTCTTATACAATGCGCTTCAACCGACCAATAGCGACTGCTTCGAACTACATGAAGTAATTGAAACAGACTATCGAAGAAGGTCTTGATCATAAGGAACTTACAACAACAGATCAAGACTACAAACGGGAATGCAAGACAAGCTGCGATGTAAATAGGCAAATACAATTATTTCCAACAAATTTAAATTCAATCATATAAAAAACTACAAAGAAGGCCTAGAGAACTTTCCCAAAAAATTTATAGAAATAGCAAATTCGCCGTTTGACTAGATTGCAGTTCCGAGTAGCAGTAATAAAAGTTACGCACAAAGTTTTAATGATGCTGAAACGATGCAACTCTCCTCATCCCACCCGTGAATAAAGGATGGTGTCACGTGGCTTAGATGATATATATGTTGCAAACTGAATGAGGAGGATTTCTCGTTGTCCGAATAGGCGGGATGAAGTTTGTGGATGTCTCTCACGCCTCTGCAGATAATTCTTCTCCGCTATAGAGTAGCCGCTGCCCTCATGCTCCACCTATGGTGGCTCAGCTGTTTTACGGGCCATATACTGAAAGTTGTAAGTTCTTAACACCTAACTCCGAAGGAGATAAAAAACATGAATTTTAGCAACAAAAACATTGGGCCTGGAGCTCCTGTCGGTTGTCAACATCGGCCCACCTGCACACAATTTTACAAGAGATTCCACGAGGGAGTGTGAGAAATGCGACGAAGTACGATGACGAGGGGTATCACAATATCATATTTATCACAAATTTTATGATGTACAATAGGGAATTGACACTGTCAATAGAAAAAAAAAATAAAAAAATAAAAAACGCAAACGCGTATAAAAAATATATATTTAATAATTTATTAATTTATTAGTTGTGCTTATACGAAGACGCGTACAGCTCGGACGGTGAGAGCGTGCACGTTACTCTCCCACGCTCTCTCAAATATTGACGCTCGCGAGAAATACTGCAGCTGCACTACAGTCTTGTGAGAGTTGTTCAAGTAGTGTGATTTGTGCGTGCGCCGCGACCACTCTGCTAGAGTGAGTGCGCTTGGTGCGCGCCAATTACATTATTATGAGCATCACCCCCCATACCTCCACTGCCGTCGATGCGCCTGATACTGCTGCGTCAGCTTCATGGTGCTCGCCTTCGTTGGCAGACCAGTGAACACCGCTATAATCTGCGCACTCGCCCAGAAAGCAGCAACAGCAACAACAACAACAAGAACTCGGCCAACAACAAAAACAACGCCCAAAAATTCAATATAAATAACAACAGTGCCAACAACCACAACAACAGCACCGGCTCTAACAACAACACAAATTCCAACGTCACCAATGTCAACAGTGACAACGTCAACAACAACAACGCCAAAACAAATAATTTAATTTTCACCAATTCCAACAAAAAAAGAAAAATTGCGACAATCGAAGAGCAAGATTTGGATGCAATACCGTCTACTTCTGCTGGAGCTCGGGCAGCACCACAAGCGCTCGAAGATCTGCTAACCGATTCGGACACCGAGGAGGAGGATAGAGGCTTTCGCGTGGTGATCAGGGGACTCCATCCATCCCTGCAGAAACTTGATCGCATCAGAGATGAGCTGGCCAGACTTGGGCATGCGGTGCGTGGTGTCCAAACCATTGTAAGCCGCATCACTAAAAAGGAGCTGAATCTTTGTTGCTTGGAGCTGGAGCCGGCTGCAAATAACAAAGAGATATACAATCTCTCAAGTGCGTATATCACTAGAGTGCCCTGACCGCCATTTGGACATCCCTCAGTGCCACCGCTGCCAGGAATTTGGCCATAATATGAAGTACTGCCAAAAGCAGCATCGCTGTGTGAAGTGTGGCTCAGCACATGCAAGTCAGCTGTGCGTAAAACCTTTGGACGCTGAGCCGAAATGTGTAAACTGCGGCGGAAATCATCCAGCAAGCTGGAAGGGGTGCCCAGCTTATCAGCGGGTTTCCAAAGAACGGAAGCTTGTGGCTCAGTCACAAAGGCCGGCTCAAGATCTACAAAAGTCGCGATCAAGAATCCTGGCACCTATTCGCAGTGAAAATTTTTCATATGCTGATGCTGCCAGACTTTCAACGGCTCCTCAGCTACTGCAGCAACTTGGCCAACAGCAACAGCGTCACCGTTAGCAGCAGGTTCACCATTAACAGCAACCTCAACAGCAACACCGCCAGCATCTGCAGCAGGAGCAACAGCCTCCCTTGTTGGTTAAGCAAGTTGCACCACAGGCTCCTGACCAACAGCGAAAAGCTCGACGTCAGAAAACTCGCCAAAAGCTTAGGCATCGAGAGAGCGCGCAACAACAATTGAAACAGTCTCAGCAACACCAGCAACAGCAACACCAGCAGCAGCAACGCCTGCAGCAGCAACACCAACGGCAACAGCAAGAACGGAAACAACAAACACGACATCAAAAGCAACACCAGCAGCAACAGCGTCAGCAACATCAGCAGCCCCCGCAGCAGCAATTTCAGGATGTGCAACAGCCTCAATTGTACCATGAGTGTTCCCAGCTCCAGTTTGAAAGTCTTATGTCAAAATTCGACAAGTTGAGTGAGACACTTTTGGCCATAATGAGCCTTTTGCACGCTGCACTTGCAAACAGATGAGCCAAATTGGGATGCGCATTGGCGTGTGGAACGCCAATGGCCTTGCAAATAATACCAACGAGTTGGAGTTTTTTATTCATCGCCATCATATAGATGTAATGTTGGTCTGCGAGACTCATTACTGCTCCAGATCACACTACAGGTTACCAGGCTACGACATCCACCTAGCCAATCACCCTTCTGATCGCATGCGTGGCGAATCAGCAGTGATCATCAAATCTTCAATACAACATTATGCGCTGTCATCATTAAGTTGGCCCCACGCACAATGTGCTGTCGTTAAAGTCTCTAGTGATCAAGGCGAAGTAGTCCTAGCGGCTGTCTATCGTCCACCACGTTTTGTGTGGGAAATAGAAGACTATAAATGTTTCTTCGAAGAGCTTGGCCCCAAGTTCCTGATTGCTGGAGACTGGAATGCTCAACACCATCTCTGGGGTGCAGCGTTGGATAATCGCCGTGGGATTGCGCTTGCGGATTGCGTGAGAGACTCCAACCTCCAAGTACTTGCCATAGGAGGTGCGACGCACAACTCGTACGGCAATCATAGGCCGACAGCAATCGACTTTGCTGTGTACGCTGGGATTCGGTCTGACTGTCTTGGTATATCCGAGCGAAATGAGCTTAACTCCGATCACATCCCTTTGATCGTTGAGTGGAGAGTGGCTGCAACTCTATATGCTCCCAAGACACGTCTTCTGCCGCGCAAGGCAAACATCACCCGATTCCGACAGAGGTTGGAGCAGCTTGTGAACTTGAACATGGAGCTGAGTTCACCGGCTGATATTGACGATGCAGCGGAGTTATTCCTGAGTAATATTAACGTAGCGGCGGAATATTCCATGCTTGGACAATCATCTTGTTTGCCTCCCAGTCCAGCGCAGCCTCTTTTAAAACCTGAGATTCTGGATCTGGTAAGGCACAAGAGAGCACTGCGTCGCCAATATATGCGCTCACGAAACCCGTTGGATCTAAGGGATTTTAGGCGGGCTGCGGACGAGCTGCGAAAGCTGCTGTCTGACACTAAGAGCAAATATTTCCAGGATATGCTCCGCAATGCCGATCCCAATAAGAATCATGGATTCAATTTGTGGAAGGCAACGCGTTGTGTCAAGCGGCAGCCACTTAGGCGGATCCCCATTATGCGACCGGACAACACTTGGTGTCGATCGGATGCAGAGATTGCATCGGCGTTTGCAGATGAGCTGCAAGATCGTTTCACGCCATTTGCACTTGCATCGCCCAGCCAGGTACAGGATACTGAGGCATTTTTAAATGCAGATCTCGACCCTGTTCAACCGATCACATCTATCGCCCCTAATGAGGTCCGCTTGCAGATTCGCAGGCTCAAGTCCACTAAGGCCCCTGGCTATGATGGCGTCGACGGCAGAGTTGCTAAGGCTCTCCCAGAGAAGGGAGTGATGTTCTTGGTGCTGCTTTTTAACTCCATGGTTCGCATCCACCACTTCCCCACCCCGTGGAAGTGTGCTGTGATTGCGATGATTCCGAAACCTGGCAAGCCAGATAATCTTGTCTCGTCATATCGACCGATAAGCTTGCTGTCCACTTTCTCCAAAATATTTGCAAAAAATATTTCTTGGAAGATTGTCGGCAGTAAGTGGCTTCCAGAGAGCCATTCCTGATCATCAATTCAGGCATCACCATGGTACACCAGAATAAGTTCATCGAGTAGTACAACATGTTCTCGAGGCCTTGGAAAATAAGCAGTACAGCTCTGCCGTCTTTCTGGATATCCAGCAAGCGTTTGATCGCGTATGGCATGATGGCCTGCTTTTTAAGCTTAAGTCCCTGCTACCATCGGCGCAGTATCTACTGCTCAGGTCTTACCTGCTCGGCCGTTCTTTTATGTTTGAAGTAAGGGGCGAGCGATCAAACATGCGCCGCATTGGTGCGGGTGTACCGCAGGGTAGTGTCCTTGGACCTGCCTTGTACACATTGTACACTGCGGCCTTGCCGATTCCAGTAGCCATAAACACGCTGCTTGCCACATACGCAGATGACACAGTGTTCCTTGCTAACTCCACCTCAGCTGCGGTTACGCAAAGATTCCTGAATGGCTTTAGTAGTTGGGCCAACCGTTGGAACATCTGCGTCAATGGGAGCAAATCTCAGCATTGCACGTTTGCCCTCAGGAATGGTAACTGTCCAACTGTCTCAACAACATGGTCATACCTCAGGAGAACCTTATTCGCTACCTGGGTATGTATCTGGACAGGAAACTTACTTGGCGCAAACACATTCAGATCACGGCAGCAGCGTGTAGATCCAAAAGAGCAAGACTCAACTGGTTGCTAAAGCCATCAAGCAAACTCAGCATCATCGAGCCCACATGGACATACGGGATTCCATTTTGGGGCACAGCTGCAAAATCTTGGATATACCAAATTCAAGTCTTGCAGAACAAGGTGCTCAGAGACATCTCTGGTGCTCCGCCATATGTAAGCAACAGGACGCTGCACAACGACTTCGGTCTACCGACAGTCAAAACCCAGGTAAACCGACATACGAGTCGGTATAACGACCGGTTGCATAACCATGTCAGCCCATTGGCTTGCACACTTGGGAATAACACCACCCGCAGGAGGTTGAAGCGCCTCCACACCAGCGACCTCTGGACTGCTGGCCGTTAAATAAATGTTACATTGAATGTTATGTATTATTAGTTAAAACCATTTCTATGTTTATGTTATAGATTATAAATCCACTGTCTCTTTCATACTGTTTCAAATCAATGTTTTATAGCCTTTAAATAGGTTGATTAATGTTTAAATAAATTGCCACATTGCCACAAAAAAAAAAAAAAAAAATAATAATAATAGGGAATGACATCATTTATCATCAATAGTATATTGAATTTGATCTTTATCCAAGCACCAACGGAACAGCTAGGTTCTTAAACAAAGCAGAACAAACACAAATATTTCAAAATTTCAGACTTCATCGAAAATCTCTGTTCTCTCACGAGCACATTTTCAGTTGCATGCAGCAATATTTTCAAATCAGCATACCCTATTACTGCACAACTAAACGTGCTCCGCCATTATTGTAGGAACATCTTCAGCTCAGCGAAATCGCTCAATACCGACTCTAATGGGTGGCAGTATAAGTATATCCAGGCAATCAATTAAAAAGCCATCAGGAAAACTAAAAGGAAATTATTAAAAAAATTTTCTTAGATATTGAGTATACCTCAAAAGCGAAGCTGAGTAAAATCTTATCCAAAACTACTCTTACACTCTGCCCACTATTATTAGGATTATGTATTTGAAGTAATTACATCCTCTTACATCCTCGAGTTGGCTCGACTACGATATACCCTTAACCCAGTTGTTAAATATATTCTAGTTTTATTGGCAAATTTCCGTTTTGCACTCAATGTTAAGTTCGACTCGGCTGTTAATCCTGATCAGGAAAATATATACTTTATGTGGTGGGAGATTTGTCACGTAGTCACCTTCCAGTTGTCAGACTTAATGGCGTCAGCCTGAGGTATGAGTCGCAGGTGAAATACCTCAGCATAGTGTTTCATATCGCATATGTAAAAGAGCGATTGGTCAGTTTGGTTGGACAAGTGCGTCGGATTTTAAGAAGTGATTGGGGCCTCAACAGGCGTGCTGCTCGCACCATATACAATGGTCTATTTGTTGCTTGTGCAAGCTTGTGCTTGTAAAAAGAAAGTATTGGGTTGCCAGCGTGTGATTTTGCTTGGGTGTTTGCCTGTGTGCCGCCCGGCTCTACGGAAGCAATGCAGGTATTGTTAGGAGTAGCCCCTCTTGACTTAGAGACCAGGCGTCGCAGCCTGAGCTATAAGATCAAGAGGCGGCTACCGTTGCTGCAGAATGAATGGTTGGCGGGAAGAGATGTGGAGAGCCTAGGACTCACTGAGTGTAAGAGATTGTTGTATGAGTGTGTTCTGTCTGACTGGCAGATCAGATAGGTCACTAGTGTGAATGGGAGGGTCACTCATAGGTTTATTCGGGAGGACACATTTGCTGTTGACCGACCAGACTTTAGGCTTCATTTGAATCTGGGATTTTTATTGATGGGTCACGGGTCTCTTAATGCATTCTTGCATTCAAGCGGACTCTGTGATAGCCCGGAGTGCCCTTGTGGCTGGGTGGAAGAGACATGGGAACATGTTTCCTGCGAGTGCCCTTTGTATGCTGATCTTCGAGATCTAAGTGTGCTTGGCATTTTGCGGGGTAGTGGCGGGTTTGATGTGAGTCAAGTTCTCTCCACTAGTGAAAGTTTTTTTTTGGCAGACGACGTCTCATACGTGGAGAAGTCGTATGAATGCTGAATGTATGATGTGGGGGTGTGAATTTGGGGGTGTATGTATGTATTGCCGTGCCTGGCACCGTGAGATTAGGCTTCCCGGCAGGTGCTCACGTTAAACTCATTGACTTTCATACAATGTTTACCCATTTTTAATGGGTTAAGGGTATGAAAAGAGTGTTGTAGTCGAAAGAGCTTGACTACGATGTACCCTTAACCCAGCTGTTAAATATATTCTAGTTTTATTGGCTAATTTCCCTCTAAGATGATTTGCACCCAAAGTTCAGTTCTGCAAGTGCCCTCTTTTCTTGTGGGAGGCTTATGGACTACAGAATAAGAAAAAAAAAATCAACACAGCGCATATTTTTACTCACAAGCCCGAACTGACCCGAACTGGCTAACTACAAACACTTGAATATACATACAGACTGACATACATACATATGTACACGTAATAGTAGTTATCGGGGCTCTGCAGAATGCACACAAATTTATTGACGCCACCGTCGATTATCACGCCATCTCTTTCTCACACACGCGCTTTAATATTAATACAGAAAATGCTTGCAGCAAATTTGAATTTTCGACTCGGCTATTGATCCTGATTAAAAATATATATACTTTATGGGGTCGGAGATGCTTCATTCTGCCTGTTGCATACATTTGCACAAAACCATTTTACCCTTTTTACCCATTTTTAATGGGTTAATGGTATAAAAAGAAGGAATAAGGCAGCGAACGCGTTACTAGAAAATCAAATGCAAATGTGCTTATGAGTGTAACCGCATTCATATATGTACGTACATATATCGGGGATCGGGACGCGAATAGTCGCATTATTATTATATATTTTTTCAGCGGGAATATAGAATGCAAATATATAACTATAACTTGTGTATTTCTTATGCGAACCTTATGAAAGTAGTACAATCAAAAATATTTTAAGGAAAGTACCTTCATTTGGAAGCCCAATCCTTTACAACCTTTTCTTCTTTCTGAAATCAAAGTGTCGATATTCACGATACACTGGCAGTATCGATCAAATAAAATATACTTGAGCTGAGCGTAATATTCGACAACTTATATTCCAAATCTTGAAATGCGCGTTGGTTTAGGGTACCTTACCTTTCAAAAAAGTGGTGTCAGAAGTGTTCACTGTTTGTGTTATATTTTTTGGATGGGTGTTACATTGTCTTCTGTCATCTAATTGTAAGTCATTATTGGTACACAAGATATTCTCAATACTAAAAGAAACGTTATTTTTATGCTTATTAGAAATCTCCTTGGCGACTAATCCGTTATTAGCTTTATTTGAAGTATTGCACAATTTTTCACTTGATCCAAAATTACATTTATTTCTCGTTGCATTTTCATTATGAGTTGTTCGGTACGATCTAGAATTTATGTACTGCCGATACATTTTAACCGCTCTCAGCTTCATATGATTTGTCCATGACTAAAGTCTTAAAATTTGTATAATTTTTCCTTTCCATAAAATTATTTGAGCGCAGGTGTGAATTGTCCACAGCATCGTTTCTGACTCCGCCCAGATATTAGCACATTGACTTCGAAGCCAATGCATCGGTGTAGTGAGAACGACAATGTCGATCGCTAACTGAAAGTGACCAATCATGGGCCAAGACGTTTCCATTCATGTCTTGAAGAATTGTTTTGGCTCGAATTTAGACCTATGTATATGTATAAATGTACATATATGCAAGCATATACAGTGGCTCACTTAGAATTTGGCCCAGTGCCTTTCAAAAAATTTAAAGTGCTATAAAGTTTAAACAATGAAACAAATTCAAAATGTTTAAATGCCAATTTGTTTAATGTTATATCACATTTGAAAAACAAACTTTACTTTTTTTTTAAATATTAATTAATTAATTAAAATTAGTCAAAATCTGAAAACATAACCAAAATTCATGTCACAAACATTTGGCCCAGTCTTAAAAAAAGTTAAATATTTGGCGTATAAAAGTTTAAATAAGGATATTAATACTTAGTATGATATCCTTTAGCCTTAACAACTTCGCTTAACCTTTTTTTCATGGAAGACACCAGCTTCCGGGTAGTTTCTGGACTGATCCTGCTACACTCCTCCTGCAGAGCACTTTGGAGATCCTGTTTGCAGGATATGTTGTGTTTTCGGATGTTATTTTCCAGCAGAGCCCACAAATTTTCAATAACATTTAAGTCTGGAGACTGGACCGGTGGAATCATCACGTGGGAGCAGTTCCAGATAAGCCAGGACTGTACTATTCCGGCCTTATGCTTGGGGTCGTTATTCTGGTAGAACCGGAAAGGTCGTCGGATTCCTAGCTTCTCGGCACTTTAGAGTAAATTTTCCTTTTGTATATCGAAGTACACATTCCTGTCCATTGTTGTTTCAATAATCACAAAATTAACGGCACCGGCTGCCGAGATACAGGCCCAAACCATGACACTTCCTCCGCAATGCTTGGCTACTGCCTTTATGTGTTTGGGATTTAGCTCTGCATTGGAGTGCCGCCACACATAATTCCGTTCTTTTGGGCAAAAAATGTTGAATTTGTACTCATATTCAAATACGACTGTGTTCCAGAACGCCAAATCCTTGCCCAAGTGGATTTTGACGAACCTAATCCTAGAGCCTCTAGTTTTTGCGCTTGTAAATTGAATTTTCCGTTGTACTCGGGTCTTAAAGTCATGGTTGCGCAGAACTTGGAGCCCAGTTCCCATACTGAACTTTTTCCTTATTTCATCCTGCACCTATTGAGTCAGTTTTTGAGCCGATAGCTTAAGATTTCCCCTTGAAATCTTGATGATCCTCGGCTCGTCCTGCTTAGTGAAAATCGGGTTTGGTGCCTTTCCGCCCTTGTCCTCTGTCCGATTTTCGTCGACGAAACTCCAAATGATGCAGAATACAGTTGAGGTGTTTAGATTGACCATTTTAGCTATTTGGCGATATGAATATCCGATTTTTAAGTGTTCCAGTATGAGTTTCCTTTGCTCAATGGTAGTCAGTTTGCCCATGGTCCTTGTTGGCTTGTTGCTCCCGAATTGCAGGAAAAAACTAAACTGACTATGAAGGATTGGTCTATTTATACCGAAGAAACTCAACTTTAGGTAAAAAAATCCGGGCTTTATGGCACCCAGGTGTCCATAAGGTACCTGGGCGGAAAGTTTGTGACCATAAATTTAGGTACTTTTTTACATCACCCGACCTAGTGGGTGGGGAAATCCCAGTTTTTTAGTGTTATATATTAATTTTTGTGGTTAATATATGTACCTGCCATGGGTCTTTGGAATTTTTGAAAAATATTACATAATTACTTTATGGCAGGCAATTAAAGTTGGTGCTAGGCACTGGGCCAAATTCTAAGTGAGCCACTGTATAGCATGTACCGGATAAATGGTACGCATTTGATATCGTTAACATTCAGACTGTTTGTTTGTTTATTTAAGAAGTGTTAATGATTTTCTACTATTTAATCAGTTTAGACGTGCCACTTCATTTACGTAAGTACGTAAGTAAGTATGTAAGAGTATCAAAGTATTTGAGAAAAAACAGATTAACATATTACCAATTCAATTAACAGTTAGCATGATGACTGCCGCCCAATTTCATACCTTTTTTTTGTTGTTTATTTTGTCAATTAAGTGTGAAAATTTAACATCATACTTATGAAAAGAGGGACCTAGTCGGTAGTGCTCGACTAAGAAACATAATTTTCCAATGTCATCTATTTACTTATATTTTCTTATTTGTGCAAAAAATAAAATATCTCCTTATAGTCAAATATAATTTATATTATCAAAATAAATAAAAGCAAAATAAAAGCATTGATCTACAGATATTGTATCTGTATCTGATATCAACGAGCTGATACAGATAGAATGACCAACATGGCTTTAACTTTTGAATATATATTTTGTTTGGGATCGATGTATCTGCTCTTACATTTTACATTCATTTTGACAACCTTACTATACTATTTTCTGTATTGGTTACAGGGTATACAAATATTAAAGCATTTTGTTACATAAGCATGCAAATGTATTAAACAAATTTAAACAAAAGACCGCACCCAATACACAGCTATGAACATCTTAACGGCTCAATTTGTGGTAAAGACTTATTGAGCAGCTTGTGTTCGTGCGCATGTCTACGTACACCGTATTAAATCAACGAAGTTCGGTTGAATCACAGAAATATTTTCTTTATCTGAATGAAACTGAACCATTTTTCGTAATAAAATAAAGCAAGCCGATCTGAACGAAACCGAAAAAAAAATAACTTTAAACATTTTGCGTGGTATTGCCCTAATTATACTATTATACCAAAAAGGTATAATAGTATATTGGTTTTATTTAATGTCCGTCTGTATGAACGCGCGTTTCTCCGATACCCTTAAAGATAGAGACTTGAAACTTGGAACGCATACTGGAAAGTTCAAGGGATTTGGTCCTACGTCCACTAGGGAGCTAGAAAACCGCTAAATTCGATTTTACCAAATCGATAAATCCACATATCTCTCACAATTTAATGGATTCAGTCACCAATTTTGGTTGGTAGGTTGTTGGCGAGGTCCTTCAAGGATCGGCATGTGCCACGCCCACCTCCGACGCCCCCATCACCCCCGCCCCTAAAATTTTTAAATGGCTACATCTTCCGCAGTTTTTGAGTAGGAAACGTCAAATTTGGTATGTATATTACTGGTAGTCGCCTTCAAGAACCAAAAACAAATTTGTGTTGCCACGCCCACACCTGCGCCAAACTCCGTATATCTCCGAAAATTTGAAAGATGGAGTAACCAAACTTGGATGGTAATTTGCTGGTAAGCTCCTCCAAGGATTGGCATATACATTTTCGGACCACGCCCACATCCGCCGCTCCCAGGAGCTTCGTCCTTATAAATTTAAAATGTGCATATCTGCCGTAGATAGCTAGCTTGCAAATAGCTAGAGTCGCAAAATTTCGAAGGTATGTTACTGGTAACGCCCCCGAAGATCGATAAAAAAAATTGGATAGCCACGCCCACTCCACCTACCTAAGCCTGTTGGTGAAAATCGATAAGCCCATATATCTCACGCAATTTGAAAACTTAAGTTTTCAAAGGTATATTGCTAGAAACACCCTTCATTAATGCGGAAAACAAATTTTGGACCACGGCCACTCCCGCGCATACAAAACGTTAAATGCCTGTATCTCCCGCAATTTAAGAGCTACAGTTTGCAAACTTAGAAGGTATATTACTATGATCTAACTCCAAAATTGTTTGGGCCACGCACACTCCAGCCCCCAAAACCGATAAATGTCCATATCCCCCCAAATTTTAGTTAGTTACTAAACTGGATAGTAAGAATAATAGGAAACTTCTCTACCATTTTTTTAGGCAACGGCTACTCCCGCCCCTAAAATCTCGAAAAGCCCACATCTCCGGAATTTAAGAGTGAAAGTAGCTTATACAATTTTGTGTCTGCTCTCCCCGTGTCATTCTGCTCACCGTCCTTAAGAGCCACGCTCACTTATATGCAAATTATATACATATTTATTAGAAAAGAATTAACAGAATTTGTTCCCATTCAAAAAGGCAAACTTGGACAGTATTTTTTGACTGCACACAAATTATGGTATAATAGTATTTCGCTATCGGTTACGTCCGACTGCAACGTACTCTCTTGTTTTATGTATGTTAAGGTACTAAAAGTAAGAATTAGAGCAATATATACATATACATATATAGATATATTTATATATATATATATATAGACATACAGTGTCTGGCAGCTTATTTGGAACGGTGTCTAGCAAAACTTTTAATTGCCTGCCATAAGCTCATTATTCATTATATTTCAAAAATTCCAAAAACCGATGACAGTTACTTTTATTAACCACCAAAATGAATATCTGATCCCAATAAGCTGGGGTTCCCTCACCTGCTAGGTAGGGTTATGTAAAAAAGTAATTTTTTTCATGGCAACTGGTTATTTGAAATAGTTACATTATAAACACTATGCCATAAACCCCGGATTTTTTCGTCAGGTTAAATATTTTCGGTATAAAAAGACCAATCCTCCGTAGTTAGTTTAGTTTTTTCCTGCATTTCGGGTGCAACAAGCCAACAAGGACTATGGGCAAACGGACTACTGATCAACGGAAAATCATCCTGGAACACTTCAAAATCTGATATTCATATCCCCAAATAGCTAAAATGGTCAATCTAAACACCTCAACTGTATTGTACATCATTTTGAGTTTCGTCGACGAAAATTGGATGGAGGACGAGGGCGGAATGGCACCAAACAAGATTTTCACCAAAAACTGACTCAATAGGTGCAGGATAAAATAGGAAAAAAGTTCAGTGTAAAAATTGTGCTCCAAGTTCTGCGCAACTATGAGTTGAATGCCCGAAAACCACTGAAAACGCAATTTATAAAAGCAATAAAATAGGATGACGTTCGCCAAAATTCATGGACAAGGACTTGGAGTTCTGGAACACAGTCATATTTGAATATGAGTCCAAATTCAACATCTTTGGCCCGGACGGACGGAATTATGTTTGGCGACAACCCAGTTCTGAGCTAGATCCCGAACACTTAAAGGCAACAATAAAACATGGCGGAGAAAGTGTCCTGGTATGGGCATCTATCTCGGCAGCCGGTGTCGGAAATTTGGTGATTATTGAAACAACAGAAACTAGGAATCCGACGTACATTCCGGATCTACCAGGACAACTACCCCAAGCATAAGTCCGGATTAGTACAGTCCTGACTTATCTGGAACTGCCCCCACGTGATAATTCATCAGATTTAAATGTTCTTGAAAATTTGTGTGCCGGAAAATAACATCCGGAATCACAACATATGCAGCAAACAAGATCTCAAAAATTATCTGCTGGAGGAGTGAATCAAGATCAGCCCAGAAACTACTCGGAAGCTGGAATCTTCCATGAATAAAAGGTTAAGGGAAGTTGTTAAGGCCAAAGGATATAATACTAAGTATTAAAATCCTTATTTAAGCTTTTACACGCCAAATATGTAACTTTTTTAAGACTGTTCCAACTAAGCTGCTTTATGTATTTTGGATATGTTTTCAGTTTTTGACTTATCTTAATTATTTAATTAATATTTTAGTAAAAACTAAAGTTTCTTTTTCAAATGTGATATAACATTAAAAAAAAATTGGCATTTAAGCATTTTTTCGTTTTTTTCCTTGTTTAAGCTTTATAGCTGGTCCAAAAAGCTGCTAGACACTGTATATACAATCTGACGCATAAATGTTTTTACATGGGGAAAAATTCATATTTTCTAAGTTCTTTTGCAAAAATATGTATGTAATTATTGACTTTTGAATATTTTCTTATTTTTCTACTATTAAATGGATATTTCTAAACTACTTCACATTAAAATTAACAAGATTTATTTATTTATCTACTTGTGAAATTTAATATACAAAAATAATACATTTTTCTTATTGTCTCAAAAGTATTTTAACTATGGAGATTTTGTATGGGATTTTGTACATTTTTGCCACCAAATTGGGGAAAATAGCATATTATTAAGCATAGTGAAAGGAAATCTAAAAAATTTGGATCAGATCCATTAGAGGATAGCTTAAGGAACATAACTATATCCATGAAGTCACATTAAATGAGCCAGCTAGCCAATTATGAGAACATGCATTTGGGTACATGCATTTTGCCAAACGAAAGCTGCTTTTCAGTACTAATTATTGAAACTTTTTATTTTTCCTTGACACCCCATATGTCAATTGAGCAGGGGGTTCATTATATGTGATTCATTGACACTGTTATGTTCCTTAAGCTATCCTCTAATGGATCTGATCCAAATTTTTTAGATTTCCTTTCACTATGCTTAATAATATGCTATTTTCCCCAATTTGGTGGCAAAAATGTACAAAATCCCATACAAAATCTCCATAGTCAAAAGACTTTTGAGACAATAAGAAAAATGTATTATTTTTGTATATTAAATTTCACAAGTAGATAAATAAATAAATCTTGTTAATTTTAATGTGAAGTAGCTTAGAAATATCCATTTAATAGTAGAAAAATAAGAAAATATTCAAAAGTCAATAATTACATACATATTTTTGCAAAAGAACTTAGAAAGTATGAATTTTTCCCCATGTAAAAACATTTATGCGTCAGATTGTATATAAATCTTGATAAAGTTTACCCAGCCGATCATTAATATGCCAATGTATATTAAATATCATACAGACGGACGACAAGGCAGACGGACATGGCTATATCGAGTCATCTGTTAATCCTGTCCAATAAATTTTTCACTTTATGTGGTCGGAAATGCGTCCTCAGCAACTCGCTGCACGTGCTAAAATAACTTGCGAGATGCTTATCCACATTTACAGTTTTCAAATTGACTCCTCACATAACTATACAGCTCCATTAAGCATGCAGTCAACAATTAACAAATTGAAGAATCTTAGTTCAGCTTAAAAGCTTTATTGTAGCATCAAATATTGACAACTGGAGTCACCCAATCAAAAAATTCTGATTTTACGTTGTAAAAACGCAAAGCAAAAGAAAATCGACATACATACGTAAGTAAAGAGTAAGCAAATACTGAAATAGATCTCTTAGAGTCTTACACAAACAACTCTTGTGTAGATTGAAGAGATTGGGCAGAGCAAGTTATGTACACATATTAGATAGGTAGGTTATACGGTCGAAGGTCGACACACATTGGCCATATTTGGCACATTGTGGTGCCGTGTTGATAGACTATCCAAACAACAAAAAACCATGCCTCCAGCGGGATTTGAATCCGTGACTGATTGATGTAAGCGATTCAAAGACTCAACGCTTACGACCATCAAGCCGACTGTACACATTTTACAAATATGTGTTTGGAAAGTGAGCTGCTAAAAAAAAAATTTGCAAATAAAGATATTAAAACAGACGCAGCAATTCATTTATGAATTATATTGTTAATTGGCTTTCGATGCACAATGTTAGTTTGGCGATGTAGCATTGCACACAAACAAATAGCTTTATTTATAAAGAAAGATTATTATATTAATTTATAATGCTCAAAAGATTGTGTATAGCAAAAATAAATAAAACATTAAAATACTAAACAATTAACCGTCAATAAAAAATGATATAAATAATTGATAAATGAATTAGTTAAGTTAAGGTTGTTTGAAAGTTATATATTAAAAAAAAAAAACAAAGTAAGGCTCGTGAAAACGATAAAACTAGTTCTTCAACCCATATAATTATTATTATTATTTATTAATATGATATAAATATACAAAAGTGCAATATTAATCACCAACTCACCACGATTTTAATATCTCCCGAGACTAGTATTTCTATGAATAAATCACAAATTAGCTTACCTTCTTAAAAAATAAACTATTAATTGCACAAACGTCCATAACATAAACTGAAAGTTGCTTTTAACTCCGTTGTCAGATACGTTGCAAAATTATTAAATATCTTGAGGTGATCAAATTATAAATTCTTAGGTATAATCCAAATTATTCATACCATGCATTTTACCTTCCAAGTTTGGTTACTCTATCTTTAAAATTGTGGGAGATATACGAATTTACGACTTACACTTTCCGAAATATCGGCATTGGCGATTAAGGGAGCAGGTGTGGGCGTGGCCACACAAATTTGTTATCGGTTCTTAAAGGCTCCAACTCAAAAACTGCGGAAGATATAGGCATTGAAAAGTTTTAAGAGCAGGGCGCCGGGGGCGTCGGAGGTGGGCGAGGCATATGCCGACATCGCCATCTACCTACCAACAAGATTTGGTAACTGTAGCAATACAATTGTCAAAGTATAAGAACAGTCTGTTCGCTTGAGTCAATCATCTCTATGATTATGATAATTAAGCAAAATGGCTAGTTTAGCGAGAAAGGCTAAAATATACTTAAATTTACGCATCCGTAATTTCTAAACTACAAAAGATATAGATATGTTCAATCTATTGTTCAAATCTTTTGTCAATACATATTTAATAGTTTATTCTCCACAGTACTCAGCAGTAAATACAGTTCAACAAATTAAAGCTGTTGCTGACACATTCTGGTAAATTATTAGGAAACACCATTAAAATAAAGGTTAATCGAAAACATTATAATTTCGAATGACTATATATAAGACACATCTAGGACGACCCGCTTTTACAAAGATATGGCCTGTTTAGTGTACCTACAGTCATATAGTAGATGGACTGAGAGACAAACAGACATGGAAATATAGACTCGGATAGTAATACTGATCAAGAATAGGAGTACCTTATGGGCTTAGAGGCGTCTCCTCCAATGCGTTACAAACTTGACGACAAAATTGTATTTTCCTCTTCAAGTGTATTAATTGGTAACAGCTCAGTATATTTTGGAAAATGAAGTAAGTCTCGAGCTTCTGCACATGCCAATTTGTTTGAGCTGACTTTTTTTGTCTATTGTCTAAGACACATGCACATAGGCAAGGCTATACCGACTTATCTCATAGGCTTTATAGCTAGGCTGCGCTCATAAAAATAATGCTGCGTTCCAATACCGAGAACAAGTTAACCCTTTTCCAATTACATTTATTCCACCTCTTTACGGGTATAGCTTTGAACTTACGCCGCTTTGCACAAAAATGTGCACGTTCATATATTCATACTCATATTTAATTGCAGATGAACGTAAATATGTACAACTCCAGTTAAAATGTAATTTTAGATCAATTATATTTATAAGTCAATACTGTATTAGTATTAGCTTATTATAAAAATATGACCTATAGGATATAACATAGTCGAGTTCATGCGACTACACTTGTTCGTTCTGAAAGCTTTGCTGGAAAACTAAAATAAATAGAAAATGCCAACGCATGCTCGATGAATTTCAATGGAATTGTTTGTACCCGATACGAAATGGTTTTCGTTCCAATTGGGTATTCGCTAGCTTGTTTGTAAAATCTAAATTTATTTATGCATTGAATGCAAAGTTTGGCGAATGTTGAGTCTTGTTTACTATTTGGATCTGCAAGTTGCGAAGCCATATAAATTTTTGGCTTGGCAATATTAAACGAAACGGCTTAAATTACATTTCGTAACAAAGTTAAATTTTAAAAAATTAATCAATATACCAATATGGAAAAATTAAATGAATATCAAGGGCTAACAGGTCGTCTTCACCAATGGAGGGATAACATTAAAGAAAAATATAGTGAAGTAAATCCGACAAACTTTGTAGAAAAGGCCAAAAGTAGTGCTCTTGACCAACTTAAAGGTAACGCAAGTGCTAACGTGGACTATTCACATATTTATAGGTAAGGTCAAAAATATATTTAATGCAAGAATCGTTCACGCGACTATTTGAGAAAACTTAGAATTTAAAACATGGTTTTCCTATACGTAAAAGGAGTCGGCTTAGACAGTAATTATTTCCGAATGAAACATTGTTGGCGCTACCTACACCAAATTTGGGATGTATATTATGTATCGAAAAATTTACGGCCCCGTCCACACCCACAACCCAAATAAGCTCTCAAGCTCCTTGTTTCCAATTAAGCTTTATTATTCCCATACTTAAAACCAACAAGCCATACACATATGGACCTGTTGAATTAAATCCATGTCAAAGGTCTTAAATAAAATATAGGCTATATGCCATGTATTATTACACAGCAATCATAACTATTTCAACAAGGAATATCAGTTCACCCTGTAAACATTTGAAAAATTTCGCTAAAAACGGAAGTTACAATTCTGGTACAAAATCTGCAAGTAGTAAAGGTTTCATGCATCGGGTCACACAACAGACTTTTAATGCACCAAAATCGAATCTGTATTGCCGATATTTGGCCGCTAATTATTATTTTCGAATACATGGCCTTAAAATCTTGTTTTTATTGTTTAATTTGCACAAAATATATAGATTTTCTTGAAAAATATTGGGAAAACACATAAATTAATTTCAAAATAAATGGATTTTATCTTGTTCAATGTTCTTGAATTAAAAATAGTAGTTTAAACTATTAAGAAAATTTGAAAATGTTCGAATATTGTTTTGTCTAATTTTAGGTTAATCTTTGAGTCAGTGTATCCACATTATATATTTAAAGCTTTCCTAATTTTTTTTTTTTTTTGCCTCGTTCCACAACGGGCAGAAATTTTCTTCCAATTTTGGTTTTGTGGAATGTCTGTCATGTTGTCTGTCCGTCTACAATAACGCAACTTTTTCGAAACCCTTAGAGATAGAGACTTGAAACTTGAAATATATAATGGTAAAATTTTGAGTGCTACGTCTACTAGGGAGCTAGAAAATCGATAAAATCGATATTCGCAAATCAAAAAAGCCGCATATCTCACGCAATTTTATGGCTACAGACACCAATTTGGGTTGGTAGGTTGTTGGCGATGTCCTTTAAATATCGGCATATACCACGCCCACCTCCGACGCTCCCAGCCAGTCGTCGACCAAGGAGCGTGAATGTTGTTCACAGATCATCATCTAAGTAAGCGCCTTTAGGTGTGAGTCGCCACAACACCAGTTGCCGGGAGTGGTGACCGCCGACTGGGTAACCAATCCAAGCTTCAACCCAATAAATGCCTTTCTTAGACAAAGATCATCTTAATACCGGACCTAAACTTAAAGCATCTATGGCCACAATGACAATGTGGCGACATCGCCAGCTGTGGTAGGATGCGCGATCTCCCTTGGCAGCAAGTACTCGGTCTAGAGCTTCGGAGCGCACACACGCCCCTGATCAAGATCGCAACAACCGAGAATATTATTGGCAAAGTAAAACTGCAGCAGCCCGAGTCTCTCGTCGTCAGTGATGCCATCGTCATTTATTTGTATGAGTTGAATACTGTCTACGCTCTGTCGAAGAGATGCTACAATGCTCTTCACCTATCTGGCACAAACGCTCTACTTAACTAATAGAGCTTGTTAAAATTTATTTTCAATGTTGTCCCCCTTATCCATTTCGAGTACTCTGTAATGATTATAATAAACTATATCATGTAATCAATTCAGAGTCCTCCATTTCGATAGTTAAAAACTCAACTCTAAATGTATTATCTAGTGATTAACTTTTTCGGATGTACATGTGGTGGATCTTAACTAATTCTTACTAATTATTTTTGGTCAGATTGGGTTTTTCTGGGTTTTCCCCAATTCATTCAACTAATGTTGGACCATTTTGTTTTCTACCTCCAGAAATCTTAGAAATCTTAAAAATCTTATAAATCTTATAAATATTTTTTAATTTATTTATAATTTTAATTTTATTTTAAATTTAATTTAATTCAAATTTTTAATTTTTGTATTTTTGGTGTCGACTGACTTTAGTTGACAATAAATAAATAAATAAAAAAAATAAATATCTCTTATGCTTACAGATTTCTATATTCACCAATTCGACTAACTTATTATCTACTTGGATTCATGTTTTGTCATAAAAAAAACAATGCTGTAGCGAATAGGCCCAGTAGAAAATCTAAGAAGTAAGATGCTGTAGTCGAGTTAGCTCGACAACGATATACTCTTAACCCAGTTGTTAAATATATTCGAGTTTGGCAAATTTTCCTTTAAGATGATTTGCACTCAATGTTAAGTTCGCCTCGGCTGTTAATCCTGATCAGGAAAACATATACTTTATGGGGTTGGAGATGCTTCCTTCTGTCAGTTACATAAATTTGCAAAAAAAAAAAAAAACCATTATACCCTGTTTACCCCCGGGCCACCAACCCGTAACTGTTTGGAGTTTAAATTTGGAGTACGTTGGTACGAGGCCTGACCGGAGGCTATCCTTCCGGTACCACGGGTAATCAGGAGGCCGCAGAACCTAGTTCTGTCCTGGTTTTTGGTTGCGGACCTTCGGGGAGTATCGTGGTGGTTGTGATTTAACACCCAAATGAGCACCTCATTGACTTTATACCCTGTTTACCCATTTTACATGGGTTAATTTTAATTTTACCATGATATAAATAAAATACAAACATTTTAAATAAAATATGGTAAGGTTCCAAACGGCTGTTACTTGAGTGTGTCTTATCCGATCTTCATGAAATATTTGTTGTTGATCAATGATGTGTCAAATAGGTATCGAATATCGCGAAGATAGGGAGTCGTCGGTTGTTACATTAAATAATTATATATATAATCTTTAAATGTCGGATATATTTGATTGCTACTTACATTTTTTTTATTTTTGGTGGTGAGGGTATACATTTGCAAGAGTGTAGAGGGAGCACAATAGGCAAAGGTTAATAGGACAAAACAAAGCAGGCAAATTGAGCCTAGACTACAGTTTGTCCCAAATATCGATCACGGCACTTAACGGCTCGTTATAAAACTAAAAAATTAAAATTATTTGATAAGTTGAAAGAAGCATTAAGCAAGTGCACTCTCAGCGTAGCTTCGACCTAGCAATTGTAAATTGTTAGCTAAAGCTGCGAACACTTCAATAATTCTATTCAAGCTATTTTAAAAAATCTAATATTCTTAGACTACATGCTCATTGTATGCATTTTTTTACAGATACAAAACACGTGCTGAGTTGATACGTGTATCCGCTGCGGTGATGGGCATTGAGTTTTCGTACGCTGCGGAAACAGCTTTCGTGTCACCAACTTTACTTAAAATTGGTGTGGAACATCAGCATATGACACTGGTTTGGGCTCTCTCACCATTAGTTGGATTTTTTCTCTGCCCCATTTTGGGGTCTTTTTCAGATCGTTGCAAATTAAATATAGGGCGACGTCGACCGTTCATAATCCTATTGTCTATTGGAGTTTTTTTTGGTAAATAAAAAATTTTAATGTTGTTCTTTAAAATATTGTTATTCATTTTTGTAGGGTTGATATTGGTTCCGAATGGAGAAAACTTGGGATATTGGTTTGGTGATGTGGACCCACATTTACAGGCCGCTGCAATGAATACGACGTATAACACAACGTATAACTATTTAAATATAGTACAGCACAGAGCGACAGCAACTACGTCAGAGATTAAAAATTATACAAAAATTTCGCATCCTTGGGGAATATTTTTCACTGTGCTAGGAACTGTACTACTTGACTTCGATGCAGATGCTTGTCAAAGTCCATCCAGAGCATACCTTTTGGATGTGTGTATTCCAGAAGATCATGCCAAAGGTCTTTCAACATTCACAATAATGGCTGGCCTTGGAGGTTTTTTTGGTTACTCAATGGGTGGTTTAAACTGGGATGAAACTGAAATTGGTAAATATTGTATACTTAAAAACATTCGGCACTTACTTACATTTGTACACGCAGGAAGGCGTTTGGGAGGACATGTCAAAGCTGTATTCACCATAATTACATTCATTTTCATTGCCTGCGTGACCTTTACAATAACCAGCTTCACTGAAATTCCGCTTTGGGCACTCTCTTCCCCCTCACGACCCAAGGAAAAACGTCCGTTAGAAAGCGGTTCTATAAATTACGGTTCTATTCATAGCGACGATGACATTAAAAATCACGAAAATTATGATGAGGTGAGCGAATTTTTCTATATTTAAGTTAAGTGCATTTAACTAATAAATGTTAATTAATAGAAAAAAATATATTAGATTCCGTTTTAAACTAAAAAAGGTAAATGTTTATTTGAAATTGAGAAAACTTATATTCAAATCTCTGCTACGTACTTTTCTGTGACTTAGAAATACTAATTCCTGTGCCCAAAAATCGTTTACATGCAAGCGATAAAAATACAACAAATTAGGCTTAATCATTGGTGCGCGTCAGTCAGAGCAATGTTAGATGTTTTAGCAAAGCTATGCTTTGTGTTTAACGTATTTACCACTGCCTATATTGCTCAGCCTGTCATATTGTATATCAAATTTACATATGCATATATTGTGCCTATGCTTGTTAGGCCTATGGTAACCAGCTTTTCTTAATCTGAAATCGAATAATATCAGTCAAGACTCACATCTCTTTGAACAAAACTGTTTTAGAAGACGGGACTGCAGGTGTGTTCCACTTAGTTATTTGCATTTTCTTCAATTCTTCCACACTTTGAGAACTTATTACTTATTATAATAACTGTAAATATCAATTAACTTCGTTATTTTTATGAAGATGACACCCGCTGTGGCATCGGAAAATTTAAGCGCTGAGAAGAAGGACTTTGATGAGACTTCGTTCACCGAAAACCAAGAGCCTATGAATGCTGCAAATGAACCTGAAGGCAATGTGGAAATTCAATCGCTATCGCATTATTTGCTTTCAATTGTGTACATGCCATATTCCTTGCGCATAGTTTGTCTAACGAATCTCTTTTGCTGGATGGCGCATGTATGCTACTCTCTTTATTTTACCGACTTTGTCGGGGAAGCGGTATTTAATGGAGATCCAAGAGCTATGGAAGGATCAATATCACAACGAAAATATGAAGAGGGTGTTCGCTTTGGATGCTGGGGTATGGCCATGTACTCGCTTTCCTGTGCCTGTTACTCACTGGTTATTGATAAGCTTATTCAACGATTCAGGTAAACAAAAGCTTGCCTTAAGCTTGCTTAAGTCTTCAGAAATTTTAATATTATATTATATTATAGAAATGTATTTTAAGAAATAATAACTAATGTCGGCTCAGCAATGATTGCAGATTAAGTGTAGTACATATTGTAGTGCAGAGTTATCTTATCTAATTTAAAACCATTTGATTTGATTTTGACCATCAAAAATGTGGTCAAAAATCTATATTTATGATTGCATGACTGGACTGGTCAGAAAATTTATTGGACAATTTTTAAATGAGATTACCAACACTCTAGGCTAAAATCTTGAGCAAATCAATTTTTATGGAACAAACGTGTCGATAAGAGTTGCATGCATTTTGATGAAAATCAGGACGCGATGAAACCTAAAATACTTATCTACTCTTCTGACCCTTAATGTTTGATAAGTCGTACAATTCCTAAATATTCAAAACAATGCGTTGGAAGATTTTTCGATTTTCAATTTCACTCCTTTTTTCCTAATCAACATTTGTTTTGTATCGACATTATTTTATCGAATAAATACATTAACATAACTGTGATAACGAGATAGCATAGTTCTCTGCCTTGCTTTCTGTATATTGTGGGACAAGTTTGGCGATTTAAGAGTTATTTTCATTTGTACATATTTGGTTAAAAATCCTGTGTTCTGCTATTCCTACCTTTGTATGTTGAATCAAAAAATATGCACTTGAGTGTCACTATATTTACATTTACATTTGAAATAATTATGCTATTAAAGTTACTTAAAACAATTATATATTTTTTAAGGGCAAAATCTGTTTATGTTGGAGGACTTCTTTTCTACTGTACTGGCATGACATTAATGGCACTTACTCGCAGTAAATTAAGTGTTATAGTTTTTAGTTGGACTGCAGGCGTCATGTACTCCACCCTCTTCACAATGCCTTACTTATTAGTGGCACATTATCATTCCATGGGCACAGTAAGTACAAAACTTTAATTTACTAAGAGAATGTATATTAAAGAAAAAAAATAAAAACAGATTTACGTACAGTGTCTGGTAGCTCTGGGACAGTGCCTAGCAAAAAATTTAAAGTGCTATAAAGTTTAAACCAGGAAACAAATTCAAAATGTTTAAGTGCCAATTTGTTTAATGTTCTATCACATTTTAAAAGGAAACTTTAGTTTTTATGAAAGTATTAATTAATTAATTAAAATTAGTCAAAAACTGAAAACATATCCAAAATACGTATAGTAGCTTATTTGGGACAGTCTTAAGAAAAGTTAAATATTTGGCGAATAAAAGTTTAAATAAGGATGTTAATACTTAGTATGATATCCTTTAGCCTTAACAACTTCCCTTAACCTATTATTCATGGAAGATACCAGCTTCCGGGTAGTTTCTGGACTGATTCTGCTCCACTCCTCCTGAGATCCTGTTTGCTGGATATGTTGTGTTTCCGGATGTTATTTTCCGGCAGAGCCCACAAAATTGCGATAACATTTAAATCTAAAGACTGGGCCGGTGGAATTATCATGTGGGGGCAGTTCGATCTAAGCCTGGACTGTACTCTTCCGGCCTTATGCTTGGGGTCGTTGTACTGGTAGATCCGGAAAGTACGTCGGATTCCAGCTTCTCGTTTATAAGGGTCATATATTCATTTTGGTGGTTAATGAATGTACCTGCCATGGGTCTTTGGAATTTTTAAAAAATATTGAATAATGAGTTTATGGCAGGCAATTAAAATTTTTGCTAGACACTGTCCCAAATAAGCTACCAGACACTGTACATACAACCACTAAATTTATAATAAATAAAGGCGTTGCACTATACATTTTGAGGTTCGTAGTCCCAAAATGTAACAAAGGTGAAGTCATCTTACTCTGCCAGGCTCAAAAATGAAATGCCATTTTGGTGCAACTATCTTCACACACACTCTCACACATTCATAAGCCTTTAGGACTTTGTTGAAAAAACCGTACCTGCTCACACTTCATGCACGCATACCTCCCATAAAGTGATCGGGTGCCTATGATAACATGTCTCATTGAATGAAAGCCAAATAATGACATAAGCTCGATACACTAGGCCTGCAAAATGTTTGTACGCGTTGCTGTACTTTATTCCTCATTTTTTCCTGTTTTAATGTTTCATAAATGGGGTATAAACATGTTTTTCTAGCACCGCAAATGTTCTAAACATAATGTCAATGAAAAACCAGTAAGATGCCTTAGTCGAGTTAGCTCGACTACGATATACCCTTAACCCAGTTGTTAAATATATTCTAGTTTTATTGGCAAATTTGCCTTTAAGATGATTTGCACTCAAATGCCCAACTGAATGGCTACAAACACGTGCGTATACATACATACATACAGACATAGTAGTTATCGGGCCTCTGCAAAATACACACAAATATATTGACGCTATCGTCGATTATCATGCCATCTTTTTCTTACACATGCGCTCGCCTATTTATGCATACAGAAAATGCTTGCGGCTGCTGACAGCAAGAAGAGCAATATGAAAATATATTTTCGTCTATAACTGGTGTTATCTCTTAAATTGTGGAATTTATTGCTGTCGGAAATCGAAATGTATCGATAATTCGAAAACTAGGGTAATTAGCGGTAAATTAAAGCAAACTTGATCTGCGCCTGCAACACGAGATTTTATATTCCAAATTTAAAGTCGCTGGCTCTTATAGTCTCTGAGATCCGCGTGTTCATACAGGCGGACGGACAGACGGACAGGGCTATATCGACTCGACTGTTGATCCTGATCAAGAATACATATACTTTATGGGGTCGGAAATGCTTCCTTCTGCCTGTTACATACATTTGCACAAAACCATTATACGCTTCTTACCCATTTTTAATAAGTTAAGGGTATAATAAGATAGAACCTTGCAGTCGGGCGTAACCGACAGCGAAATACTATGATACCATAATTTGTGTGCAGCCAAGAAATATTGTCCAAGTTTGCCTTTCAGATTGAGTTAGACATAACCTATATAACCAATAACCCTTCTTCAAAGTTTGGCTGTATCTGTATCTTAAATTACGGAAGATATGAGATTTTCGAGATTATCGGTTTTGGTGGCGGTAGTGGGCGTGGCGTTAACTAATTTTGGAGATTGCTCTTAGTAATATACTTTCCATTTTTGGCAACTATAGTTCCCAAATTGCGGGAGATATGGGCATTTATCAGTTTTAGTGGGCGTGGTCCAATATTTTTTCCCCATATTTTTTAAGGGTGTTACTAGCAATATACCTTTCAAATTTGGTGACTTCAGCTTTTAAATTGTGTGAAATATATGGTCTTATCGATGTACGCTAACAAGTACTGGCTTAGGTGGTCTGAGTGGGCGTGGCCATCCAATTTTTGTATCGGTCTTTGGGGAGTTACCAGTATTATACCCTCAAAATTTTGCGACTTGCAAATTACGGCGGATTTTACAGATTTTGCGCATTTTAAATTTATAGGGACGAAGTTCCTGGGGCGGCGGTAGTGGGCGTGGTCAAAAAATTGATATGACAATCCTTGGAGGATGTTACCAGCAAATTACCTTCCAAGTTTGGGTACTCTATCTTTAAAATTTTTGGAGATATAAGGAGTTATCGATTTACAGTCGGAATTGTCGATTATAGGCGCAGGTGTGGGCGTGGCAACACAAATTTGTTATCGGCTCTTAAATGCGACTAACAGTAATATACCTACCAAATTTGACGTTCCCTTCTCAAAAACTGCGGAAGATATAGCCACTTAAAAATTTTAGTGGCGTCGGAGGTGGGCGTGGCACATGCCGATCTTTCAAGGACCTCGCCAACAACCTACCAACTAAAATTGGTGACTGTATCCAATAAATTGTGAGAGATATGTGGATTTATCGATTTGCTAAAATCGAATTTCGCGGTTTTCTAGCTCCCTAGTGGACGTAGGACCAAACCCAAAACGTTCCAAGTTTCAAGTCTCTATCTCTAAGGGTGTCGGAGAAACGCGCGTTCATACAGACGGACAGACAGACGGACAGACGGATCTGTTGGTGTAAATCGATAACCGGGGATAAAATCGGTGAACAACATTTTTGTTCACGCCCATTCCCGCCCCAAAACCGATAAGTGCCCATATCTCCTGCAATTTAAGAGATACAGTTTAAGAGATGCAATTTAATATTTACAGTACCTTGGAAGGTGTATTACTAAGATCGAACTCCGATATTTTTCTTGCCACGCCCAATTTTTTTTCGAAGTATACATATCGCATTATAATTTAAAAACTGTTGGTTTTTATATATTCTAATTTAAACCATACATTTAAATTATTAAAAATATATTTCTATTAAATCTATTTTAGTTCGAAGTTGACGGTAGTGGATGCGCCAAACTGGAATCTGGAGTGCGGGGCTTGGGTACAGATGTAGCCATTGTAAGCAGTATGGTTTTCTTAGCTCAATTTATTCTATCATTGTGCATGGGCGTGATCGTAAAAGTTTCTGGAACCACTACAGCAGTAATAAGCACAGCAAGCTTTTTAAGTTTCTGTGCAGCGCTATCTGCAACAAAAATAATTTATCTAGATCTATAATATGATACTATGTACAAATAATTACGTGTATATACATATGTACATATATATGTATATATATTATATTGTATATGTTAAAGCTTCAATATAAAAAGTTGAATAAACCGAATCAAGTCCGTGCAGCTTAATAAATCATTGCTATGATTACTTAAATTAATTAAAAGTAAGTCTATCTAAAAAATGGCAAGTTTTGCGAGCGGCTTAGGTATGGCCGGCAATTCCAGCTGTTTAATATTAATAATAAACCTTTCATATTTAGTGACTCTGCAAGCCATCACTTATTGCGGTTTTGGCGGAGAGATTTGGAGGTGGCTTTTTTCTATACATAACTAGCTCAAAACAAGGAAGATGCTGTAGTCGAGATACTGTTAACTCGACTACGATATACCCTTAACCCAGTTGTTAAATATATTCTAGTTTTCTTGGCAAATTTCCCTTTAAGATGATTTGCACTCAAATGCCCGAACTGAATGGCTACAAACCCGTGCATATACGTACATGCATACACACATACACACGTACACGAAACAGTAGATATGGGGGCTCTGCAGAACACACACAAATATACTGACGCTAGCGTCGAATATTATGCCATCTCTTTCTCACTCATGCGCTCGCTTATTTATATTTATACAGAAAATGCCTGCGGCTACTGATAGAAATGAGATCAATATGACAATATATTTTCGACAAAAACTTTGGTGTTTCTTATCCGATCTTAATGAATCTTCGGCAATTGATCAATAATATGTATATGCATAAATTTATTGCTATCGGAAATCGAAATATACCGATAATCAGAAACTGAGGCAGTTATCGATAAAATAAAGCAAGCTTGATCTGCGCCTTATATTCAAAATTTGAAGTTGCTAGCTCTTATGGTCTCTGAGATCCGCGTGTTCATACAGACGGACGGACGGACAGACGGACGGACGGACGGACAACGCTATATCGACTCGGCTGTTGATCCTGATCAAGAATATATGTAATTTATGGGGTCGGAGATGCTTCCTTTTGCCTGTTACATACATTTGCACAAAATGTGCATTTTACGCATTTTTAATGGGTTAGGGGTATATAAAGAATCTTTCAGTAGGTAGTAAGCTTGTGCTTTTCTTCTTAAAGAAAGTAGCGATCTCGGAAGAACTCTGTAAAGAAACTAGCGGTGTGTGTTACTTGCGGGATGTGCCCGGCGTTTCCTTGATGTCGGAGGAGTTGCCGATGGTCCAAACACACTTCATACGTGCGCTGCGAGTGCTCATTAACGAGAAAGTTTGTTCAGTACTTCTTCACCAAGATTGCCCAGAGACGCAACTCAGTCTTCCTATGTCGGGGCTTTTGCGAACGATGAGATATCTCCGAATATTGCCTTGTTAAATAGAGTCAAGTGAAGAAAGTACTTGGACATTGATCTTGAATTATGGCCTCATTACATAAATTAACGAGTCTTATCATGTCATGAAATTTCACATGTTTCAAGGATGACGATGACTCTGATATTATTGATATAGTCAGCACTTTGTCTGCTGTATACTACAAAGATGTAGGCTTGCCAAATAATAATGCGATTCAAGTGGATGCCCAGGTAGCAGTTCGAGGCATCACCTGTGAATTCCTAAGCGGGAAAGTCACATGTTGATTGTGCGCATTTTATCTTGATGTTCCACTCAGAGGTCCTTGAAGGGTTGGGGGTCACACGACCAAGTAAGTTGGCGGCTTGACAGATTTTGGAACCGAGGTTGTCTTCTGATGCACATATGTCAGTGAGGAGGAATAATAATGTGTCTTTCTTAGCTAGCTTATCAGCCAAGCAAATGCCTTCAGTATTTTGGCTTATAGCATGCTTCTTCGCATACCGATATCGAGCTTGCAGATGTCTCACTAATGTATTTGATAGTTATCGCCCCGAAAGTGATATTGATTAAGGCACCTTCAATGTCCAGCTATTAAGATATACACTTAACAGAGCAGAGATTTTTCTATAATGCTGACTACGGAATGGAGGGCTGTATCTATACATCTGCCCTTTCTGGCGCTGCTATGTGAAGGTTTCCCAGTTATGAGTATAAATGTGATTAATGACTGGAACCACGTCGGTGGAATCCGGTTCGTCTTTAGAATTTCCTCGGAAATTTCGTGTATCCAGTTTACGGCTATTGTGCTCGCCTTTTGTAATTGGACCGAGCTTTCTTTATTGTTTATTGCCCTTCTTAAGTTTTTTGGCTTATTGACAACTCAAATTCCATGTTCCTGTCATCAGAGAAGGAGTGGTCGTCAGAGACACCAAAACCTATTAACTAATCACTTATAGAGTCACAGCCTATTATGCGGCCAGTCATGTGCTTCTCGCATGCTAAGACGAGGGATCGTGTGATCTCCTCTGGTGGTGATCCAGTGCTGTCTACCAAAGTACCCAAGATTCATGAAACAGTGCTACGTCAACTCCGCCGACAGCAATGCAGAGCTTAAGGACAGCAGATGCTGCTTTACAGTGGTGGAGATTTATCTTCAGAATTCACATTGACATCTGAAAATCTTACCCACATTACTTTTAGATTGCGATCGTCCGAAAGCGAAAACTCATCCTCGTCTAGCTCGCCACACAGTGATTCTAGGCACCGAGTCAGGGTCGACGCGCCTGATATATATCCAGACTTCAGCTCATTATAGGGTGCCTCATTTTCGGAGAGGGTTTCTGCCCGACTTGTCGGCTGAGTCCCCTCCGGCCGTTGCATCCGAAAGTTCAGCGTTGGCAGCTTCAGTCGGTGCAAGTGTGCAAGTGATTCTTTGTTGAGAATCACCACGGCTTGATTTGTCGTCTTTATAGTGGCCTTGATCTAAACTACCATAATGGGTTGGTAGTGATAGGTTATTGTAACATTGTGAGCACCTGGTCTATTCGAGACTTCGCTCCTGTCGACAGCGACCAGCTTAGCTTGCGGGTGGACGTCGCCCACGCCCACTACGGCCTGATCACTGATGGATGGTATTTCGCCGTTCACACTCACTCCTGCCGGATCATCAGCTGGGCTTCACTTTCAAGGAGGCGGGTGTGACACTCCTTACAGGTGCCTGAGTTCCGCTTTGGCCAGCTTTTACAGCCATTGCCTCCGCTTATTGTTTGGGATTCTTTCCTTCCGGTTTTGGGCGAGTGCCAGACTAGTTGATTCGTTTTTCTTTTTTTTTTTTGCTTATTTGAAGAGATTTTGGACTCACGAGTTGCGAAGAAAGGAGGTCCACCTGCACAGAGACCCGCGATGCGCAGGTAATCCTAAATACCGGAGGTCGCCAGGTAACCGATCTGCTCCGTGAGTGGCTGGACTACTTAATTGGAAGCCTATAAAGGCTGACTCTCGGCACGGATCTCCTTACACCTTAGTCCGGACCTGATCCTCTCTCAGGATCAAAAAAAACAATTCCAACTATAAAAAATTAGTATTGCAGATATTGCACCGCAGTACTCCAGCTATCACTGGACGCTGATATCATGTTACGCATTCGTCATTGCAACTACTGTAGAAGTTGAACTTTTTTTGCCTTTATCCAGCTTTCGGTAAGAAAAAAGTGTGCTCTCCTTCTTTTTACACATATTGGAACACTCTGATATTCAACTATGCGTAAGCCTCGAAACTTTCTCACTATTATTTTGAGGTGGCTTAGCATTTTATCCAAGGACTGCTTATACATTTATTTATTTACAAATAGTGGGAGGATCAAGGAGATTCGCAGAGTAATTATACAGCTGTAGCTAACTGTGTGGGAGTTGTGGAAAATGCACTATATCATAGCACTATTTTTCAATTCAAGTTAAAGATAAGTTAACATGTATTTAAATACAATTATTTTGAAATTAGATTTAGTTTTATTTATCTTGCTTGGCCGCCATTTTGAAATTGTATTTGTGGGTTTACTTACATTTTCGAAAAGAATGTCAAATTATTTTAGTGGTGGACAGAAATTATCATCAAAAAAATTTAATTTATTGAGTGGAAATATCGAAATATATAAAAAATATAGAAATTATGCAAAGCTTTCGCCACGGAAAACCCTTGGAGCATCATAGAAAATTAAAATTGATGCCTTAATTATAATATATTAAAAACACTAAAACCTATTAGATTGGACAGATCATAGTTAAGAAAACATCTACATATCTAGGAGCACAAGAGAGGTAAGAATATTTTTCTGGAAATATTCTGTTAAATATAAAAAAGAGTAAACGGGCTCCATAAAATTTTTATTTATATTTTTTGTCATTCATGAAAAACTTTCCTTTTTGAGTTATTTGTTTTAGTAAAATTTCTAAACGAAATTTTTTTCGGTACTAATATTCAAACTTTGAAAATTCTTATTTCGTCGCCATATTTACTATCGATAAATTTCTCAAGAAACGTAAAGGTTTGAAAAGCTTTTAATTATATTTCGGCATTAGTAAGTATAGTTTCAAACTAAAATGTTTGAAAAGCTTTTAATTATATTTCGGCATTAGTAAGTATAGTTTTAAACTAAAATGTTTTGATTAAAATATCCACTTTTATTTTAATATATTCCTCAATATAGATACACAATATGTTTTCCGTGTCAAGGATATGGAGCAGCAGCATTAAATATATTCTTGGAATATATTTCTTACCAAAAGCAAATCGTGTTCATTTTTCCATTTTACAGCTTAAAGCCCCGCGATTTAATATTGTAAATCAACCAGCGACATTTCAAAGTCCAACACTACTTACCCATTATAGGGGCATGGGGACATTAATCGCAATAAAACTGGATAGTACCAAATTCTACATTGAAATTAACGGAAATGTTGCGGATTTAAAATACAACATTGTCGATGGAGTTATGGAAATAACAAGCACAAGAGTACCTAAACAATTGAGCGGACATGGTCTGGGAAAGCTATTGGCTAAGGTATTGGTTCATTACAAATACAAAATTCTAACACCTTCATACAAAATATTAAAACAGTTTCCATGCTCTAGTTAAAGTCACGATTGAAATTTGTTCACTTATATATATAAATTTAGTTATAATGTACAAATTAATCTCTTTTCAGGAAGCATTGCACTTTGCCGTACAACATGACCTGCTTCTTAAAATATCATGTAAATTCGTTCGATATTACATCAACGAATATGAACCACGTTATCTGAAATATGTCTTGTATTAACTATGTAATTATTTAATAAGCAAAAGCAATATGGATAAGGATTCTAATGACTATAAGAGCTAAGAACTTTAATATGGAAGATTACGTTTTTATAATTCAATGAAGAAAATTGCATTAGTCGGATTAACCACATACAGTGACTCTCATAGGCTTTTGAACGGTGTCTAGAAAAAATTTCAATTGCCTGCCATAAACTAATTATGTAACATTTTTCAAAAATTCCAAAGACCCATGGCAGGTAGATATATGAACCACCAAAATGAATATGTGACCCTAATAAACTGGGATTTTCCCACCCGTTAGGTCGGGTTATGTAAAAAAGTACCGCAATTTATGGTCTCAAGACCTTTTGAACAGTTACTTTATGGACAGTTAGGTGGCAGAAAACCCGGGTTTTCTGCCTAAAGTTGAATATTTTCGGTAAGCATAGACTAATCCTCCATAGTCAGTTAAATTTTTTTCCTGCAATTCGGGTGCAATAAGCCAACAAGGATCATGGCCAAACTGACCACCATTGAGCAAGGGAAACTCATCCTGGAACACTTAAAAATTGGATATTCATATCGCCAAATAGCTAAAATAGTCAATCTAAACACCTCAACTGTATTCTACATCATTTTGAGTTCCGTCGACGAAAATTGGACAGAAGACAAGGGCGGAATGGCACCAAACCCGATTTTTATCGAGCAGGACGAGCCGAGGATCATCAAGATTTCAAGGAGAAATCTTAAGCTATCGGCTCAAAAACTGGCTCAATAGGTGCAGGATGAAATAAGGAAAAAGTTCAGTATGGGAACTGTGCTCCAAGTTCTGCGAAACTATGACTTGAAGGCCCGAGTACGACGGAAAAGGAAAATTACAAGCGCAAAAAATAAAGGGGCTAGGATGACGCTTGCCAAAATCCACTTGGACAAGTATTTGGTGTTTTGGAACACAGTCATATTTAAATATGAGTACAAATTCAATATTTTTTGCCAGGACGGATGGAATTATATGTGGCGACAGTCCAATATTGAGCTGAATCCCAATCACTTAATGGCAGCAGTCAAGCACGGCGGAGGAAGTGTAATGGTATGGGCATCTATCTAGGCAGCCGGTAGCGGAAATTTTGTGATTATTGAAACAACAATGGATAGGAATGTGTACTTCGATATGCTGAAGGAAAATTTACTCCAAAGTGCCGAGAATCTAGAATCCGACGCACTTTCCGGATCGACCAGGACAAAGACCGCAATCATAAGTCCGGAATAGTACAGTCCTGGCTTATCTGGAACTGTCCCCACGTGATAATTCCACCGGCCCAGTCTCCAGACTTAAATGTTATTGAAAATTTGTGGGCTCTGCTGGAAAATAACATCCAAAAATACAAGATATCCAGCAAACAGGATCTCCAAAACGCTCTGCTGGAGGAGTGGAGCAGGATCAGCCCAGAAACTACCCGGAAGCTGGTATCTTCCATGAAAAATAGGTTAAGCGAAGTTGTTAAGGCTAAAGGATATCATACTAAGTATTAACATCCTTATTTAAGCTTTTATACGCCAAAAAATGTAACTTTTCTTAAGACTGTTCAAAAGGTTTGAGACATGAATTTTGGTTATGTTTTCAGTTTTTGACTAATTTTAATTAATTAATTAATATTTTAATAAAAACTAAAGTTTGATTTTCAAATGTGATATAACATTAAACAAATTGGCATTTAAACATTTTGAATTTGTTTCCTTGTTTAAATTTTATAGCACTTTAAATTTTTTGCTAGACACCGTTCAAAAGCCTATGAGAGTCACTGTATACTCGAAATTTAGATTGTTTGAAGGTATTACCTTGCGGAAATCAAATGTATCAAGTGTATTTGAGAATTGAACACACAAAAATTATGTTTGGCTATTTAGTCCAGTCTTAGCGTTTGCTGTGATCGGTTGTTTTTGCTGTGCTACGTTCAGTTCGTGATTGTTCTTAATATTAGCATAGTGTGTTTAATTAAATTAATACTAATTATATTTGAGTTATCATTCTTCTTAATTTCTCTGTAATTGCTTTGCTAATTTGGGTTTTCTGACAGTAGTTTTGCTGCAAAACGCAAAGATCTTTATTTTTGTAAACAAACAGTGCGCGGTCAACAGCTGTGTTTTGTTTTTGTTTTTTATTTTCGTGTGCGCTTTGTGTTCTCGCTCTCATTGCTTCGGTGAGTGTTGCAATAGACAAGGCTTCACACTTACATTGCACGCTCGATCGCTTCGCATTGTTGTTGTCATAGAGGTTTTTTCAGTGCGCTTTATTACTCTCGCTCTCTCAACGCTTATTCTTACTGAGCTCAAGGTTTGGTGTTGTTGTTTCCTATTGCATCTCTTGTGTGCTTTTAACTTTGATGTTTTTTTTTTCGTGTTGCGCCGAATCTTTGTTCAGTTTCTCTACTTTTTCGAGCATATTAATTTATTTAATAATCATGACCGCGTGCTACTCAAAAAGCTGCAAGTGCCAGGCTGACCCAAAGGCCGATTTCGTCTGTTTTTGGTTGTGTGATAACGTGTGCTGGTTTCACACAACGGGTGAAGGATATAATCGTCAATAAATCGGGCGAGTCAATAATCGGGAGACGGAGTCCGACATTCAGGGTTTTATGAAGCAAACTAGACGGGTCTTCCACGATCTTCGTCTAGCTTTTAGTAGGCTCAGTGCTGATTTTGATGCAATGGAGAATCAGTTTAATAGTGTAAAACTATTGATTGAGTCTCTAAAGCTGAAACGATATGCTGAGCCTGCTTTGCCTCGGGAACCAAATTTATCGGCCCCGGATTTGTCATTGCCCCCTGCACCGCTCACACCTACTGTTGATAATGGTCATGAGTTGATGCAGTTCATTTCTCCTGCACCACCACCTGCAATCAACAGTAGTGCCTCTATTGCTTCTCAGTCTTTAATGTCCGTTTCGCCTCCCCCAGCTCTTTCTAGCCGTGCTCCCAAGCCTCTTATAGCGGTGGCACCTAGAAAACAAATCTTCATTTCGCGTCTTGCCCCTGATATATCGGTGGATGACATTAAAGCCTATATACAGGCTAAGGTGACATCAACTGGTATATTAGTTGAAAAATTTAAATTTAATTATAAAGGAGAAATTTCTTCTTTTAAAATAAGTGTTTCGGCAGAGGTGCTTGGCACAATTTGCTGTGCTAATTTCTGGCCGAAGGGCTTAGTAATAAAAGAGTTTACAAATAGAAAACGTATTCGGCCTTCTATTACATTGCCTCCGAATTCCTCTGGTGCATCATCATCTAATGTTGCACCAAAAAACTAAAACTAAAATCCTCTCTCTCTCTAGCATATCAAAATGTTAGAGGTCTTAAAACTAAATTATCTAAACTATATGTTGACAGTCTTTCTTTTGAATTTGATATCCTAATATTTACCGAAACTTGGTTAAAGCCTGATATCTCCGATCAGTCATTATTTTCCAATAAATACACCCCATATAGATGTGATTGAGTCTTAAGTGTAGGTGGCGGTTGTCTAATTGCTGTCGATTCTGATCTTGCGTCAGATTATTTCTTACCTCCATTTGATTTAGACATCGAATTTATAAGTATTGAAATTGAGCTTAATACTTTTTCATTTTTTATTACTTGTTCTTATATCCCACCTCAATCAGTTTACCTTAATCATCTATCTGCCAATCAGTACATTTCCTCTATGCTTTCTGATAGAGACTATCTGATTGTATGTGGTGACTTTAATCTTCCAGATATTATATGGTCCGCTCCACCAAATGTATTGGTGCCACTTAGTACAAATGAATTTATTGATGGCCTCCATGAGTTGTCACTGTCACAAGGTAACCCTATTCGAAACTGTTACGACCGTCTGCTAGATTTAATTTTTGTATCTGATCCTACTTGTATTATTCTTTCTCGCTGTGATCCACTTGTCTATCCTGAAGACCCCTATCATCCAACGCTCGATTTGATTATAGAGCTGCCAACTCTTGTGCCTTTTGTAGCAACAGTAACGAACCTTTTAGTTCGGTGTCTAAGCGGAACTAAAACTCAGTCGAGCTGTAGGTCCGTGCAACAAATTTGATTGTTTGCGCTTGCGATAAATGAAGACGCAATATATTTAATTGATAAATATTATTTTATTAATGTATTGCTTATTTGGTTGATTTATTTATTGTTTCTCGGCACTCGCAGTGTCTCACTTTTCACTTCAGTCCTTCACTGGATTTGTCGCGAGCACCTGTTCGCAAGTATCTGCCCAGGCTCCGTTAACCAGTAGGCTAAGTTCAGTACTCAGCCCGTCCAACAAAGATTCCGCGCAGCGAATCAGATTATGCACCAGGGCTAGTGGTTTCCTTGATCCTCCAAGGGTTGCCTCTAGCACTGTGAATCTGGGATTCGCGTACCACTATCTTTGTCTCAGAACGGACTAAGCCACACTCGCTTCGCTTGGTTCCCACAGAATCCGCCTGTGGCCAAAATTCTCGCGTGGCAAGGATTTCCCGACTCACCAGCTTCAGGACCTCAATGTCCTGAATGATCCTGGGGCAACGTAGCGTCGAGTTCTTAGACGCACTTGATCCTGTGTGTGCTCTTGTTATTTTGAATGATGCGAATTATCATTCGACTCACTGCTCTGCCGATTCTTCACTTTTGATTTCACTTTATTGCTTTCTCAGCGTGATTTAATTTCCTTTCTCCACTTTGCTGCTTTCTCAGCGCGATTTATATTCTTATTGCGTTAATTCAACTGCCAACTTTGATTTCCCAATTTTTATTGTCCGGCGTCGCGCTGCGACACTCCTTACATAGGCCGTTCATCGACCTTTTGCGGGGATTGTACCGAGGTGGCGTGATTTTTTTGATGGCGTGATCTTTTTGGTAACTTTCCACTACCATTTGCCGGCGCCAACCATTGTCTGCCGCTGGTGTGTATTGCACCCGCAATACTGCTCCCACTCCAACGGTGCATATCGTCATTGGAATGCGTGTCAGACACGCTCAAATGGCTGAATGCCTGCGCTAAAGAGAGGACGAAAGAGAGCGAATTCGCCGCAACTGCATCGAGGCCGGATTTCCGCCTGATCGACAGTTGCTGTGAGGGGCGCATATGCCATGGCCATGCACATACACACATACCGATGCATGCATGTTGGCCACGGCTATATTGTTCCTCACACTCCCCCCTTTCTTCGGCAGAGGGAAGCTTCCACTTTCCCACAGGTACGATCATCTGGAATTATAAGAATTGTTAGTTCCCACCCCGGTACACCTCGAAATGATATATTGTATGTTTGCATTTATTCCATTTTACTTTATTTATCGGTTACGTCCGACTGCAACGTTCTATCTAGTTTTTTCTTTTTTCTTTCGGCGACACCTTGACCCGCGTACCGTTGCACCACACCAATCGTGATGTGCGGCGACTGGTTCCGGGTCACGCATACACCCCATCCCACCGGATCTCGGCCTCAGGCGCCGAGTATTGTCTCTGTAAGCTTGCCCCTGGGAACGACGCCTGTCGGTCCCATGCCGGTCACCTCCATTTGGGTGGTGGTGGTGGTGACTCCGCTGGTCTCCGTGCTGGCTCTTCCTCGGCGGCGTTCGGCGGCTCTTCTTCGTTGTGGCCGCCGTCCATCGCTTCGGGGGGGGGATGACGCTGGCGGCTCGAGATCATCCTCGCTCGGCTCGTGGAAGGGGGACGCCATCAGCTCGAGCTAACCCTCTCGTAAATTCCGGAGTTCCCGCTCGACGAGCCGGTTGTAGCTTGGCAGCCTTACGCGCACCCTGCGCGTCACGCGCCTCCCGCGTGTGACGCGCCTTCTGCGCACCACTCGGACGTGTGGGCGCGGCAGCCGGCGAATAGCCGCCATCCGCGCCGTCGATTCGGCTCCCCATTCGCGCAGAGTTTTAGCATCGCTGGGACTCACACAGGGACGCGGGTCTGACGTGCGGCGACCAGTAGCCGACATGCCAGCGTCCACTTGCTTAGCGTTTTGGTTATTGTAATTATTGTTCATTTTGACTATGACGAAATGACAATGCTGTGCGCATGCCTGACAGCGCCTTTTATACACTTTTTGGTGTAAGTGGGTGTGTGCACTTTGACACCCGAACTCTCCCCGAGTTCTAATGCACACGCGTATGCACTTAGTCTAAGAGATTAATTTTGTGCACACGTTGTTCGTTGTTGTTGCTCTCTTTATCGTTCGCGCACCCGCGCAAAACGTAAGAGAGCCACCAACGGTGCGCTCTTTGTGCGTGCACTTGCACTAGTGTGTGTGGTCAACCAACGGTGCTGCACACGCGTTGCTGTTGCCATTTTCGTGCGCAAGCTTACTGCTCAGCAAAACGTTCGTCAGCTGAGTGCCTTTTTTTTCGGGACAAAGTCCGCTGCAGTTTTGCTTTTGCGCACGGCTCCACACTAGTGCCAGCTAACCGCAGCATTTGGGCGGCCGTTGAACTTAGATTCCGTATTCAGCGCATGCCCTCGAGAGTGAGTCACGGTCATGCTCTCTCTCTGCATGTCATCTCTCCCACTCTCGTATGCATTTGCCGAATGCGTGCACTTTCGCTCACTTCGCCGTGGTGCTTTTTGAGCCGCCTGCAGGGCTCTGTTTATTTTGTTTTCATGTTTTTAATGTCGATTTATATGCCAAAAGATTTTTTTCTTCAGTCGCCCCTTTTGTTGTATAAAATATTATTATAAATAGTCTCTTCGCCAAGAGGCCTATTTATTTTCCCCCTTTTTTAAATTAACCGAAAAGATCGAAATGTTATATGCATTCTCACAATCTTTTCGGTTTCAGGAATATACATATATCTTTTTTCTTATTTTTTGTTGTTGGCTGACTCACCTATCTCTATCCGGTCACTGTGCGGTTTTAGGTCGCCTATGTGCGCTGACCTTATCCGCTTGTCCGTGAAGCTCTTCAACTTGCAGATTGCTGGGGAAGCAAAATTCACAATTTGATACGGACCTCCGTATCTCGGCGCCAGCTGTGCTGCTAATCCTTCTGCAGCATTCGATAAGTGGTGTAGCCTCACCCATACTTTGTCTCCGATTGTCATCTCGGGTAGTGCCTCATCCCAACGCCTTTGACTATCCCTCGTGAATTGGGTTATCATCGTCTTCACTGTACGATTTGCGCGTTCCGTGTGATTTTCCTGCGGAGTGTATGGTGCCGTAAATTGGTGTTTGATACCCTTATCGTCCAGAAACCTTTTGAACGCCTTACTGGTGAACTGTGTGCCATTGTCGGTTATCAACACTTTCGGTGTTCCGAATCGTGCCAGAATCCTTTCCCTGAATCCTTTTTGTAGCGCTGCAGTAGTAGCGCTTCTAAGTGGCACCATTTCCGTACACTTGGAGAAGCCGTCTATAAAGACCAACAACATGGTGTCGCCATGTGTGGATATTGGCAATGGTCCCACAAAGTCCGCACATACTGTGCTCCAAGGTTCTTCAGGGATTTGAGTCAGCATTTGTCCTGCTGCGGCCAATAGACTCGGTTTGTGCTGCTGACCTATTTCGCATTGTTGCACATATGCTCGTACGTCTCTATTAAAGCCTGGCCAATAATAGCGCGCCGCTATTCGGGCTATAGTTTTTCTACTACCCGAATGGCCTGCGGCTTCGGTGTTGTGGTTTTCCGCTAGGACTTGCGTTCTCTTTTCGGTTGGCACACACAGTTTCCAGGCTGCCACATCCTCGGTTCCAGCTCTATGCGGGATGTGCCTATATAGGTTTCCGGATTCTTCGCTGTACTCTGGATACTTCCTGGGGTTTTTTGTGATGTCCGTTCGCAACTTTTGGATCCATTTGCACTTCCGGTTGGCTTGATCCATTGCGTCTTCCACCAACGAGACCCTTCAGCATGTTTCCTTCAGGGGCTGTCGGGAGAGAGCATATGCAACCACATTCAGGTTCCCTTTCCTGTATTTGATATCGAAATCAAACTATTGCAGTTCCAGTGCCCATCTCGCAATCCTCCCTGATGGGCTTTCGATGGAATTCAACCACTTCAGTGTCATATGGTCTGTAATGACTGTGAAATGGTATCCTTCCAAGAAAGGTCTTAGCTTCTCTATGCCCCAGATTATTGCAAGGCACTCTTTTTTGGTCGCTGAGTAGTTACGCTCCGCACCATTTAAAGATCTGCTTGTATACGATATGACCCGTTCGCCCTCGTCTGAGTTTTGGGTCAATATTGCTCCCAGACCATAATTACTTGCATCCGTCTGCAAGCAAAATGGTTTTGAGAAGTCTGGGCATGCTAACACAGGTGATTGTGTCAGCTTAGCTTTCACCTTTTCCATTTCAATTTTGTACCCCTTTTTAACAGTGTGTGTTTACGAAGCGTCTGTTCCATGATGCCACTCCCAAATATTGCCGTAGTTCTTCAACGTTTCCAGGGAGCTTCAATTCGGCGATAGCAGCTACTTTGTCCGGATCAGTGCGTATACCTTCGTCAATCACCTGATGACCAAAATATTTGAGTTCTTTCTTGAAAAAGTCACACTTTTCCACATTGATTCACAAATTCGCTGCTCTCAGCCGTCGGAAAACTTCTCTGAGATTGGCCATGTGTTCCTCGCATTTTCCCAATCACGATGATGTCGTTCAAATATGCGAATGCATGTGGCATCATCTCTGGTCCAATCACGTAATCCAGTGCCCTCTGGAACGTTGCCGGTACCGAATGGGTTCCGAATGGCATTACTTTCCATTGGAACAGTCCTTTCCCAGGGACTGTGAATGCCGTCTTCTCTCGACTCTCTTTCTCCATCGGAATCCGCCAGTAGCCATCTTTGAGATCCAAACTCGTGATAAAACGAGCCTATCTAAGCTGGTCCAGGATATGGTGGACTCTTGGCAGGGAACACGCATCTTTGATTGACTTGCTGTTTAGCTGTCGAAAGTCCGCACAGAGGCGCCGTTCCGTCCCGTCTCGTCTTTTTCCGCACCTTCACTATTGGTGCGCTGTGTGGGCTTTATGACGGCTCAATTTTGGGATTCCTTGAGAAGTATCGCTGTTTTATTGGCCTGTCGTCACTCATAACTATTCGGTGCTCAGCTATGGGTGACGTTCCCTTTATATCCTCGAATGCAGCCAATTTTCCTCGCAAAAATTTGTCAATTTCTGCGTCCAGATTTAATGGTGGGACGACTGTCTTGGCTGCGGATAATTTTTCCGCCGGGTGTTCTCGTATCGTGTTTTTGGGTGTACTTACCAACAGACCTGAACCTTCCATAAACCGTGGCCATGCCCGACAGGAAGTCCCATCCGAGAACTAGGTCGTCGATGACTCCTGGCAGTATCAGCAGAACGATCTCCATGCTGCTCCGTCCGAGTCTAATACTCACCTCGACCTGTTCTCGAATTCCGCTTTCCGGCCATCTGCCATGCGGACTCGCCGATTAGTTGCACTTCGTCGGCCTACGCTGATCAGTTCACGCGCTAGCTCCTTACTAATGAAGCTACTCGTGGCCCCTGTGTCAATCGTAGTCTTGTACTGACAGTTGCCGATCTCTACGGTAGCTGACAGTTGCGCACATTCGTCCTGTAGACTGCCAATTACCGTCTGGGGGCTGTCCTGTTCGGCTCCCGCTCGCCCCTTGGTGGCGGACGCCGATGTTCGTTTCCCGACGGACAACATACTGACGTACGAACTGCGATTCGCCCATATATCCAACAGAAATCCAGCATAGGATTCATACACTCAATCGCCCAGTGTGCCTCCTGGGCGCAACATCTGAATGACCTCGCTGGATTTTGTATATGTGTTTGTAGGTTGTCTCGTCTCGTCCTTGGGTCTGGTGTCGGATTCTGCTCGCTCATGAAACGGTTGGCTGTGGTTATATCCGCCATTGCCGTAAGCCGTGGATGATTTTGTCTATGAGCGAGCTATGGTTATGATGGTTTTCCATGCGTCTTCTTGGCGGTTCCATGCGTCTGTGTGGAGTGTTACAACACGGCTGCTCAATGCGTCTGTGTTGTGGCGTGTTGTAACTCTGCTGCTCCATGCGGCTCTGCAGTCTCAGCTTTTCCCTGTCGGCTTCGAGTTCCTCGAACGCCTCGGCCAAATGCATCAATTCAGCCAAATTGCTGAATTGGTATGTCCTGGCGAACGCTCGTAAGTCTGGGAGGCTGTTGTAGCATATTCTATTCAGCTCCTTTTCCACTGAATATTGGAGTGGCCGCATTAGCGGCTGCAATTCCACCACCTTAATGGCTCATGTATAGCCTGACGTCTTCGGGTAGCTTCGTCCTTAAGATTCAAAAATAATCTCTTGGCAAGAAATATTCCTGAAACTCTGGACAAAAGTTACCCATTTGGTCCAGTGTTGATTGTTGGCTCTGTACCACTTAAGCGCCATTCCCTGAAGTAGTTCCGGCATGGCTCTGGGAACTAAATTCAGGTTGAGTCCATATGTGTCAGCTGACCACTCAACTTCTTCCAGGAATTCCAAAGGCTTCGTTGTTCCCTCGAAATGGAAGTTCCATTCACGGACTTGTTTCGCCACCTTTGAATATTCTTGGGCCATAGTTAGTGTCGTTTGCTCGTGTATGGACACTCTTCGCTGTGTCTGTGGTGTGGATGCTGCTCCCCAAATAGAGTAATTGGCGTCTCTAGCGCGCGCTGTTGCGCTTGTTGCTGGGATGCTGAGATGTGCGAAATTCACAAATGTCGGCTCTCTTGCATCCGCAAGTTCGACTTCTCCGGCAGGGAGTACTTACCCATTCTCCAAACTCCATTTTTGGCCCTGTGATCACTTTAGAGTCACTTCTTGCAGACCTACATTCTATCAAGCCTGGGCTTTCGCCAGGTCCTGATGGAATCCCAGGATGTGTACTTAACGACTGTTCTAAGTCTATTTGCAAACCTTTACTTAAATTATTTACCTTGTCTGTCGATAATTGTTGTTTTCCCGCTATTTGAAAGGAATTCTTTATTATTCCTCTCCAGAAAAATGGCTCAAAGTCAGATGTAAAAAACTACAGGGAAATTTCCAATTTGTCAGCTATACCTAAAGCACTTAAAATAGGGTTACAACTCAAATGCAACACTTATATTGCATTGTCTATTATTTCACCTTCCCAGCATAGTTTGTGAAGTGTAGGTCTACTATCACTAACATTCATGAATTTACTTCCCTTGTAATCAAAGGATTTCAGATTAAGATGCCAACTGATTAACATACATCAGCTTACTGAATTCAGTAAGGATTTTTATTCTGTTAACCATTTTTCCCTGCTCCATAAACTAAGCCTTATAGGATTTCCTAATAACCTCTTACCTGGATTTCTGAGTATCTGAGTAACAGAACTCAAAAAGTTGTATTGAAATCAGTACTTTCTAAACCCACTGTAGTCACCTCTGGGGCACAGCATTTGATTGTTTAATTTGGGTAAATGTACTAGGTCTTTTTTATTTCATCAATTTCCTTTCACGGTAGAATCATCTAAATAAATGCCAGTAATAAGTTATGTTATTTATTTGAAACCTGCAGTGCAGTACGAAATTATATTTAAGCCTAAAGAAGTCACTCGGCAAGCGCTTCTGCCGCTGTTGTTTGCGCTTCAGGCACTTATGTTCTTAAATTGTTGCGGCATTTCTCAAGTATATCCTTACGAATGATGATATAGTCCGGGTGTAATTTTAGAACTTGTTGGCAAACATTAACAGCGCTTGCATAATTCTTTTTCTTCATATTGCTCAACGCTAGTTTGTAACCAATATGTGGTCTAGAACGGCCACAGCTTTCCCAGGCCTTTTGATATTATTCAGTGGCATCGCTGTAGGACTGTAACTTTTCTGCAATATATCCAGCCAATTCGTAAGCTTTTATGCTTGATTTATTATATTCCAAAACACGTTCAACAAATGTCTCGGCAGTATCCAACTTATTGGCATGAATATAAATATCGGCAAGCAGCAACCAGCTTCGCTCTAAATACTCAGCTTTCTCATAATTCCAATTGAGTCGGGCTACACGTTTGAGTTGATTTTTTGCTCGCTGAATTTGTTTAAGCTGAACTAAAGCCAAGGCTATAGCATACACAACAGTAATCGTTAATGGACTTTCTTCATTTTGCATAAGCTCAGTTAGATCCTTTAGTGCAGATTCAACTTGGAGCTTTTGTTTCGAGGCCATTTGTAGAAAATTCCAAAGAACTCGGCGATTTAATGCAGTTTCATAGATTTCTCCAGATCGAGGACGCATTTCCTTAAGCAAACGATCGGCTGTTCGCAGAGCAATTATACGGGATTCACTAAGCTCTCCGATGTCTCCAGCTTCAAACAGATCATTTGCGCTCGGTATTTCATCGTCTGGAGAATTCTTTGACTTTATAGACGACTGTTCGGCGCGTTGTAAAAAAGGTAAACTCTCAGACAAAGTACCGGAACGCCTCATAACTTCAATTAGACGGGCCAAAGCTGTCCAATTGCAAGGCTGAGATAATATGAGCTGTGAAAAATGGTACGCTGCATTTTTAAATTCCATCTAAAAATAAAATAAAGATAAAATTAATTATAATATATAAATATACATATATATAATAATATTAACACTGTATATTATTTAAGTTATAAAATAACAAATTGTTATGTCTCTATAAATGGTGTCACGTGTTTTCATAGTGAATATGAACAAGCACTTTATTTGTAAATCGATCAAAACATATTTCACACAATTTTAAAACTACAGTCACCATATTGGTTGCTAGATTGTTGCCGATGTTCTTCAAGGGTCGGCATCGATCACGGAAATTTATTACCGGTAACTCTTTAACTGGGGCGTGGCTGAACAAAAATTAGAGAAAGGGTTTCTAACAATCTTCCTTCCAAGTTTGGTAATTGTAGCTATTAAATGACGAGAGATATGAGCTTTTATCGGTTTCGGGAGAGGGAGTGAGTGTGCGTGGAATATTTAAGGGAAATTCTAAGGTGCTAGCAATATAGATTTCAAATTTGGTGACTCTAATTTTCAGATTCTGTAAGATATACGGTCTTATGGAATTACACTAACAGGTGTATCGGTTTAGAGAGGCAGATTTCGCGTGGTCATCAATCGATCTCTACGGAGAGTTACCAGTAACATACAAAATTTGGTGACTCTAGATCACAAATTATGGAAGATATGCGCATTTCAGATTTCTGAGGCGGCGGTTGTAGTTTGGTCACTCTATTTTTAAAACTGTGGCAGATATAATGTCTCACCGTTTATTTTATTAAAATGTGAATTAATTAATTAAAATGAGTCAAAACCTGAATACGTATTTAAAATACGTGTCACAAATTATTTTGATCAGTCTTAAAAAAGTAACAAATTTGGCGTACAAAAGCTTAAATAAGGATGTTAATTCTTAGTATATTATTTAGCCTTAACAACTTCAATCAACATATTATTAATGGAAGATACCATCTTCCGGTTAGTTTCTGGGCTGATCTTACTCCAGCAGAGCATTTTTGACATCCTGTTTGCTGGATATGTTGCGATTCCGTATTTTATTTTCCAGCAGAGCTCATAAATTTTCAATAACATTTAAATCTGGTGACCTGGCCGGTGGAATTATCATGTGAAGGCAGTTCAAGATAAGCCAGGACTGTACTATTCCGGAGTTATGATTGATGTCGTTGGTAGAACCCGAAAGTACGTTGGATTCCTAGCTTCTCGGCACTTTGGAGTAAATTTTCCTTTAATATATCGGGGTACACATACCTGTCCATTGTTGTTTCAATAAACACAATATTTCCGGCTGCCGAGATAGATGCCCAAACCAGGACAGTTCTTCCACCGTGCTTAACTGTTGCCTTTAAGTGTTTGGGATTCAGTTCAGTATTGGACTGTCGCCTCACATAATTCCGTCCGACCGGGCCAGTTATGTTGAATTTGGACTCATCTTCAAAAATGACTGTGTTCCAGGGCATTCAAGTCATAGTTGCGCAGAACCTGGCGAACAGTTTCCACACTGCACTCTTTTCCGATTTTATCCTGCACCTGTTGAGTCAGTTTTGCAGTCGATAACTCAAGATTTCCCCTTATTTTTTTGATGATCCTCCAATCGTCCTGTTCGGTGAAAATCTTGTTTGGTGCCATTCCGCCCTTGCCCTCCATCAGATTTTCGTCGGCGATGATGTTGTACACAGTTGAGTCGCCTAGATTGACCATTTCAGCCATTTGGCAATGTGAATATCCGATTTTCAAGTGTTCCAGAATGATGAGTTGTTCAATGGTAGTCCGTGTTGACTTGTTGCACACGAGATGCAGGATGTAATTAAACTGACTACGAAAGATTGGTCTATTTATACCAAAAATATTCAACCTGACGTAAAAGGGGTTTTATGTCACCCAGGCTTTTATAATGTAACTGTTCAAAATAACCTTTGACCAAAAATAGAGGTACTTTTTTACATAACATGACCAGCAGGTCGGGAAACCACATTTTATTTGGTTGAAATATTCATTTTGGCGATTGAGACACATATGTACCTGCCAATTTTTGAAAAATAATTAATATTGAGTTTATGGCAGGCAATTACATTTTTGCTTGACGCTGATGCAAATATGCTTATAGACACTGTACATGTAAAGTACATCGGTGTCTGACTTCACTAGCCGAAATCGTTCATTGGCGAATTGGAGTCGTGTACGGGGCATGCTTGCATTTCCACAGTGAATGTCAAATACTTCGGTGGTGGACTGAAACTATGGGAAAAATTCTAAAAGTATATTGAGTGCCGCAAAATAATTTAGGAAATCTCTGTGTGAATCCAGAATAAAAGTTAATAATAAACTCATTAAAAAGATCACAATCAATCGCAATGCGAAATTGTTTCCAATAATTTGATTGTCACAGCACCATCAACATCAGTGACAGTTATGTAGGTATAGGCTAATCACACAGATGGGAAGCATTGCAATTTTTTAAAAGATGTGAAACTGCTCTCATTGGCAACATCAGCATTGAATAGAAAATTGTTTTGGAATATAATTTAATTACGAAAATAATTTAAGGCGAATTTTAAAATTGAAATCAATAATTATTAATCACCAAAATCAACCTTGTTAGAATCCCTTCTTCGTTAGTTGCAATTATCTTTTAAGTGCTTGGAAATTTAGAGTCAAGTCAAAGACTCCCTGTAGCCAAAAGTAATCTTAATTTAAAATACATGTAATCATATATTATAACAATCATGAAAATAATATTTTATTGATACACATCATTTGTGTTGGTAATTTAAAAATTTTAATTTTAATTCCTTGCCCTGATTTTGCTTACATTTTCGAAGTGAATGTTAAATATTTTTAATGGTGTACCGTAATTATCGAAATACAAATTTGCAGTTTATTGAATACAACGAAATGATTTAGGAACATTTAATAACATCATTTAAGATGTAGATATAATGCAATAATACATGTACAAAAAAAAATTGTTTAAGAAAATAGTTATTAAATCCATATAAATATCTACGAATTTTCAGACATTATTATTTTAGCCTTCCTTTAAATAAATCACACTTTATTTATTTTTATATGTTTGACTTGCTCATTTAGTAGAATGTGTACGATATAATCGTTCAATTGCTAAATGAAACGCGTGCTGTGAAAATAAGCCGAAATGTAGTAGAGAAATATTCCATCGCTATTTATACTATCGGTAGATTTCTCCAAAATATGTAAAGGTTTCAAAAGATTTTGGTTATATTTCGGCATTATTAGTATTGTTTATTTTTTGTTTAGAAATTTATTGTTTAAAATAAACACTTATATTTTCATATTTTCGTTAATATATGTAGATGCACAATATGTTTTCCATGTCAAGGATTTTGCGCAGCAGCATAAAATGTGTACCGGAAAATGTTGTATCAAAAGCAAATTGTGTTGAATTCTCCCATTTACAAATTGAAACACAGTGTTTTAATATTTTAAAAAAACCAGCGACATTTCAAAGCTCAAAACTGCTTACCCATTATAGGGGCATGGGGACATCAATCGTAATAAAACATGATAATAACAAATTTTTCATTGAGATGGAAGGAACAGTTGCTGAGTTAAAATACGACGTTGTTGATGGAGTTATGGAAATGATACATACAGAAGTTCCTAAAAAATTGGGAGGACATGGTCTTGGAAAGCTATTGGCTAAGGTATTTGTTTGTTACAAATACAAATAAAAATTCATCCAAAATGTTAAAACAGTTGCCATGCATTCTGGTTGCTAGCCAACAAACAATTTATACGTACATGCATAATATTCGAAGCTCAATACTAAAATATTTTCATAACTAAATGCATAAGTATATGGTTCTTGCACGTCAGCAGTAAAATAGTTGTGTCCTTAATTAAGTTTGTACGCTTAAGTGAAAGTTAATTTTGTATACGTGTTAGAAATTTTATATTTACATTTATATAACAATACAAATATCAATACCAATCTCTTTTCAGGAAGCATTGCATTTTGCAGTGGAACATGACCTGCGTTTAAGAATATCTTGTGAATTCGTTGGATATTACATTAACGAACATGAACCACGTTATCTGAAATATATCTTGTAATAACTGCGTAATTGATTAATAAACCTAAGGAATATAAATATGGACTCTGCAGACTATAAGAGCTTAGTACTTTACTATGGAAGACTACGTTTTTATAATTCAATGCAGAAAATTGCATTGGACGGATTAGCCAAATTTCCAATACAATCGGAATTTAGATTGTTTAATGGCATTGCACTTGCCTTGGGAAATCGAATGCAGGAGTGCATTCGAGAATTGAACCCATTGAAAAACGAATCGGAACTGGGTTTGGCGGCTACAATGACACTTATATACGCTCACAAACATTGCCGTCTAAAAGATCTCGATGCATTGCAAGCACTTGAGCATCGAATAGAGGATGGAAACAACACAATCAGCTCCTCTTCATGCTACTATATAGCTGTTTTCCTCTTTTTAATTGGCGATTTCGACTCGACTTTCGATTATATAGGTAGGGCTATGAAAATAGATACAAATTTCGATGCGGCCTTGGTCTTAAAAGCTTGGACCGAACTATCTTCGAGTTCGGATCGGTCTGCCAATGGAAAATTGCAAAACATGCTCGAAGGGTGCATTGCTCGCAGCAACGGAAAGAATATTGACGCCACGCTAGCACTTGTGCGATTCTTTCAAAAACGTCGGCAATTCGAAGCGTCGCTGCTGCTAATCAATAAGCTGAGCATACGGTTTCCCGACATAAGCATACCCCTCATTGAGAAAATGGAAACCCAGATGGCTGCTCTGGACTGGGATTACTCGCTGGATACTGCCATTCGAGTAATCAATATGGAGCCCTTTAACGTGGCAGCGCTGCGCACTAAGGGGTTGTTGCATATTGTAAGGGAAAGCAATTTAAAAGCTGGAACAGCTACCCTTCAACAACTACTTATTTCTATAGAGCGCATTGAGCCCGGCAATCATACACTTCTCATTGAAATATGTCAATTATTTTCTCGTATATGCTCAAGAAATTTGGAATTGCTCCAAATGACTCTGCGATGCGTCGAAAAAGTGATTGAACTGAATGCTGGCAATGTGAGCCTCCTAACCGAATTGGGTCATCAAAAATTACTGCTAAATAATGTTGGCGACGCTGAGGTAGCATTTCGTTCTGCTTGTAACATAGATAGCAGCAACTTTGATGCTCTCTGTGGCTTGACCTTGTGCAAACTGAAAACATTTGGAGATGTTGAGAGCATTCCACAGATAAGACAGCAATTAGCATATCTCACACAACTTACTGATAATAAGCCTGAACCTATTATTTTGTATATGTCGGCTTTGTTGACCGAACCGAAGGAGTCGCAATCTTCGTCAGTGCAGCTGTTGGTTAAAGCAGCTGATCTGCATTTGAAAAAATTTAGTGTGTTTCCTTTTGGTGTTGAATATGTATGTACCATGAATCCGGATTTTATGCTTATGCTCTGTGGGGAACTCATTCGATATACTCCTGCTCCCATAAGGGAATCTCACCATGAACTGGACCTAGGCCATGAATCATTACATATTACCCTCAAACACAGTCTCAACATACTGGAAATTATATTAAATATATGTCCCGGACATCAAGGGGTATATAATTTTTAATAAAATCTATATTATCTTAACAGTAATACTACATTTTCGTACAGGCCCTCTTTTTGCGAGCGAAGGTTGATTTTCTATGTGGCGAATATTCAAAGGCCATAAGTCGTCTACAACACATCCTTAAATTGTTTGGAGATACTTTCACTGAAGCACATCTACTCTTGGCTCAAATACTAGTAGAGACAAAGCAATATCCCAAGGCATTAGAGTATCTAGAACTTTCTCTGGCACAAACCTTTACAGTCCGTGAACGACCCATGTACCATCTTCTAAAGGGTATCATACTAAAGCACCAAAATAAACTATCAGAGGCACATCAGTGCTTTCTTTACGCATTGCAATTACTTGGAGGGATGTCTACAAGTCTCCAGCTCCACGATTTTGTTGCGCAAACTGATAACACATTATCCAGTTCCGATAAAATGACATTATACATTGAGCTAATCTATGTTCTTCGCGATATGGGTGATACACAAGGAATTTTCGAAAGCGAACGAATTTTACAGTATGCTGCAGAGGAATTTAGTGATACCCCGGAAATTGGTCGTTTAGTTATCGCACATTCGCAGCTAATGCTTGAGAAGTGCAATATTAGCGAAGCAATAAGTCTGCTCTCCACAATTCAGCCAGACCAACCATACTTTATTCAGGTGAGTTTTTAGAAGCTTCCAATCGACTATATAAATATATATATAAAACCTTAAATATTATATATATATAAATAAGATGATTCATAATTTATAATTAACTTTTGAAAATCTGACTTTACTATATTCGAGAAGGGACATCTATTTACGAAACTACTGCTTTTTATCAACTGCAATTTCGCATAGTTTTATAATAAGAGCGGATAATGAATGCATTAACTTGAGTTTGGAGGTTGAGCCATACATTCTTAATTTATATCAGTAGCAGTGCTCAGTTTCGTGTTACATTTGATTCAAATCTTTTATTCTCCCTGAATACTTTTATTTTGTTTTAGTAGTATTTAATATATTTCGTATATATTCTCCATTTCTGCTTAAATTTTTTTGCCATCCAACGTTTATATGTACTTTCTACATTCTTAGAAGAAAAATTATTAAGATCATTTTTTTATTTCATAAATGGTTGGCCTGGTAGACATCGCAGTCACATTCTGTACACCCAATAAAACAATCCGTCGAAATTTGATATCTCGTACAAATATTTGATTTTGATATCTTTACTTTACGTTTCATATTGCCAAGAAAACTATTGTTGCATAGATGTATATATTAAATGGTCCTCACAATCAGTCGACTTTAAGATTAATAATTAAAGCAGGTTATTTTAGGTTAAACATTTTTGCTTTCGTGTAACATAAATAATTCCATATAGATATGGTCATGTAGGGGTATGATATGATATCTTCATCTTCATCGATAGCTGTTGATTTTTGTTTTTATTTAAATTCTTCATTAGCCTAGGCACCCAAGTCACTGAATGAGCTGTGATACGAATAACCCAACCAAACACCTGTTAAATAAGGTCTTCCTGTCATTATAACTCATCACTATCCAATCAATAAGTATTTAATAATTTATCATATTTTCATGCTAACAAAATTGTAATTAATTATACTTACTGACTTTTTACTTTAAGGCCAAGACACATTTGGCAAACATTTACCTACAACACCAAAAGGACCGTTCCGCATTCTCTAAGTGCTTTAAGGAATTAGTTGAAGCTCGACCGGAATCAAAAAGCTTTTTGATGTTGGGAGAAGCGTATCTTTCAATACAAGGTGAGCACTAAATGGATTTTAATAATACAAAGCGCCTTATTTCGGTTTGTTTTATAGAGACAGACTTGGCTATTGATGCATATCGAAAAGCATGCAATATTTGTCCTTCAAATACACTCTTAATCAGAAAACTTGGAAGAGCTTACGTTAAAAGTCATCACTATGCAAAGGCTTTGAAATACTACCATGAAGTGATACAAAATCCTGAGTGCAGTGCCTTAAAATTGGATTTGGCCGAATTATTTTTGCAACTAAAGCAGTTTCAGAATGCTGTCAAAATATTGACTGATGGTCATAAGGATAAAACGTAAATATATTGACCTTTGCTTTAATGTATAATTTACAATTTTTTTTTCTAGTAACGATTTAAGCTTTACTGATCTGCAACTACGAACAAAGCAACTGTTATTGCTGGCTCGTGTTCATGAGAAATCTGGAAACATTATTGAATCATTAACAACATTGCAAGACGCTCGGGATAATCAATATCGAGTTCAGAAACTTTGTACTATGGAACAATCAGAAAGCCCTTACGAACAGACTAAAATGTTATCAAAGTAAGTATGGCTCATATAATTTGTGATAATTGTGATACAACTACAAACCACAAACTGCGGAAGAATTGGTCATTTTTTATTTTTAGAATCGGATTACATAGCGAAAGCTTGGGTGGAAACTCATAGAATCTTTGATCTTTGGAAGACGTTTCCGGGAATATTTGTTTGGAGTTTTGCGACTCTAGTTTTAAAATTAAGGCAGATACGTGACTTTATCGATTTTGGACGTAGTACTCCAAATTTGCACAAATTTTTAGGGTGTCGAAAAAAGTTGCTTTCATTCAGACGGACCGACAATATGACGGACGTTGCACAAAACCTATCAACTGTGATACCCTGGGTATCAAAATATAAATAGTACGAGGCCTCGTTCATTGGAATATCAAATGAGTATAACTGGTTTTTTATACTTTTATACCGAAGGTACACTATTCTAAAAATTTTATTTACAATGTTTTAAGCGTTAAGTAATGTTTAATAATTTGCATTTTTTACACAATATTTGTGAACATCTAAACAGGTAATTACAGGGCACAATAATGCCAATTGATGATTCGATTTCTCATCGATATTTGGTTCGAAAATCTTGTTGAAATGAAATTTGTTTTTTCGACTAACTTGTAACGGATAGTGGGACTCGAACCAAAATTTATTTTTAAGCGCACTGGTATACAATTTTCTTGTGTTGTTGCAGTAATAAGGGGTTTTTTTTTTAAGTTAACATATATGTAACTCCAAATCTCTCAAACGATAAATGGAACATATCTGTAGCTTTTGTGATATGGAAACTGTGGGCTGCAGTATTCCAAAAATTTTTTCGCTTACCTTGTAATAACTTGTTTTCCAAAGAATGGTAGAACTAACATTTTTAGCTTAATCCACCTCAACAATTTAATCAAAACAAGCAGATAATTTTTTGCTACATGTTGGGGAAACAACTAAGATTTTCAATTATTAAGTTACGACTTGTTTCGGCAACATTTTCCAATAGTCGTTAACAACCCCATATGCTCGAATTATTTGATCGTTGCTCAACATACTCGCACATCCATATCTCTTAAATTAGAATCTGACAACTTTTTGAGAATATTATCTTGATAGTTAAAATCAAAGTGTCAAGCAGGACGCGTACAATATGTTCTATGGCCAAGTTTGTTTGACGGCTGTGGTGTAGCAATACAGACTCATTGCGCTTCATGTCTTCATGTTTTGGCTATACTCTCTGTGTGCGGGCCTAAGAAGCATAGCCCCAAAAAATTGTCAATGAATTATTAATGGAAAATGGATAAGTTTGAAAATAGTCTTGAAACTGTTTAAATGGAAAATAAAACATTTTTATAAAACAGTTTGTTTTCCATTTTCACACCTAAGTGTTTTATTGTTCAAGTCAATAATCTATAATTTGAGTATATCTTCAAACTTCGGGCACAAGAAGACAGTATGGATAAATCTAACAATAAAATTCAATTATTTTTTTTATTTGAGACCGTCCAAAGTTTTATTAATTTACAGACCCTTACGATATTTCTCTCCGACAGTAAAATCAGTCATGCCTTTGCCGGCCGTTCCACATGTACCAATGCCGACTCTCCCACTAACATTGTCCGGCGAAGCAAATATACTATTGACTTTCATGCCAGGTTTCTTTTGATTTTTAGTAGTAAAATTAAGCCATTTATTTTTGTCCGACTCCCGCTCTTCTTCCAAGTCTTTGAAGCGCTGTTGTTTTTTCTGTTTTCGTTTTTTCAAATATTCCTTTTGATTCGGTCGATGACGCCTGCAATGATATACCATTAAAAAATGAACTTACATTAAAAAAAAAGAGTATTATCATACTTATTAGATGGGAATACTTCATTGCGAGTTGTGCGCTCACGCAATTCACCAAGTATAGTCGTAGATCGGTTCTGGTAGGCATCGAAGATAACGCTCACTTCACCTTTACCAGTTATGCCCTCGATGGTTGCATCGTAGTACTGTCCATCCTCTGTCCATTTCGCTTGGCATTTGTCACCGATCTTCCAAATCTTAGCGGATGTAACTAACTTTTCAGCTTCTAAAAGAGCAGCTTCAATTTCGTCAAAGTAATTGGATGAAGCTGTTTTCGAGGAAGATGGCTCTACGTACGAGGATTTGCGCTGTTCTTCCAATTGTGTCTTTATTAAATCTCTTGTGAGCTTAATGACCTCTTCTAGATCGCCTTTCAGTTTTAGAAGTTCTTCATTGATTGGGTCTGTTTGTAAAGCGGCTTCCACCTGCATAAAAAGGACGAAACAAATGAATAAAGAGCACATATTAAGGTATCCATCAAATATATTTCAAATCATCAAAATCTCCAGTGTCCCTAATACTGTTAATTTTAAAACAACTTGCGTTATATAAGAAAACCTGTTACTTTCCACCAAACGCCCGTTTTTAAGAAATTGTTGTTGCCAGTCAACAACTCAAAATTGTATAAAAAATATCTTGCAACTCGTTTTTATTTATCACTCTATGGAAATCTGCTTCCCATTAAATATACAATTTATCCATTCTCCTGTAATCATATGCAATGCGCATATAGCATGTAATTACACACAAATCCACAACAATTGTAAGCAAAATAATAATCATACACACACACACATATATGTATATGTATACATATCCACCAAAAATTAAGTAAGCAAAACAAAGAAATTGTTGTGTCCATGGAGAAATCTACTGCGCGCGCTCTTATTAATACTCACTTGCTGTAATTGGCATTTGTAGTTTTGTAATTCGTCTGCCATTGCAGCAAGTATTCGGCTTGAATAAAATTAACTTATTTTTAGTTTTCTACGCTATTCTACAAAGCGTTCATTGAATAGTTGAGCTGGAGAACAATCGATAGAAATATCGATAGTTTATGCTATGTCAAAAATAAATTATTTTTGTTGCACTATCGATTATCTATCGGCAAAAATGCAGATGTTTTTTACAGTACTGGCATTTTGGCTTTTTTTTATAATTATAGTCAGCTACATAAGTTAGAAAATTTCTAAATATTATTTGCAATAATCATCGCTGTTAATAAATTATAATATAATTTTATTTATTTTGATCAAAATCCCAAATGACAAATATTTTGATGATTGTTTAAATAATAATAACATGAAAATATTTTTTTTCATTAAAAACGCATCCTTTTAAATAAAATTATTTTCTATTGGTTATTATTGCATCAATTGGGGATGTTCCTAAATCATTTTGGTGCACTCACAATACTTTCGATATTTTTCGGTGCACCACTACTAATAATTGGCATTAGCTGTGAAAATGAAAACAAACTGCAAAGAATTCAAATTATATTTTTAAAAATGTCCGCAAACCTAGATAAAACAAGATAGAACGTTGCAGTCGTAACCGACAGCGAAATTCTATTATACCATAATTTGTGTGCAGTCAAGAAATACTGTCCAAGTTTGCCTTTTTGAACGGGAACACATTCTGGTAATTCTCTACTAATAAATACGTATATGATTTGCATATAAGTGAGCGTGGCTTTTAAGGACGGGAGCAGAATCACACGGGAGAGCAGACACAAAAAATTGTATAAGCTACTTTCACTCTTAAATTCCGGAGATATGGGCTTTTCGAGACTTTAGGGTCGGGAGTAGGCGTTGCCCAAAAAAATTATCGAGAAGTTTCCTAATAATCTTCCTTCGCTGTTTGGTAACTAACTAACTTGAATTGCAGGGGATATGGGCGTTTATTGGTTTTGGGGGCTGGAATGGGCGTGGCGTAAAACATTTTTGAGTTCGATCTTAGTAATATACCTGTAACTCTTAAATTCCGGGATATACAGGCATTTATAGTTTTTTGTGCGCGGGAGTGGCCGTGGTCCAAAATTTGCTTTCCACATTAATGAAGGGTGTTTCTAGCAATACACCTTTGAAATTTTGTGCCTTAAGTTTTCAAATTGCGTGAGATATATGGGCTTATCAATTTTTACCAACAGGTTTAGGTAGGTGGAGTGGGCGTGGCTATCCAATTTTTTTTATCGATCTCCGGGGGAGTTGCCAGTAACATACCTCCTGGGGGCGGCGGTTGTGGGCGTGGTTCAAAAATTGATAAGCCAATCCTCGGAGGAGGTTACCAGCAAATTACCTTCCAAGTTTGGTTACTCTATCTTTAAAATTTTCGAAGATATACGGAGTTATCGCTTGAAAATTTCCGCAATATCGGAATTGTAGATTATGGGCGTAGGTGTTGGCGTGGCAACACAAATTTGTTATCGGTTCTTAAAGGCGACTACCTACTTACTATATGCATACCAAATTTAACGTTCCCTTCTCAACTTGAACAAGACCAATATACTATTATACCTTTTTGGTATGTCTGTATGTGGCCAGCTAGTTCGAGTCAGTTCGGGCCTGTGAGTAAAAATACTCTGTAAGAAATGCAATTGCAGAACTGAACATTTGAGTGCAAATCATTTTAAAGGGAAATTATTCAATAAAACTAGAATATATTTAACAACTGGGTTAAGGGTATATCGTAGTCGAGCCAACTCGACTTGTTTTTTTTTTTGTCTCGTCTGTATTTTCTTAATTGGTGTTTCGAAAAATATTATATAGTCGTATGCTTATCTTGTTTGGTTCCCTCTTCAACTTACTGAACACTGACGATCTCTCGTAGGTACTTTTTCTCTAGTAACACAACAACGCCTTGGGTGCATTTTGTTGACTTCTATGAATGAACTTGCACTTGCAGCCATTGCGTTACCTCATGGGCTGCTGTTTTGAAGTCAATGGGAGCATTGAGATCGACTATCAATTGAGCGTTTTCTTTTTTTCTTTCATGAATGACTCGTCCACGCTTCATTTTCATTTTCTCCTTCCGTTGTGGTTCTGTGATTGGGTTCCTGCCTTATGTCTTGTTACTAGTTGGTAGGGGCTTCGGGGGTATTTAATCTCTTTCTGGGAAGAGCCATACAGCAGCAAAACAGTTTTCGGGAGATTATTTTTCCACTTTACCGTTTGTTTATAATTCATTATAAGGCGCCTGGAGTTTGTAGCCAATGGCCGGTTAAGGTGCCGATTAGTGCGGAGTACCTTATTCGACTAATGTAACACAGCTGTCGGCTTTATTATGCCATATATTGCTAGACATGCGTCTGCTTTGCTCTTTGATATTTAGCTTGCAGATGGATTATCCTATCTGGGAGTAGCGGTACAGTAGTGCTTTTTCTAGCTAGTTTATCAGCTATCCAGTTGTCCTCAATATGTGAATGACCATGCACCCATATCAACCCATATCATCATTGATCACATACTCATCCGGACGCTGCATGCGAACTATACAGATTTATGGATTCAAATGCAAATCAAAGTTTTTCTTCTTCGCTTCAGTTGGCAGCGACCTTCCGGTAGACCTTTGCCATTTTGGCCACTGGTCCAGGTGTGTCTGGGATGCTTGTTGCACATAATTTTTAGCACCCGCCTTAACTAGATCAGCTACTGGTCTTTGATTTGACACTTTTCTTTTCACACAGTCTCTTTATATTCCTCTGCGCCGCAAGTGATGCTTGTTGCTGGAATATAACAATTTACCTTGCCTTGTTAACAATTTCTTGGATTGCTTGCAAGCTATATAGTCGCTGCTGACTGAAATCGACTCTCGAGTCTACCCAAAATAATTACATTGGAATCCATTTTGCTTTCAACTTGATCAGTGTTCTTGCTCCTCCGTGGTCTTCCGCTTGATATTCTTGTACTCTTGCTCGTACGTTGTCGAATTGCTCTTGGACAGCCTGGTCCTAGTCAACATCTTTGAGTGGTGAATTTGATATTAATTCGGCGGCAATTATCGACTAGACCACATTAATTAAAAATAAACACATAGATATATTTTAATTTTTTCATGCAGTTTACTAATCGCAATTACATTCTTTTCGCAGAATATGTATTCTAATCGCGCAACAGGCAGTTAAAATGAAAAACACCGAGCTAGCATTTGAACATTTCAAGGAATGTATTAAATATACTCCAAATGATGTTGAGATATTGGTCTCTCTGGCTCAACTTCAAATGCAGTCGAAGGAAATGGATATGTGTCGTAATACTTGTTTACAGGTTCTTCAAGTTGATAGCAGTAATGATGCAGCCTTAGTGTTGATGGCAGACTTGTCTTTTAGAAAGGTTTGTATATAATTATAGTGGAAATATGAACATATTTAAGGTTTGTAAAAAAAAAACAAGGAAAAACGTTTTAGACGGAAAACCGGCTGCGTTATTCTGATACCTGAATAGATCAAGAGGAGGTCGCCTTTCAAATTTGGATTTTAGGAAATCAGGCCTAAGCAATTTTATATTAGAGCTATTTAATTTTGCTAAGGGAGACGTCGCCAACCGGGAAAGTAAATATATTTTTGATCAGTATCAGTATCTAGCTAGGTCGATGTAGCTATGTCCATCTCTCCGAGTGTCCGTCTGCGCTATCTGTGTATTAACACGCAAATCCCTCATATTTGCAGTTTTGCTGGCTACACTAAATACATTGGAGCAGATCTTGGTGCATTGAAAGATAATTTCACGCCTGTATAAAATTGATTCCAAAGCTATACATAAACAAGATAGAACGTTGCAGTCGGACGTAACCGACAGCGAAATACTATTATACCATTATATAAATTAATTTCAATTTTTATAACAACTAAACTTCTTTTATCTTCTGTTTATATGTTAAGTTAATTTCGACGCTTAAATTTAATAAATTATTTACACACTTACGTCAAATTGTATTCCACACTCTTTTATGTGTTTTAAGTCCTCGCTCGCTCCGAAAAAGGTTGCCCGCCAAGAAGAATAACCTGCCACACTTTTTGATTTTATGTTATAACGTAAAAAATTCTCAGTAACCCCCAAAATGCAATCAATTAACAATTTGCCGCGCTTGGTAAAATCGCTTGATTAAGAGTGACCAAATTGCATTAATCCAAAATTAACAACATATGTTAAGTATTATGTTACATTACATTTTTAGAAATTGGCATGTAATGGCAACGCTGGACTTGCGTCACAAAGTTCACTTTTACTGGCAACTTTATTTGCAAGTGCAAAGTGCATGTGAATTTGATTATAAATGCATTCATAAATGCATTACATGAAAAAATAAGGAATGTATTTGTATAACTAACACATTTTTAAGAAAATAGCGCTTTACTATTTATTTCATTTATATTAATTATATTTATTTAATTAACTAACTTAAATTGCGGGAGATACAGGCATTTATCGTTTTTTGTGGGCGGGAGTGGGCGTGGTCCAAAATTTTTTTTCCACATTTATGAAGGGTGTTACTAGCAATATACCTTTAAAATTTGGTGTTTTAAGTTTTCAAATAGCGTGAGATATATGGGTTTATCGATTTACACCAACAGGTGTATCGGTTCAGATAGGTGGAGTGGGCGTAGCCATCCAATTTTTTTATCGATCTTTGGGGGAGTTACCAGTAACATACCTGCAAAATTTTGCGACTCTAGCTTGCAAATTACGGCAGATATGCGCATTTTAAATTTCTAGGGACGAAGTTCCTGGGGGCGGTGGATGTGGGCGTGGTCCAAAAATTGGTATGCCAATCTTTGGAGGACGTTACCAGCAAATTACCTTCCAAGTTTGGTCACTCTATCTTTAAAATGTTCGGAAATATACGGAGTTATCGATTAACAATCGAAATTGTCGATTATAGGCGCAGGTGTGGGCGTGGCACCACAAATTTGTTATCGGTTCTTAAAGGCGACTACCAGTAATATACCTACCAAATTTGACGTTCCCTACTCAAAAACTGCGGAAGATATAGCCATTTGAAAATTTTAGATGCGGGGGTGATGGGGGCGTCGGAGGTGGGCGTGGCACATGTCAAACTTTCAAGGACCTCGCCAACAACCTACTAACCAAAATTGGTGACTATATTCATTAAATTGTGAGAGATATGTGGATTTATCGATTTGCTAAAATCCAAACCCAAGACACTTTAACTTTTGAGGGTACTTTCCAGTATACGTTCCAAGTTTCAAGTCTCTATCTCAAAGGGTGTCGGAGGAACGCGCGTTCATACAGACGGACAGACGGACAGACAGCATGACGGACATTGCACAAAACCAATATACTATTATACCATTTTGGTATAATAGTATAAACAGGAATCATAAATTATTATTATTATTATTAGGTTAGGGGTGTGTGTGCACTGCGACCTGATAGGTCTATTGTGGCCCCTTCTGGGCTCAAAGCTGCTCCATCAACCCAAGCTCTTGCACGAATGATAGAATTTTTATTGGGTTGAGGGCTACTATGTCATTGCTCATCATGACATGCATCCCTATTGTGGGTTCCTCCTCGCCTTCACAGAACCCGCAGATTATACCTAGCTTGGCTAGGTGACTTCTTAGTCTACAGTGTCCCGTCAGTAGATCGGTGAGTATTCTAAGATTGGCTGTAATCTGCTAAAATCACTTCTGATTATAGCCACCCAAAAGACATTTGGCTCCCCAGCTCCGCTGCCTCCTCTGTCTTTCTTCGTTTCTAAGCTCCTGCCGTATCGTGTGTTTTCCGATGCCACAATAAGGTTCAGGTCCTACTAGGGGTCTCTCCGCCCCCAATTTTGCTTGCCTTTCGGCCAGTTCGTTCCCTACTATGTCCGTGTGGCCCGGGACCCATCTTAGGGTAAGCCTATCGGTTGTCCCGAGTTGGTCAAGTCTGGATCGTGCTTCTAGGACCAGTTTAGAGGTGATTTTCGTCCCCCTCGCTCGAATGTAAACATCTACGTAGACAGCCAAGCGGCCATAAAATCTATAGGTGCAATGTCAATAAACTCGACAACCGTAACATGCTGTCGCAAATCTCTACACGAGATGGCAGAGCAGCATGCTATCAGCCTAATATGGGTGCCAGTGCACAGCAACATAGAAGGCAATTGCATAGCTGATGAGCTAGCTAGGAAAGGCCCTCTGCTACCCCTCCTCACTGGAAAGGAAGGTGTAAGCATGCCCCTAGCTACCTGCAAGCTCACTTCTCCAAGCGCTCGGTATGTAACCGAGGGCAAGGCTACCCAGCAGTATCTTCTTGATGCGGGAGAGGAGTAAGTCCTTACCGATCTGTAAGAATACTGGCGATATCCCGTCTATGCCTGGAGATTTGTAGGGCTGGAAAGAACCAATTGCCCATTTCAATCTTTCAGCTGTGATTGTCAGCTTGGCACATGCCCAGTCAACAGTCGACGGTCTATATCTGCTCCCTCTCACGATATCTTCTTCCCGATAGGGTATACTACCTGGGAAGTGCGTTTCGAAGAGGAGCTATTGTCTTTGCATATTGCTGCTCGTAAAGGAGTTGTCTCCAGAGTTAAGTTAAGTTAGCATCAGGCGATCGCTTGGACATTGCTCTGTGGAGCCTGGCGCTTTCGCTTGTACTGACTATGCTTTCGCAGAAGTTCCTATAATTCAGCCTTTTGGCCTTCCTAATCTCCTTATTGTAGGAGGTCAGACTTTTACGGTACCTCTCCAATTCTCCGTCTCTCCTCGCTTTGTTGAAGAGACGACGTGTGGTTAGACGTAGCCTTTCCAGGCTATCGTTCCACCAGGGAGCATCCTTTACCATGCGCTTTTTCCCTAACGGGCAACTATCTGTAAAAGCGTCTGTTATGCTTTTATTTAAATTACCTACAGCCCTCTCCAGCTCAAGTGGGGTTCTGGGTATACTAGATGTCCCGATTGAGAGGTTGAGCTCTAAGGTAGACTTGAATCTTTCCCAGTTTGTTTTTCTGGGGTTCCTACTGGGGGTGCTGCTGTCCGTATTTAGCGGTAGCTTAAATAGGATAATCTTATGGTCCGACATGAATTCCTCTGGTGAGACATGCCAGTCCCTAAGGTGAGGCTTTAGGGACCGACTGACCAAGGTGATGTCTAAGACCTCCTTCCTAACTCTTGTTACAAATGTTGGTGTAGATCCGACATTACCTAATTCTAGATTATATTTAACAATAAAATCTATGAGGTACTCACCTCTCATGTTGATGCCGCTGCTGCCCCATATCGAGTGGTGCGCATTTGCATCGCATGCGATAATCAGCGGCATCTTCTCTGTCGTGCAGTACTCCACCAGTCCCTCAATTTCTGCTGGCGGGCAGGCTCCTGCAAAGTATGCCGACACAACTACCATAGAGGCAGTGTTACCAGTGGCCTGAACCACTATCGGAATTCTGAAAGGATAGTGAAATTAATACTTTTCCTCACCATGATACATGGTCTAGGGGCTAGATTTCTCTGACCCCAGATTACCTTTGATTCGGATGTATGTAGGCCTTTGATGCCATTATACACCCATGGCTCCTGTACCAGAGCTAGCCCAAGATATTGTTTGGTGAACATTCTAGCCAGCACAGCCGAGGCTACTTTGGCATGGTGAATGTTCACCTGGGCCAGCCTGGTATCGATGATTTTAGTCATCGACTAGAGGATGGGCTCCAGTTGCCAGTGTTTGGGGCCTGGAGCCGCCCTCGTCACCGCTGCTAGTCATAGTGACGTCAGCAACTGCCGCATCCTCCTCCGCTAACTCCTGTGACCTCCTCTACGTGACAGAGCGTCACATCCGCCAGATCCTCATCCTCTGCGAGGTCTTCCGACATGTCGGCGGGCTGTAGCGGGTGGCTGCTCGATACTGCCACGGGGTGCGGAAGATGTGGTAGGATGTCCTCCACATCTGCCTCTTTATCCTTCGGTTCGGGTGGCTTGTTTGCCCCGACCTTCTTCTTGAGACCATTCACATGGATGGTCCCATACCGGAAGGAGAGTTGGTGTCCTCTTTCCTCAATAGCCTTTTTGGATAGTTCATCTATCGCAATAACCAGGAGTGACCCTCCGCCTTCGTCCCTCCCTGGATATTACCTTCCATGCCTCGGGCTCGATCCTATTCTGGTTCTTCAGCAGAGCCAGAATGTAATCCAAGGACCTGTCCAGGTTTCTTGGGCAATAAATAGTGATGCTGTGGGGCGACGGTATTTCGTCTCCCACTTTGCACGCGAGGGGCACGCCCTTCTCAACCAGTTTGCTGAGTCTTCGTTGGAGCACTCAATGATTAGGAATCCAACCCGAAAATGAATGCCCGCGAACGAGACCGCCACATCCCATCCGGACTCAACAACCTCGTCCAGGATGGTGTCCTCCAGCACAGACATTTCTCCGTGACTAAACATGACCTGGAGGTATTCCACTGGTAGCACGGCCACCTTCACTTTCTTCGCCATATCTGCATATGACGATCGAAGTCCGGCGGATGCTGGAGGGTTGGTCCTCATAGCCGGACGTGACGTGCTTGGACGTGTGTCCAAGCCTTCTGGGACCTTGTTGGCCGGTATTCCCGCTGTTGGTTTCTGCGCCTTGGGAGCTTCTGACTGCGGGCACGCCCTTTTAGGGATGGCCGTCGGTGGCGTGAGGGTGCTACTACGCCTCTTTGTAGCGGGTGTCAGTGCCACAGCCACCTCCTTTAGCCTTCTTTAAGGCCTCCTCGGGAGCAAGCCCTAGCTGGAGGTACCGTAGGTACCATTTGACCCGTGACCCGCACAAATTCCGCCGGTTCGGATCATCCAGCCCACCTGATTCACCCCTCGGTGGCAGGAACTCCTTCTTTCTTCTAGGGCGTTGTACGCCCTGCCTAGCAGCAGCATTTGGTGCAAGGTGTGGTGGTCGGGATGGTCCAACCACATTCCTGCGTCCTGGCTGCGCCTGCTGCGCTCTTCCGATTGGTGCTGGAGCGGCACGGGGTGGAGGGTGGTCTACCACGCTTATGGCTTTTTGCAAGTTAGTGCCCCGATTCTCGGTTCTACGATTCGGGGCTTGCTGCGCGTAACTGTATGGTGCTAGAGTGGCACGGTGTGGAGGTTGGTCTACCACACTGAAGGATCTTTGACCATCCAGGTCTCGATCCTCCATCCTGTATATTTTATTATTTTTTTCTTTTGACATGTTGAGTCTCACGAACTGCGGAGAAATAGGTTTCCACCCGGGCAGAGATACCTTAGCCCGGCCCGGTGTGAGATGAGGGAGGATAGGATAGGTGGGTAAGTGTGTGGGGAGGTTGGGGTTGTGTGAGGCTATACTTTTAAGAGGCGGCAACACAAACGCCTTATCAGTACGCATTCGGTGTCTTACCCAGGAAACATAAAAATAAAATATATTTACAATTTACATATTCATATATGTATCTATATGTAAAGCATAAACAAAAATCTGCCGGTCAGCAGAGCGTTTTTCATCTTTTACGGAACGGAAAACTTGTGCATGGTTGGTTTTATTATTACACCATTTTAAATCTATAACAAATAAAAAGAAGGCACAGAACAGGGAAAAAGGTTCATGGTAATCCACATACCATTTTTGTAAAATTATTTCTTAAATTTGTGAGGTATGGTTTTATCGACTTACACCCGTTTTTATACTTTGATACCAAAGGTTTTTATATTGAGTTTGTGCAATGTCCGTCATGCTGGAGCTAGGAAATCGAACAAATCAATGTAAAGCCACATATCTCCCACAATTTTAAGGCTACAGTCGCCAAATTTGGTTGGTAGTTTGTTCTTTAATATTCTTTAAAGATCTTCATATGCCACGCCCACCTCAGGCACCTTGAAGAACCGATTCATATACAGTGTCTCTCCGTTTATTTCGCGTATTATCCAGCAAAAATCCATTATTTTACAAAAATTCCAAAATCCGATGACAGGTACATACATATATTAACCACCAAAAAGAATATATGACCCTAATAAACTGGGGTTTCCCCAGCTGCTAGGTCGGGTTATGTAAAAAAGTACCTCAATTTATGGTCAAGGGTTATTTGGAAAAGTTAAGTTATGGACACCTGGGTGCCATAAAACACGAATTTATTTTCGCCAGGTTGAATATTTTCGGTCTTAATAGACTAATCCTTCGTAGTCAGCTTAGTTATATCCTGCCTCTCGGGTGCTACCAGCCAACAAGCGCTATGGGTAAACGGACTTCCATTGAGCAACAGCAACTCATCCTGGAACACTTCAAAATCGGATATTCACATTGCCAAATGGATGAAATGAAACTCAACTGTTTTAAATATCATTCCAAGTTTTGTCGACGAAAATAGTATGGGCAAGGACGGAATGGCACCAAAAAATACTTTCACCGAACAGGACTAAGAAAATCAGAGGAGGCTCCAAAACTGACTCAACAGGAGCAGGATGAAATGGGGAAAAGTGCCATGTGGAAACTGTGCGCCAGGTTCTGCGCAACTATGACTTGAATGCCCTGGAACACAGTCATTTTTGAACATGAGTCCAAATTAAAAATTTTTGGCGGACCCGGACGGACGGAACTATTGTGTGGCAACATCACAATACTGAACTGAATCTCAAACAGTTAAAGGCAACAGTCAGGAAACCAGCGTCGGAAATTTGGTGTTCATTGAAACAACAATGGACAGGTATGTGTACCTCGATATATTAAAGCAATATTTACTCAAAACTGCCGAGAAGCTAGGAATCCAACGTACTTTTGGGTTCTACCAACGACCCTAATCATAAGTCCGGAATAGTACAGTCCTGGCTTATCTTGAACTGCCCCCACATGATAATTCCACTGACCAGGTCACCAGATTTAAATGTTATTGAAAATTTATGAATTCTGCTGGAAAATAAAATACGGAATCACAACATATCCAGCAAACAGGATGTCAAAAATGCTCTGCTGGATAAGTGGAGTAAGATCAGCCCAGAAACTAACCGGAAGGTGGTATCTTTCATGAATAATATGTTGATCGAAGTTGTTAAGGCTAAATAATATACTAAGAATTAACATCCTTATTTAAGCTTTTGTACGCCAAATTTGTTACTTTTTTAAGACTGATCAAAATAATTTGTGACACGTATTTTAAATACGTATTCAGGTTTTGACTCATTTTAATTAATTAATTCACATTTTAATAAAATAAACGGTGAGACATTATATCTGCCACAGTTTTAAAAATAGAGTGATCAAACTACAACCGCCGCCTCAGAAATCTGAAATGCGCATATCTCCCATAATTTGTAATCTAGAGTCACCAAATTTTGAAAGTATTTTACTGGTAACTCCCCTTAGAGATCGATTGGATGACCACGCGAACTCTGCCTCTCTAAACCGAAAAACTTGTTAGTGCAATTCCATTAGACCGTATATCTCGCAGAATCTGAAAATTAGAGTTACCAAATTTGAAATCTATATTGCTAGCCCCTTAGAATTTCCCTTAAAAATTCCGGGAAACCACGCACACTCACTCCCTCTCCCGAAACCGATAAAAGCTCATATCTCTCGTCATTTAATAGCTACAATTATCAAACTTGGAAGGAAGATTGTTAGAAACCTTTTCTCTAATTTTTGTTCAGCCACGCCCCAGTTAAAGAGTTGCCGGTAGTAAATTTCCGTGATCGATGCCGACCCTTGAAGAACATCGGCAACAATCTAGCAACCAATATGGTGACTGTAGTTTTAAAATTGTGTGAAATATGTTTTGATCGATTTACAAATAAAGTGCTTGTTCATATTCACTATGAAAACACGTGACACCATTTATAGAGACATAACAATTTGTTATTTTATAACTTAAATAATATACAGTGTTAATATTATTATATATATGTATATTTATATATTATAATTAATTTTATCTTTATTTTATTTTTAGATGGAATTTAAAAATGCAGCGTACCATTTTTCACAGCTCATATTATCTCAGCCTTGCAATTGGACAGCTTTGGCCCGTCTAATTGAAGTTATGAGGCGTTCCGGTACTTTGTCTGAGAGTTTACCTTTTTTACAACGCGCCGAACAGTCGTCTATAAAGTCAAAGAATTCTCCAGGGTTCAATTACTGCAAGGGTTTATTCGAATGGTATAACGGAAATCTTAACTGCGCTTTGCGATACTTTAATCTATCTCGCAGAGATCATGTGTGGGGTCAGCAAGCTAAACTCAATATGATTGAGATATGCATTAATCCAGACGATGAAATACCGAGCGCAAATGATCTGTTTGAAGCTGGAGACATCGGAGAGCTTAGTGAATCCCGTATAATTGCTCTGCGAACAGCCGATCGTTTGCTTAAGGAAATGCGTCCTCGATCTGGAGAAATCTATGAAACTGCATTAAATCGCCGAGTTCTTTGGAATTTTCTACAAATGGCCTCGAAACAAAAGCTCCAAGTTGAATCTGCACTAAAGGATCTAACTGAGCTTATGCAAAATGAAGGAAGTCCATTAACGATTACTGTTGTGTATGCTATAGCCTTGGCTTTAGTTCAGCTTAAACAAATTCAGCGAGCAAAAAATCAACTCAAACGTGTAGCCCGACTCAATTGGAATTATGAGGAAGCTGAGTATTTAGAGCGAAGCTGGTTGCTGCTTGCCGATATTTATATTCATGCCAATAAGTTGGATACTGCCGAGACATTTGTTGAACGTGTTTTGGAATATAATAAATCAAGCACAAAAGCTTACGAATTGGCTGGATATATTGCAGAAAAGTTACAGTCCTACAGCGATGCCACTGAACAATATCAAAAGGCCTGGGAAAGCTGTGGCCGTTCTAGACCACATATTGGTTACAAACTAGCGTTGAGCAATATGAAGAAAAAGAATTATGCAAGCGCTGTTAATGTTTGCCAACAAGTTCTAAAATTACACCCGGACTATATCATCATTCGTAAGGATATACTTGAGAAATGCCGCAACAATTTAAGAACATAAGTGCCTGAAGCGCAAACAACAGCGGCAGAAGCGCTTGCCGAGTGACTTCTTTAGGCTTAAATATAATTTCGTACTGCACTGCACGTTTCAAATAAATAACATTACAATACTTACTTATTACTGGCATTTATTTAGAGGATTCTACCGTGAAAGGAAATTAATTAAATAAAAAAGACCCAGTACATTTACCCAAATTAAACAATCAAATGCTGTGCCCCAGAGGTGACTACAGTGGGTTTAGAAAGTACTGATTTTAATACAACTTTTTGAGTTCTGTTACTCAGATACTCAGAAATCCAGGTAAGAGGTTAGTAGGAAATCCCATAAGGCTTAGTTTATGGAGCAGGGAAAAATGGTTAACAGAATAAAAATCCTTACTGAAGTCAGTACATATTGGTTCAGGTATAAAATTTTGACCAATCAGTGTCAAATAATAATTGATTAAGTTTGAAAAAATCTGCTTTGCGGAAGCAATGATTCTTACGTGTAGAACCCGTTGCTACAAAAGGAACAAGAGTTTCAGGGTAAACAAGTCGGTCACAGCGAGAGAGAAAACTACATGTAGGATCAGAGGCAAAAATTAAATCAAGTACACGTTAGTTACAATTTCGAATAGGGTTAACTCATGAATCCCATCAATAAATTCATTGGATCTGAGTGGCACCAATACATTTGGTGGAGCGGATTATATAATTTCAGGAAGATTAAAGGAAATATATTGTTTAGCCGATAGATAATTTAGATGGAAAGAGACATCTGATTGAGGTGGAATGTAAGAACACGTGACAAATAATGAAAAAGTATTAAGCACAATTTTAATACTTACAAGAGAGTGTTGCAGTCGGACGTAACCGACAGCGAAATAGTAGGTTAGGTTAGGTTAGACGGCTGCGACCTGAAAAGGTCAGCACACATAGACCAGTTTTGATTGACCCCTTGTGGTGCCGTAGATCTAAGTCCTACTCCGAGAGAAACTCATGGAAAAAATTTGGATCAGTTGAACCAACCAGTAGCATTTATGAATTTTGCGATTTTGGCTGGTCTAATGTGCGCCAGCTGCGTTAGGCCGGATAGGAAGTGACTTCCTAGGAACCGTCTTTTGCTAGAGCTGGGCAGAGACAGAGGAAGTGTTCCGGAGATTCCACCTCCTCGTCTCTGCAGCTCCTGCAGAAATCATTAGAAGGGATATGGAGCCTATGGGCGTGAGAGCCCGCTAGCCAGTGACCAGTAATTGTCCGGATCACGGCGGAACAATTACTGCGGTTTAGGTAGCACAGTTCTTTACTGCGCTTGCTATTATAAGTTGGCCAAGTTTGGCGAGCAATGCGACTACAGTTGGCGTTTCGCCATTTGTCGTTAGACTTGTGTCTATTGGTCTCTTTGATCATGAGCTTACAGGTAGCTAGGGGCATGCTTACACCCTCCTTTCCAGTGAGGAGGGGTAGCAGAGTACCTTTCCTAGCTAATTCATGAGCTATGCAATTACCTTCAATGCTGCTGTGCCCTGGCACCCATATTAGGCTAATAGCATGCTGCTCTGCCATCTCGTGAAGAGATTTGCGACAGCATGTTACAGTAGTCGAGTTTATTGACATTGCGCTTAGGGATTTGATGGCCGCTTGGTTGTCAACGTAGATGTTAACGTTCGAGGGGCTGATTTTTTACCTTTTCAGGCAATTTAGTGCTTCCTGTATGGCTATAACCTCAGCTTGGAACACGCTACAGTGTTCCGGGAGACTGAAGGATAGACGGGTGGTAAGCTGGGAGGAGTAGACGCCTCCGCCTACATTATTGTCGAGTTTGGACCCGTCTGTGTACAACTCTACGGTCGCTGATGGGCCAGGGGTTCCGTGTGTCCATTCTTCCCTTTGTGGGAAGAAGGTGTTAAAGGGTATGTTGAGGTGGACTACTGGTGTGCAGTAGTCCGTTTTGATGGGTATATCTGGTCTCCCCATCAGAATGGAGGCGTGGCCCTTGTTTTTGGTTGTCCACGAAGTGGATTCCCTAAGTCTAACAGCTGTGAGAGTTACCTGTTCGAGGCCTTCTACTTCTAAGCTTTGAATATCTAGGATGGCATCGAGTGTCTCATTTGGAGTGGAGCGAAGCGCTCCTGAGATACACAATTCAGCCATCCGTTGAACCTTGTTTAGTTGTTTTATAGTGGCTTGCTTTTTAAGGCAAGGCCACCATACTATAACCCCATATAGAAGAATGGGTCTAATAATGGATAGGTACATCCATCGGACAATGTTAGGGGTCATACCCCATCTGAGTCCTATGGTTTTCCTACAGGTAAACAGAGCTACTGTTGCCTTCCGGGCCCTTATCTGAGTGTTTAGGTTCCAGTCCAGTTTCCTGTCCAGTGTCAAGCCTAAAAAGCTGGCACTCGATTTGAAGGAAAGGGGCGTATTATTTAGTCTTGGAGGGACAAGGGAAGGAATTTTGTATTTCCTAGCAAAGAGCACGAGTTCGGTCTTCGTGGGGTTGACACTTAGACCGCAACTACTTGCCCAAGATGACAGTATCTTTAATCTCCCTGTCATCAGGTCACATAGGGTTTGAGGGTACTTTCCTCTGAAGATGACGGCAACGTCATCCGCATAGGCGACTGTCTGGCAGCCACCTCCCTCCATGTCGCGTAGCAGCTTATTTACTGCTAGGTTCCATAGGAGAGGTGATAGGACTCCCCCTTGGGGTGTTCCTCTACTGATGGGAACCAGAGATTAGGTTCGGGTCTATAAAACTGTTTAGGTACTGACTAATAAGCCTCTCCAAAGTTTTGAGTAGAAAGGATGTTAGACTGATGGGTCTAAAATCCTTTGCGCTTGTGTGCGATGGTTTCCCTGCCTTGGGAATAAAGGTGATCTTTGATTTAAGCCAAGAAGGAGGAATTTGTCCAATCTTGATGATTTCACCAAAGATCGTGTGTAGCCAGTTGATGGCTAAGTCACCCGTCTTCTGTAATTGAGCCGGGCATATGTATCAGAGCCTGGGGATTTTAACGGCTTGAAGCTATTAATCGCCCATCGTATATTATCTTTACTGAGGATAGGTGTCATTGAAGCAATTGCACCTGACCCAGAGCTATCGTTTGTTAAGGGTTGCTTAGAGCACCCTGGAAAATGGGTCCTAAGAAGGATATCTAAGGAATCCTCACTTGAGTTGTCATCTCTTTTAAGTTAACCTAAGATGGGATTCGATTTGGATAGAATCTTCCTGAGCCTTGCGGCTTCACTGGTTGATTCTATCTCTGTGCAGAAGTCTCTCCATGATCTTCTTTTTGCCTGTCTGATGACTTTTTTGTACTCCGCCAGACTAGACTTATAGGTAGACCATTGCGAGTCTTCATTTCGCGATTTTGCCGCGTTAAAAAGGGATCTGCAACTCTTGCGGAGGGCACTGAGTTGAGATGTCCACCATGGGGGTTTTCTTCTAGTCGTATGCCTTGTAGTGGGGCACGCTACTCTGAGGGCTTTATCACATGCCCTGGTAAAGGTATCTGTAAGTTCATACAGATTAGCTGCAGAATTCTGACCTATCGATGGGCTCTTGGGCAGAATACGTTTAAATACACGATTATACTTATCCCAGTTTGCCTTCCTCCTATTGAGGAAGCAGACTGTTTTTGAGGAGTTGAGGAGAATCCCGAACTCGATGTACCTGTGATCGGAGAAGGAGTGGTCTTCTGAGACTTTCCATCCTGTCACCCGATCGCTAAAGAAATTTGAAACCAGGGTAAGGTCTAAAACCTCTTTCCTGTTTTTAATAATGAAGGTGGAGTCGTTGCCTACATTACTGATCTCTAGGTTTGAGTGTAGTATGAAGGACAAGAGCGACTCACCGCTTAGATTTATGTCCATGCTCCCCCATTGAGTGTGGTGAGCGTTGGCGTCGCAGCCTATGATTAGGCCCACTTTTTTCCTCTCGCACTCCTGGACAAGGGACTTGACCTTGTCGTCGGGTGGCTGGTCTGGGCTGTCATGAGCCATGTAGGACGACAGAAGCCTTATTGGGGCCGCGGGTAGCTCCAGGCTTACTGCTGTGTTGTCACAATTGCTGAAATTGTTGAGCAGAAAAATGTTGAGGTGTTTTTTAGCTAAAATGCAGGTTCTTGTTTTACCGTCTGAGCTCTAAAGAGCTTAAAATCCTTGTTGCTTAGTCCGCAAACCCTATCTCCTACCATCCATGGCTCTTGGACCAACGCAACATCGACTCCGCCTTTTAGTAGGCGAAGCGTAAGGGCAGCGGATGCTGCTTTACAGTGGTGGAGGTTAATCTGTAGAAGTCTTAGAGACATCTACAGAGTTTCCTCCCACTACCGTTACATCACAGTCATCGTCGTCGGACAGTGACAGTTCGTCTTGCTCGATTTCCCGACACAAGGCCTCGAGGCCTCGTGTCAGTGTCGAGTCATCTGATGTGTAGCCGGTCGATTCCACATCAACCTCTGGCAACACCGCGGGGGGTTCCTTTCCGACTGGCTTGTCGGTGGACTCACCCCCAGCAGCTGCATCCGATTTGTACACTTTGATGGTGGTGGACGAGATGCCCAGATTCAGCCGCCCCTTGGCCGCCTCGATTGGTCCCAGTTACTCCTTATTTAGGAGCATCACTGCCTGATTCATAGGGCTTTGTGAGGCCTCAACTTTGACTATCTTCCAGTCGTGGGTGGGGAGCGACGGGTTGCAGATTTGCAACAATTCGAGCACTTCCTCCGGCTTTATATTTGATGGTAGCCAGATCCGTGCTCTCGGTCTACTCGGGACCTCACTCCAGTCGACAGCGACTAGGTTGGCCCCTTTATATACCTCTCCAACGTTTGCCACTGCCGCCTTGTAAATCCTGACGGAGTGCTCGTTTTCACAGGCAATTACTTTTATGTTGCTCTATGATGATTCTTTCCTTGGCAATCTCGGCGAAGGAACGTCCTGGTTGGACCCTGGCTCTCTTGGCCACTGGTCCCGGTGTTTAATGCGAGCGCTGTTTAGCTTGGCTCTGCGCTGGCTTTGTGATGTTTATATTAAAATCGGGCAGAGTTTGCTTAGCCCCCTCCACCTTGTTCAGCCATTCGACTGGTGGTGGATTTGTTCCGGCATTCGCGTTCTGTCTTCTTAGAATGTTGGCCGCCTTTTTGCGCTCAACATAAGTGTGTTTTGAGGCCTGGGTGCTGGTGGTGGGCAGTTCTTCCTCCACACCAGCTCCTCCTAGAGGTTTAGCTGCACTATTGGCGTGCTTCACCTCATTGGAGCTGTGCGTGTTGGTCGCACCTCCCGCCACTCTTGCACCTCCGGCAAGACCGACTGGCTTAATTGCCTTGTCAGGTCTGATATGACTTTGGCCAGGCTTAGGTGCCACATCCGCCGCTTTGCTTGGATTTCTCCATTCCGGTTTTGGGAGAGTTCCGGACTCTAAATTTTGATTTTTATTTATTGGGTTCATAATTAATCCCACGAGTTGCGGAGAAAGGAGGGTCCGCCTGTACAGAGATCCGCGATGTACAGGTAAGGCTAGTTAATATCGGAGGTCGCCAGCTATCCGATATGCTCCGTAAGCGACTGGGCTATTTTTCGGGCCCCCAGCCAGGCTGACTTTCGGCACGGGTCGCATACACCTTAGTCCGGCCCTACCTCAACTATGATAAGCTCCTTAGCCAATGACGTGTCTATATGAAGAGCAGGTCAGAGGTTCTGGTAGCAGATCTTAGCTAGCATCAGTCTTATTCAGACCACTGAGATGCTATTACCAGTCGGCACCCTCGTGGAGGGTTCGGTTAAGGAAATTTTGATACCATAATTTGTGTGCAGCCTAGAAATATTGTCCAAGATTGTCTTTCACATTGAGGTAGACATAAGATAGTAACCCTTCTTCGAAGTTTGGCAAATTTCGCTCTTAAATTACGGAAGATATGAGCTTTTCGAGATTTTAGGAGCGTGGTAAAGAGAAGGTTACTAATAATCTTCCCTTCAAGTTTGGTAAATATAGCTCTTAAATTGCGTGATATATAGGTATTTTTCGGTTTTTGGAGGCGGGAGTGGGCGTGGTCCAAAATTTTTACAGATTTTTGAAGGGCAATATACCGTTCAAATTCGGTGAGATTTATGGTCATACCGATTTACGCCAACTGATGTATCGGTTTAGGTAGGCGGATTGGGCGTGGCCATCCAATTTTTTATCGGTCTATTAGGGGAGTTGCCATTAACATACTTTCAAAATTTGGTGGCTGTAGCTTACAAATTATGGAAGATATGCGCATATCAGATTTCTAATGCCATGCACCTGGGGGCGGATATGTCGATCCTTGGAGGATGTTACCAGCAATTTGTCTTGCAAGTTTGGTCAATCTATCTTTAAAATTGTGGGGAATCTAATCGGCATTGTCGATTATGGGCGCAGGTGTGGGCATGGCAACACAAATTTGTTATCGGTTCTTAAAATCAATTAACAGTAATAAACCTACCAAATTTTACGTTCCCAACTCCAAAACTGCGAAAGATAAAGCCAATTAAAAGCTTTAGGGGTTGAGGACGAGGGCGTATGACGATCTTTGAACGACATCGCCATCAACCTACCAACCAAATTTGGTGACTATAGCCATAGAATTGTGAGATTTGTGGCTTTATCGATTTGCGATTATCGATTTTATCAATTTCCTAGCTCCCTAGTGAAGGTAGCACTCAAATTTGAACACTTTATCTATTCGGAGCTCAGACAAGTATATGTTTCAAGTTCCAAGTCTCTATCTTTAAGGGGGTCGAAAAAAATTACGTATAAAAATTACTGACAGAAACCAAAATAGGGAAATCATTCACAAAAATATTAACACGAACAAAACCACCGGCAAAGACACGATTTATTGAAATTAAATTAAAGACACGAGGTTAAATTAACATCACAAAAGGGACACAGCATAGCAAAAATACAACCGATCACTAGATTCCTGGCCAATCCAACGTTTAATCCTTACGTTGTGGTGTCCACAAGAAACAGCTAACGTGATGACTTTTGACTCGTAAAGGCAACAGATAGTAACTCTTGCTCTTTGGTGGCGATTGCCCCAATATTATAGGCTGAGGCGACTCTAATCAAGTAAAACGGGTTTTTATGTTCAAGCTGCATACAAATTACTTCGGCAAAAAATAAACCCTCATGGTGGTCACCTCAAGTAAATGTCCTTCGACGAAGTTGCAGATCACTATTTTATGCTGCGAAATCGCAGAATAATGATCTTCAATGGTCTCAATATAAGTCCACTCTGGCAGAATACAAAAAAGCCGTCAGACAGGCTAAAAGGAAATTTTGGAGAGATTTCTGCAGAGATATTAATCCAACTAGTGAAGCCACGAGGCTAAGCAAAGTTCTATCCAAAACCACCCCCAAAGATGACAATTCAAGGTCAGTCTCCAGTGAAGAATCACTGGACACCCTTTTTAAGACACACTTCCCAGATTGCTCGGAGGTGCCCCAGTGGTGTGCACATGTATCTTCTGAAGAGATTGTGTCATTAAAACCTCTTTTACACAAAGATAATATTAAATGGGCAATAAACAGCTTCAAGCCGTTCAAGTCTCCAGGCCCTGATTAAGTGAGCCCGGCCAAATTACAAAGGCGGGCACAAAAGCCATAAGCTGGCTACACGACATCTTCGTTAAGGTTCTCAAGACTGGTAGAGTCCCACCGACGTGGCTACAGTCAAAAATAACCTTGAAACCTAAAACTGGGAAATCATCACACAACAGCGCCAAGGATTTCAGACATATCAGTCTATTTTCCTTCATATTAAAAACTCTTAAACGACTCATAAGTCTCTACCCTACAAACACGTAGATTCCAAGCTTATCTCTGAATCTCAACATGCCTACAGGAAGTGTCGATCTACAGATACAGCCATCCATTCGGTAGTCAATATAGTAAAAAAATCTCTACTCTACAAAGAGTGGACCCTAATAGCCTTCCTAGACATTGAATGTGCCTTCAATAACACCACTCCAGAGCAATAACTGGAACTGGGGATTGACGCCAGTCTAGTGGGATTGACCAATCAATTGCTCACTTTCTGGATTGTGAAATGTACACTTGGATCGTCAACCCTCTCCAGGTATGTCAGAAGAGGTACAGCCCTACAGGGGGCGTCCTATCACCCATTCTATTAAACTTAGCGATAAATGCATTGCTAAAGCAAATGGAGGGTGGCGGCTGCCAAATTGTTGCATATGCGGATGACGTTGCGGTAATCTTAGGAAACCCTCTAGGAAATTAAAAATACTGTCATCTTGGGCAAATGAATGTGGTTTAGATGTAAACCCAAATAAAACGGAACTGGTTCTTTTTGCAAGAAAATACAAAATTCTTCCTCTTGTCCCTCCCAGACTAATTGATGTACCTCTCTCCTTCAATAAAAGTGCCAACTTCCTAGGGTTGACACTGGATAGGAAACTAGACTGGAACTTTTATACCTAAGTACGGGTGGAAAAAGCAACAATCGCTTTATATACGTGTAGGAAGTCCACTTAATTGGGTTATGTCCCCAAATGTTGTCCGATTGCTATACACACCTATTTTCAAACCAATACTTTTGTATGGGGTCATAGTATGGTGGCCTTGACTTTAAAAGCAAACCACCCGAAATCAACAAGGTTCAGCGGATGACTGAACTCTGCATCTCAGGGGGTCTTTGCACCACATAAAGTAAGGCATTAGACGCTATTCTGGACATTCCATGTCTGGAAACATAAGAAATGGAAAATGCAATACTGACGGCCATAAGACTAAGAAAATCTCTAGTGTGGATTGCTCAGAAAAAATAGCTGCAACATTAAGGATGGAAATAGGCCCGATTCGCTTAGCACACCAAACATGGTGTAATATAAATACAAAACAAAGTAAAGAACTGTGAAATATCAGTCGCACGAACTGCTTTGCATTAATCCATGCTATAACAGGACACTGGTTAGTCGGCACTGACGCCAACAGACTCCAGATGCTGTACAATGAATTCTCTAGAAGCTGTAAAGAAGAGAAAAAAGTAGTATATCCGGAACACTTCTGCTTCTGCCCGGCACTAGCAAGGAAGCGGCTTGCAACCATAGGAAGCCACTTCTTAAATAGCTTTTCAGAAATAGCGGAAATAAAACCAGTCAGGTTTGCAAAAATTGCGCAACTGGTCGAATTTGAACCTCGGGTCGACAACCGTTTCAACCTTACCTTACCTAAAACGTTTTCTTGACTTTTCGGAAGTGTGCGTGATATCTTAGTAAATTGCGGTAAGCCAGTACCGCGTCGTTTGAACTGAGCGTTCTCATAATTTTATTGAATGCTGATGCTTTCTTCTTTCAGAAGCTTTTTGCCAAGTGGCGTAGTCATGAACAAATCTCCTGTAATAGCTTAATAAGCCCAGGAATGAACATAAGTCTTTGAAGTTTCTGGGGGTTGGAAAATCTTTGATTGCTCATAATTTATGCCCCCTGCCGAAATAGTGAAAACTACGAAATCGACTTCGCGTATATAATTATTATATAACAAGACTGAATGAGTTTTGGTAACATTATCTATACATTTTTTGTTTGTTAGACATACATGTATATTTGTACTTTTATATTGTTTACGGCCTTTGTTTCGAGTTATCTTATTTTGCGTTCAGCTGTTTTATGGTATTGTTGCCTAGAATAAAATGAAACGTTTTCAAGGTGAGTAACAGAAGGAACTAAATTGGTCTATTTTTTTATGTTATGCACTTAAAGGGCAATGCGGAACCGCTTAGCCTATAAATGAATATCTGAGGCATCGACCATCGTCAGCTCATATTCATAGCCATTTTCAATTTTCAGCTCCGTCAGGTAGAGCAGCATAAGCTACTTGTAACTCAGCGGTTGCAAAATAAGTTTATTTTCAGTGATTGTGTAAAGAAAATCAAATTGTTGGACCTGATTTACTGTTGGTTCTAATGTTCCAGTCGCGATGCGGAACTGGCGTTGGAAATTTGTCTACGAAATCGTTTGTGTTTTTCTTATCCAGTAATTGAAATTTTTTATCTGGTACACGTTTTGAATCTGGCTTGAGAACATCTGTGGGCGTGAGTACTTGATAGATATTACATTTGATGCACATTGATTTAACGTCCAACAGTCCAGAGGTCGATGGTGTGGAAGTGCTTCAACCTCCTACGTGTATTTGACCCGTGAGTGCAGGCCAATGGGTTGACGTGGTTATTCAACCGGTCATTATACCGACTGTATATCGATTCATTTGATTTATTACTGTCGGTAGACCGAAACCGTTAAGCAGCGTCCTATTACTAATGTATGGTGGAGCAACAGATAAGTCTCTGAGCACCTTGTTCTGCAAGACTTGAATTTGGCTTATCCAAGATTTTAAAACTGTGTCCCAAAATGGAATCCCATATGTCCATATGGGCACGATAATGCTCCTGTAGGACAGCAGCTTATTGCTCAAGCTGATTTTGCTGCATGGCTTCCAGTTGAGTTTCGCCATTTTGGATTTAGACGCTGCTGCCGTAAGCTGTGTTTGCGCCAGGTAAGTTTCCTGTTCAGATACGTGCCCAGGTAGTGAACATGGTTCTCCTGAGATATGACCATGTTGTTGAGTCGGACGGTTCGACGGATGGCGTAACGGTATCCGTGCCGAAAGTCAACATGGCTTGGGGGCCCGAAAAGTTGTCCAGTCGCTCACGAAGCATATCGGATACCTGGTTACCTCCGAATTTATTTAGCCTTACCTGCGGATCGCGGATCTCTGAGATTCAAATGGACCATAACTTAAATAAAAATAAAGAGTCCGGTACTCATCAAAAACAGGTGGAAGAAATTCCAAACTCTCAGCGGAGCCAGTGGCGTCTAATCCTGGACAATGCTCTACCAAGACCAAAATGGCAAATAAACTTGTTGGTCTAGCCAGAGGCGCTACAGTGGAGGCCGGGGACCCAAAGAAGTGAAGCAAAGCTAATCCTCTAAAAGGAGGAGGCTTGAAAGGAGATTCGCAAACCACCAGTGCCGCGGCTAAAAAACATACGTATGTTGAGCTCAGAAACGCGGCCAACATACTAAGAAGGCAGGATGCGAACGCAGGCGCAAATCTACTAGCTGAATGTCTGAGCATAGTGGATTGGGCCAAGAGCGTTCTGCCAGACTTTAATAATGATGTGCCCGAAAAAGAGCAAAGCCAGATGAAGAGGCAGCGCTCGAATGATGCACCAGGACCAGTAGCCAAAATCCAATCCTTCGACGAGATAGCCAAGGAGAGGATCCTGAAGAGTCCTCTGCAAATGTAACTCAGAGGGAAGGAATTGTGAGTAGAATCGCCGGGAGCATAGATTGATCAACTCCAATTTAAGGGCGATAGGCCTACAAAAACCACAAAGTCCCATTGCACCAGGCCGTAGACAGGTCATAGACACCATCCCTTCCAAGTGTTTCGTTCATTTTGTGTGTGCATTTAGGTCGTTATGTTGTAAAGGTCGAGTTTTGTTTTAGAGTCTTTACCGTCTATGGGCAGGGTTGGAGTTACCAAACCCTGAGAAAACTGAGCTAGCCGAGTTTACCCACTGTTAAAAACTAGAAGTTTTACATATTATAAGTCTATAAAACTAAAAATAACATAAAACTATCTATTATACACGTTTGTTCAAGGAATGAACTTATTTTGATAAACAATTATGAAAGTAATACCGTAATTTGTACAGAAGTGAAATTTTATTTTTAAAGATTTCGGGTTAAGACACAAAGGTAGGCAATCTTTAATTATAATTTAAATATCTTGTTGCTCAAAGGTCAAGATAATTTAATCCAATTGACTAAATGTGTGATCATTAAATTGGACTATTGTGCTAACATACAAAGTAGGCAGAAAAAATCTATTTGTATATTAACAATGAGATTTTACACAAAGATGCCAGTCAGGCAAAACAAACTTAGTTTGAACTCAACTTTTAGTCCAAGTTTTCCTCCCCAATGAGTCGGTATATACCTGTTGTGCTAAGAGTAAAGTCAGGTATTTATCAAAGATAGAAAAATCAATAAAAAATCGAATTAATAAAATGCATAGGTCTGCGATAACTTATTTGTAGAAGTGAACACAACTATTTTTTTCACAAGAAATTTATTAACTAAAAAATTAGTTAATTAATGGAAATGTTCGATTACACTAAATAACAATCGATTACAAATAACAGTATACTCCGTACGAACTATACTTCGAAAATACATAAATTTATGATCGCTTCAGACAAAATGTTAAGCTTTGAGTTCAACGTCGATAAGAACAAACCGATAAGACCATACACTTTCAGAAATTTAAAAGCTAGTCACAAAACACCCGAAATAACTATATCTTTCACAATTTTTGAGCCAGAAATAAAGAGATTGATTTCTAGGTTCCTACACTGTGCATGGAAATTCCTCACTATCTGAAAATATATTAATATATGTACGTAATAATCTCTCAGTCATCTGTCCAAATTTCGATCATAAACCGATAGTTGCGAATCAACGGGTACTATGCAACTAACCTAAAAGAATAAATGGTTTATAGATCAAAACTGGTAGCAAGCAACATTGTGTTTATTTTTTATATTTTATTTTATATAAATTTGCACCACGTGTGTTTTCGAACTTGACAATTTTTCTTAATAGTTTTCTAATTCAATAAATAGCTTAGATATTGATTGAATTTGGAGTAGAAAATCTAGGTTAGTACACGAGTTATGATTTTTTTAAATAAATTAAATAATAATTAAGTTCGAACTTCCCTTATTCATTTTTTGCATTTTGTGGCTTTTGATGCCCTCTTGTGAGTTGATGTTTTCTGCTCCAAGTGTTAATAAGGTTTGCACGACCAACAATAAAAGCATTTTTTTAAATATGGTGCTAGATTAAAAAGTTTTTCAAATAATATGCCACAACAATGACAAAAGTTGTATTAAACTGTGATTTTAAATACTTAGGCAACCGTTTTTCATTGTAAAGTAGGCTCAATTGCGATATACTCCTTCAACATTTTTACATATTAAGATGCATGCTGTAATATTGATGAAGATTTTATAGCTCTGAGAATAAAATAAAATATTTACAGTTCTTAAATTTTTTTTTTTTAAATCGAAATTAAATATAAGAACCTTTAGCCACATGATTTTATGTATTTTTTATAGAATGAAAATACAAATTGCAGCAAAATAATAATTGAAAATAATCTGTATAGTCCGTTATTCGGTGTTTGTTTGTGTTTGTGGACCAGAGAAGATCTACCAAATTTGGAAAATGGATAACTGCTAATGCACTTCAAAATGTATATACAAATATTCCAATTATGCTTATCTCTGGCACGCCGGCTTGATGGTCGTAAGCGTTGAGTCGTTTTATTGTTTGCGCTAAGGCTCATTATACCGCTTACATCAATCAGTCGCGGGTTCGAATCCCGCTGAAATGTTGTTGTTTGTCTAGTCCAGTATTTCCATTTTCTTTCGTATTTTAACCTTTCTGTCTAAATCTCTATCCACACGGGCATCACAACGGTCCAAATATTGCCTATGTGTGTCGACCTTCGGTCGATAGCCGAATAACCTACCTACCTGTCCCTGGCACGCGTAAAAATCCGACAGATCAACAATATTTTGTTCCCACAAAAGATTGGAAATACATTTCTTAAGCAAAAATCACATTTTTGAGCTGGAATTGCCCAAATTTGTAATGTAGATTACTAGTAATACTAATACTTTAAAGATCAGCCAAACAATTGCCACGACCATAAATCAAGAAAGCTTATATCTCTCCCACTAAATTCACAAAGAGTATATTACTGATAGCTTTATTTAAAAAGAAAATATTATGGCAGCTTTGACCACTCACCTACTACAAAAACAGCTATTTTTTTTACAGTATATTACAATCATTCTGACAACCTCTTTTAAAGTTCGAGACACGCTCCATCGCTCCTCTCTTTGTCCCACAAGAGTGGTATAATTCACCTGCTTTTAGCCACATAACGAACCTCCATCTTTGCACAAAAATGTTACCTTTTATTTTATCATCTTATTTTATATATTTTACATTTTAAATTCGAATATAATTATTCATTTCTGAATTGTATTATAATGAGGACGGGAATTCTTCCTTATGACTGTTACATAATAGCAACTTATGTATTATTATTATTATTAGGTTTGGGGTGTATGTGCACTGCGACCTGATAGATATATTGTGCCCCCTTCTGGGCTTTAAAGCTCCTCCATCAACCCAAGCTCTTGCACAAATGCTAGAATTTTTATTGGGTTGAGGGCCACTATGTCATTGCTCATCATGACATGCATCCCCAGGATGTTGCTTCTTTTCCCTGCTAGGGCTGCACACTCTGCTAGGATGTGCATTGAGGATTCCTCCTCGCTTTCACAGAACCTACAGAGTCCACTACTGATTATACCCAGCTTGGCTAGGTGACTTCTTAGTCTACAGTGTCCCGTCAGTAGACCGGTGAGTATTCTAAGATGGTTTTTGCTCATGGCTATAATCTGCTTAAATCGCTTCTGATTATAGCCACCCAGTAGACATTTGGCTTGTCGGAGTCCTGGTGCCTCTGCCCAGCTCCGTTGCCTCCTCTGTCTTTCTACATTCCTAAGCTCCTGCCGTATCGTGTGCCTTCCGATGCCACAATACGGTTCAGGTCCCACTAGGGGTCTCTCCGCCCCCAATCTTGCTTGCCTGTCGGCCAGTTCATTCCCTACTATGTCCGTGTGGCCCGGGACCCATCTTAGGGTGAGCCTGTTGGTTGCCCCGAGTCGGTCAAGTTTGGATCGTGCTTCTAGGACCACTTTAGAAGTGATTTTCGTCCCACTAATAGCGTTTAACGCTGCTTGACTATCGGATAGGATGGATATATCCGTATTCCGGTAGTTGCGCACCAGGTTAAAATCCGCACACCTTCCTATCGCACACACTTCAGCTTGGAATATGCTGGTTTGCGTTCCTAGGGATTCGTGATAAGATATCCGAGGGCCCACCACTCCTAGACCTGTGCCCTGGTTGGTGAGTGATCCGTCGGTGTACCATTTTATGGTGTGCGGTTTCATGGGATGGATGTCATCCAGTGACGTCCATTCCTTTTTGCTACTCATATGAACTTTGAAATTACGCTCGAATATGTATTCGGCTGCCATTTCATCCCTAGGTTGAACTAGTAGGGGAAGTTCATCTGAAAGTCGTTGGGCATCTTTTTGGCTAAGGATGTGATAGCCTCCAACTCCTTCCGCTGACATCCTTAACAGTGTGGCTTTCTGTTGGAGCCTTATTGTGTGGTGGAGTGGTGTTATCTCCATTAAGGCTTCCAAGGCCATTGTTGGACAGGTGCGCATTGCCCTTGTCATGCATACGCAGGCCAGTCTCTGCAGTTTCTGCAGCTCTCTTTTCACGGTGATAAGCCGCGCTCTATCACCCCATGCTATTACTCCATAAGTCAGCATGGGTCTCACCACCATTGTGTATAGCCATCGCATAATCTTTGGTGATGTGCCCCATGACTTTCCGGCTATACTCCGGCACGTATAGAGCGCTCTTGAGCACTTCGATACCGTGTTTTGTACATGGGTGCCAAAGTTTAGCTTGCTGTCAAATGTGACCCCTAGGTACTTAACTTCCTTACTGGTTTCTAATAGGCATCCTGAGAGCCGTATTTGTTTCATCCTCTGCAGCTTGTACCGTCTAGTAAAGGGGACGATGACTGTTTTTGTAGGGTTTAGGTTGAGTCCAACCTCCATACACCAGTCTCTCGTTATTTTTAACCCTGTCTGGACTATATCGCAGAGTGTCTCCTCGAATTTACCTCTCGCTATTATGACAATATCATCGGCATAGCCTTGACATTGGATACCTCTGGTGGTAAGTCTGTTGAGCAGTTCGTCTACTAGCAGACTCCAGAGTAGCGGAGACAGTACACCCCCTTGGGGGCAGCCTTTGGTGGTTAAGACTGTAACCTTACTGTCATGTGTTGATGCGGTGGCTTGTCTGGACCCCAGTAGTGCCAGTATCCACCTACTGGTGGTGGAGTCCAGACCCCTTCTTGCAAGGGTGGCCCTAATCGCATCATGTGACGTGTTGTCAAAGGCGCCTTCTATGTCCAAGAAGGCGCACAGTGCTATCTCCTTATTATCAACTGTTGAGCTTAACATGCTCTTCAGCTGATAAAGTGCCGTGTCCGTGGACCTGCCCGCTCTATAAGCATGCTGCGTTGTGTGCAGCGGACTCTGCATCAGCAGAGTGCTTCTGATATTGTAGTCCACCAGCTTTTCCAATGTTTTCAGTAAAAACGAAGTCAAGCTGATGGGTCTGAAGGACTTTGGGTTGGTGATGTCTTTCTTCCCAGCCTTGGGGATGAAGACCACCCTAGCACTTCTCCAAGCGCTCGGTATAAAACCGAGGGCAAGGCTACCCTGCAGTATCTTCTTGATGCGGGAGAGGAGTAAGTCCTTACCGATCTGTAAGAATGCTGGTGATATCCCGTCTAAGCCTGGAGACTTGTAGGGCTGGAAAGTACCAATTGCCCATTTCAATCTCTCGGCTGTGACTGTCAGCTTGGCACATGCCCAGTCAGCAGTCGACGGTCTATAACTGCTTCCTCTCACGATACCTTCTTCCCGATAGGGTATGCTACCTGGGAAGTGCGTTTCGAAGAGGAGCTCTAGTCTTTGCATATTGCTACTCGTAAAGGAGTTGTCTCTACGTTTCAATGCTAGGTTAGCATCAGGCGATCGCTTTGCCATTGCTCTGTGGAGCCTGGCGCTTTCGCTTGTGCTGACTATGCTTTCGCAGAAGTTCCTGTAGTTCTGCCTTTTGGCCTTCCTAATCTCCTTGTTATAGGAGGTCAGACTTTCACGGTACCTCTCCCATTCTCCGTCTCTCTTTGCTTTATTGAAGAGGCGACGTGTAGTTAAACGTAGCCTTTCCAGGCTTTCGTTCCACCAGGGAGCATCTTTGACCATGCGTTTTTTCCCTAACGGGCAACTATCCATAAAAGCATCTGTTATGCTTTTATTTAGATTTCCTACAGCTCTCTCTAGCTCAGGTGGGGTTCTGGGTATACCAGATGTCCCGTTGGAGAGGTTGAGCTCTAGGGTGGACTTGAACTTTTCCCAGTCTGTCTTTCTGGGGTTCCTACTGGGGGTGCTACTATCCGTATTTAGCTGCAGCTTAAATAGGATTATCTTATGGTCTGACATAGATTCCTCTGGTGAGACGTGCCAGTCCCTAAGATGAGGTTTTAGGGACCGACTGACCAGGGTGATGTCGAGGACCTCCTCCCTAACCCTTGTTACAAATGTCGGTGTAGATCCGACATTGCCTACTTCTAGATTATATTTAGCAATAAAATCTGTGAGGTACTCACCCCTTATGTTGATGCCGCTGCTGCCCCATATCGAGTGGTGCGCGTTGGCATCGCATCCGATAACTATCGGCATCTTCTCCGTCTTGCAGTACTCCACCAGTCTCTCAATTTCTGGTGGTGGGCAGGGTCCATCTCCTGCGAAGTACGCCGACACTACCACCATAGAGGCAGTGTCGCCAGTGGCCTGGACCATTATCGGGACACAATCTCTAGTTAAAAATTCTGAAAGGATAATGAAATTAATATTTTTCCTTACCATGATGCATGCTCTGGGGGCTAGATTTCTCTGATCCCAGATTACCTTCGATTCGGATGTATAAAGGCCTTTAATGCCGTTATACACCCATGGCTCCTGTACCAGGGCTAGCCCAAGATGTTCTTTGGTGAACATTCTAGCCAGCACCGCCGAGGCTGCTTTGGCGTGGTGAATGTTCACCTGGGCTAACCTGGTATCGATGATTCTAGTCATCAACTAGAGGATGGGCTCCAGTTGCCATGGTGTCTGGGGCCTGGAGCTGCCTTCGTCACCGCTGCTCGTCATTGTGACGTCAGCAACTGCCGCATCCTCTTGCAGCTCCTCCGCTAACTCCTGTGGGGACATCGTCACTTCGTGGTCCTCCACTTCCTCTTCGTGACAGAGCGTCACATCCGCCAGATCCTCGTCCTCTGCGAGGTCCTCCGACGTGTCGGCGGGCTGTAGCGGGTGGATGCTCGGTTTTGCCACGGGGGCCAAAGATGTGGTGGGGATGTCCTCCACATTTGCTTCCCTGTCTTTTGGTTCGGTTGGCTTGTTTGCCCCGACCTTCTTTTTGAGACCATTCACATGGATGGTCCCATACCGGAAAGAGAGTTGATGTCCTCTTTCCTCTATAGCCTTTTTGGAAAGCTCGTCTATCCCAATAACCAGGAGTGATCCACCTCCTTCGTCTCTCCTGGATATTAATTTCCAGGCCTCGATATCCATACTATTCTGGTTCCTTATCAGAGCCAGAATGAATTCCGAGGTCCTGTCTATGCTTCTTGGGCAATAGATGGTAATGCTGTGGGGCGACGGTATTTCGTCTCCCACTTTGCATGTGAGGGGCACGCCCTTCCACAAACGCAGCTTCGGTGCGACGGCTCTCAACCAGTTGGCTGAGTCTTCGTTGGAGCACTCAATGATCAGGAATCCCACCCGAAAATGAATGCCCGCGAACGAGACCGCCCATCCAGACTCAACCACCTCGTCTAGGATGGTGTTTTCCAGCACCGACATGTCTTCGTGACTAAGCATTACCTGGGGGTATTCCACAGGTATCACGGCCACTTTCACTTTTTTCGCCATATCCGCGTATGACGATCGAGGTCCGGCGGCTGCTAGAGGGTTGGTCCTCATGGCCGCACGTGACGTGCTTGGACGCATGTTCAAGCCTTCTGGGGCCATGTTGGCCGGTATTCCTACAACTGCTGGATCTTGTGCTTTGGGAGCTTCCGCCTGCGGGCAAGCCCTTTTTGGGGTTGCCGTCGGTGGCGTGAGGGTGTTGCTACGCCTCTTTATGGCTGGTGTCGGTGCCACAGCTGGCTCCCTTGGCTCCTTCGCCTTCTTTAAGGCCTCACCTGGAGCAAGCCCTTGTTGGAGGTACCGGAGGTACCATTTGACCCGTGAACCACATAGGTTCCGCCGATTCGGGTCATCCAACCCACCTGGTTCGCCCCTCGGTGGCAGGAACTCCTCCTTTTTCTTTGGGCGTCGTCCGCCCTGCTTAGCAGCAGCATTTGGTGCGAGGTGTTGTGGTCGGGATGGTCCGACCACATTCCTGCGTGTCTGCTGCGCTCCTCCGGTTGGCGCTGGAATAGCCCGGGGTGGAGGCTGGTCTGCCACCCTTAGGGTTCTTCGCCATTGAGTGCCCCGGTTCTCGATTGAACGGTTCGGGGCTTGCTGTGCCTGTGGCACTCTCCTATACAGTGCTGGAGTAGCACGGTGTGGAGGCGGGCCTACCACACTGGAGGATCTCTGACCGTCTAGGCCTCGATCCTCCAACTGTCTTGCGACAGCTTCCGCTGGGAGATCCTGCGGAATGCTTAAATTCGTATATTTTCTTGACATAATTAGTCCCACGAGCTGCGGAGAAATGAGTGTCCACCCGAGCAGAGATCCGCGATACCCGGGTAAGGCTGAATAGAACAGGCGGTCGCCATTTGCCTGAGCACACCGTTTATGACTGGGCTATTTGTATACCGGGCCCCCAGCCAGGCTGACTATCGGCACGGTACGATTAACACCTTAGCCCGGCCCGATGTGAGATTTGGGGGGATGGGATAGGTAGGTAAGTGTGTAGGGAGGTTGGGGGTGTGTGAGGCTATACTTTTAAGAGGCGGCAACACAAACGCCTTGTCGGTATGCATTCGGTGTCATACCCGCTGTTTGTCCGGGACTGCTTATTTACGAGAATTCTCGTGTTATTCGCAGCTAACCTCCCATTGGGAGGCCGTTCGCTATCCGCAACCCGCGACCCGCCTGGTGGCCTCAGCTCAGCCCCGTTCGAACCATCCCACAAGTTCTTACGCTCAGGAGCAACTTATGTAACAGTCATAAGGAATGTATACAAGATATAAATATTTTTTTTTCAAATATTAATAATAAACCAACTTTGATATGGGATAAATCTCTTACTAATAATGGGATAATTTCGAAGAATATTTCGATATTCTCTGTTGATAACGTACAGACCATTTCACCTTTGTAGCACCTTTGATTTTTGCACTGTTCTTCTAATTTGTATAATATAAATAGATGCTAGAGACAAGTAGTAGTATTTACCTATTAAATTTAATGAAATAAACCAAATTCAATAATACTTTTTATTATACTTGTATAACTATTTTTATTTGAATATAAATAAAAATTAAATTAAAATTAAATGTTTGTTAATACTAATACATTTCATATTGGATAAAAAAAAACAATACCACAAGGCAATGCATTAAATATTATTTAATATGTTTCTGTTGTGTCCTTAACACTGCCTGCACTTTGAAGAAAACTTTTGTCAATTGAACAAAGCTTGCAAAAAAATTCGCCCCACATGCGTCGCGTCACTGGATCTAAGATAATGAAATATACAAAGATAACAAACCCTTGCAGAGTTGCTGTGAGACAAAACAAATATGAAAAAACAATACCAGCCCTCATTGTTGATAAAAAGCCAAAGCACCATGTGAATCCCATTAAGAAAAATAAAAGTACTGATAGCCGGATCTGATATATTAAAATAGGTTTTTCAGTGTGCCGAATTGGTATGCTTGACCTAACTAATATGTTATATATAATTAGACAAAAAATAACAAAGTTAGCTATTATAATTATCGAAATGGGAAAAATTATGCCGAAATAAAGCGCGTATCCTGATGGGTAGCATATTGCGCCTTTACTAAAGGAATCATGATCCAGTATGATCACTAAGACTACAGGTATGATTGGCACACCCCAACAGAATGCGGCGGACTTCATAAAAAATCTGTGCGGTCTAGTTCCAGCAAATACCCGAACATACCTCTGAAATTGTAAGTATGCAATGACCATCATCCAGAAGAATTGTACTAGCACAGAGTAGTGTAGTAAGGCGCCAATGGCTACACATCTAGGTACAATCTCATTTATAATTAAATGTAGTGAGTATTCTTTTGTATTGACAAAGCAAATAATTATCATTTGCAAAGCTATTGCTGCCGATAGTTGTAGTAGTACCTTTGAAGACGGTTTTTGTCGCCATGAGTTAAATACTGCAGCAGTGATGAATATGCCACAAATGCCAAGAAGAGATAAAGAACAGCCTGTTACAGTTATTATATCAAGAGCCTGAACATGATCTGCGTACTGAATATTGACTTCAATATCTTCCTCCACTGTGAAATTAACACCTACTAGGTATGCAAATGGTGTTAGATGGCTAACTTGACATAAAACGATATCTCCGTTAGTGTTTAACAGATTTGAGACCTGAATGCCATCAGAGGCCCAATTTTCATAATTCCAATAACTACACATTTCAGTAGTATCATTGTGCTTATATGACCTATTATAAACTCGAAAAGCGAGCGGCAAATCTTCAGGTAAATGCGGACTATGGCCGGGTAATGATATTGATACGACACGCCCGAATGCAGATAGTGGTGCATGATTGTCTGGCAGCTGAAAAAGTTTATCGTTTGAGTACACTTTAATAACCACAAAAGTTTTTGTGTTTTTTGTGGCATTCGGTGCATTTGAAATTGTGTCTAGCTGGCTCAAAAGTTTATCTGGTACATAAGTAGCAAATTGCAAATTCGGCTCGGAAATTAAGTCCTCAATTTCATGATCGGACTCCAGAAATCGGAAGTGCTCATTTTTAAATGCTCCTTTCAAAGTAATCGGTATATCAGAGTCATTATTATTTTGAAATATTGCAATTCCAGAAATATTGGCAACAGTCGGATTTATTATAAAATAGAGTAGATTGGGCGATATTTTTACAGAAACTCCAATATCCACATAATCCAGCAATTCAACATCACTGCTATTCTCTAAATCATTAGAATTATCCACGGGGTTGCTTAAGCTGTTATCATCAAAAACTGTTTGCAATGATAATGTATTCATTGCATTTTCAAATGCCTCCAGAAGTTTGTTAGTGGAGTTTAATTTAGCTGACATCCGAATCGTAGTCTCTCTCACATCTATCAAATAATTGTAAATAGCTATAAGATCCAAGGTAGTTTCTACCAAAAAATTTTGAGTTGGAGGCAAATTCAAAATATTCCTATCAACATTTTTAATCGAAGCTTGCACTATGTTTGCTGCAAAATGCAAATCAACAGGTAAAAACATTTTTGCAGATTCTTGCAAAATGTGTTTAATCTCTTTTACTGCTCTTTCCGGTGAAACTTTGATTAATTTTGACTTTTCTAAACTGTAAAGAGTTTCTGTTACTTTTAAATTATTTTGCTGAAGCTGACACGTTATGTTTTCGTCCATTAACTCCCAATAAGCACCGTGTACAAAGTTACCCTGGCAGCGACGTGTATATGGCATGCCATTACTTCGAAAACACAGACCAGATAATGTTCCCAATTGTCCTCTAACTGTCTGCTGCCAATGGTATATATTGTCGTTATCCAATTGAAATCTGTTTGGGAAACAATACTCTGTGCTACGTACCACATTCATGCCGTTGGGGCTATAAATTGAAATAACTTCTTGCAAAAAACCCCAGACTTCCATGCGTATTGAAGTATCATGTCTTATATTATCATTGTTTTCTAAGCTATCAGATTCTTCGCTGCTTTTCTCCTCGCTATTGTCAACTGCAGAATTCTTACGAGAAGCTGTCAAATGAATCCAACAATTCACATATTTACTAGATGTCTGTTCAATACTCATGATACGTGTATCATATATAACAAGGTCTCGAGATATAACTTTGCTTCTTCTTCGTAGCGTGTCTTGAACATGTTTTCCAAGCTTTTTGGTGTATTTAAACGGATTTTTACACATGTTCTTATTTTCAATTATACACGTTACATTTATCCTAGCAGCGAAAGCATGGCCCCGAATTTTTTTGGCAGCCACTATTCTATTGCTGGTTACTAACTGAAAATTTAAAATAGTATGTCCTTCACACCAATACTCACCAGGGTTGTCATTAACTAACTTCAATTTAAAAATTGACTTTGCCTTATTTTTATTTTCCCAAACAAGATCAATTTTAGAGCTTCGCTGAATATCAAAATCTGCATTTGTGAAACATTGTATGCCATTGTCATTTCTATTGATACGCCAAAGATAATCACTATTATAAACTATCAGAATTAATTCTTGTAATGTTACGTCAAATTTTAATATAAGTTGTGTCGAATTAACTTGTTCTTTTATAGTTTCTTTGTACAAAATTGGATGTGTTTTTTTATCGTCATCAACAACTCGCATGATTTCATACTTGTTCATTAGAATTAGAAACTTGTCTCCAGATTGGTCAACAAAGTGGTCTACTCGAAAAAATTCGTTTTTTTCCTGTTTTGGTATGACGTTTTCTAGTACTAGTCTTAAAGTATTTCGATTCCGAAAATATTCTTTGAGTCGCACCTCTTTTTGCTCGTCAGACAATTTTTTTTGCCAGTTGATTCCATAACATTCGTTAGGCATATAGCTAAGAGCTGCTAATCCATCGGGGCAACCTGTGCTTGATATAAGATTGCCATCAAACACACAAATTGTGTGCAATAAGTCATCACAATCGGTAGCCATTACAATCAACTCTTTTTTTTTCTTATTTTGACTTTGGAAGCGTCCAGACATACAATTTTTATTCGATCTAAAATCTGAGACTTCTATTTTGTCATCAACTACGTCCCCCCACCGCTCACCCGGCAACTGTACCTTGTATGGCATAGAACTATTTTCTCGTTTAAATGGTAACCAAAATTCTAAAATGCCTTGATCATTCATGAACTGTATTAAATTTGAAATTTCAAGATTCGAATAATCAAAAGGCAAAATTATGTTTGAACCATGGCAAAAATGTTCGTCATACTTTTTTGGTTCAAAAGATATTTTAAGACAAATGGGATCTTCACGTTCATTATCAATTTCTACTAATTCCTCTGGGCAATATTTATTTTGGTGTTCGTTCACTCGGCATACAACACTTTCCGGCTTCCACTGACCAGTTGTTGTGTCGCATTCGCGCAAAAATAGTTCCCAATCATCTTTCCAGCAAACAAAGTCTTCAGAAGTTGTGTAACGTTCTCCCCGAAATTTCCAATATGCAGTGCCACCAGATGTTTCGGTTATATTATCGTCACACTTTTCAAGCTATAGGTATTGAAAATAAAACATTTGTGCAAATTCAATGAATGGTTAGAAATATTCTAACCTTTTTTGTCAATCTGCATGGTAGATTTAAGCACATTACAAGAAATATTATGACTTGTTTAGTCATTTTACTAAACACAAGAACGTTTATATTATATTCGCTGAAGATGCTTTTAAGATTCCCACAGTACTAAGTTCTTTATCTCAAAAATCTAAAAATTAAGGCGTAGTTGAGTTATCTTTTATTCTTTATCTCAATTTTGTTATCTGCTACGAATTTTGTGTATAATACCCCGTATATGTAAAATGGGCAACCGGGTCTTTTATTTTGTGCAAATGAAAAAAGTAGATAACATAATAAGATATAATAAGGCCAAAGTAACATTATTATTAGAATAAAAACGATCCAACTGTTTCTTTATTTTAACACGACAACTATCTATTAAAACTGATTCAAGTTTTTTTGGTTTTTTGCTGGAATGTACGAAGGTAGTCCGATCGTATTTCGAGAAGTTAAGTGGTTAATTTTTAGTAAATACCAGCAGATTTGTGCCTTCAAGAACTTTCAATTCTAAAACACTATTTGACGTACACTATTTGCAAGAAATCAATAATAAAACGCTAATAATTTACGAGTAATTTGTAAGCGATGTGAGTTTCAATACCACTGTTTAAAGGCGAGCTCATTACAACAACAGCTTTTTTAACTGTAGAGGTAAACTTATTTTGTCTCTTTGAGGTAAAAAGAAGAAAAACTATTAAGCTACACAAGTGCGTTAAAAATGCTAACCTAAATACTTTTAAATTTAGCGTTCTAAAGGTTTTGTCTTAAGCAGCGTTTTGACTGCAATGGCTGAGGGTTGAGTTATATTTAATTATCTATGAAATATTATTAATCAAAATAAATTTTATTTGCCATGTACCAAGAATACAAAAGCAGTTAAAAGAATTCTAAGCATAATTATCGTTCCTCAGCGTACCACGATAGAGCTAATCTAGATATTGTAGTAAAAGCGTATTAAATCGTTCTACTAACGAATGTTATAGGCTAATCACTTCTCGCAGGACAAATGGAACATTTTCAAATATGAGAACATCTGTTGAGACAGGCAGCATTGGGCTCAGTAAAGTCACAGCTGTTAGTTTATATACTAATAGTTGCGCACAGAAATTAATGTAAATTGAATTTTGATACGAAAATAAATGTTGCAGTTTCTATTGATATACATATGTATGTGCAAGATCTCTTTGTCAATTTATGGAAGGGATGGATGCTAATTAACACAACATGTGATTGAATATAGTAAACTTGAAAATAAGTTTTTATTTTTTTCTATCTTGATTGCCGGTCAGTTTTGAATTGTAATTTGAATTCTTTGCACTAGGTTTGCTTATATTTTCCCAATGAATACAACATATTTTTAGTGATGGACCGAAAAATACTGACGGTATTTTGAGTGGAACAAAATGACTTAGGAACATTTCTTACTGAAGCCGAAAAACCTTCATGCTACTGCTCAAATCTTAAGACTGAAGTTTGATGTTGATCTTTGTGAATAATCACAAAATATTTATTATACTATGATACCGAAGGTATAATAGTATATTGGGTTTATGCAATGTCCGTCATGCAGTCTGTCCGTGCGTCCGTCCATCCGTCTGTCCGTATGTATGAACGTTCGTTTCTCCGACACTCTTAAAGATAGAGACTTGAAACATGAAACATATACTGGAAAGTACCCTCAAAACAAAAAAGTGTCAAGGTTTTGGTCCTACGTCCACTAGGGAGCTAGAAAATCGATAAGATCGATTTTCACAAATCGATAAGGCCACATATCTCCCACAATTTGATGGATACAGTTACCAATTTTGATTGGTAGGTTGTTGATGATGTCCTTCAAAGATATGTCACGAACACCTATATCTTCCTCAGTTTTCGAGTTGGGAACGTCAAACTTGGTAGGTATATTACTGACAGTCGCCCTTAAGAACCGAAATAAATCGATAACTCCATATATCTCCCACAATCTTAAAGATAGCGAAACCAAACTTGGAAGGTAATTTGCTGGTAGCCTCCTCCAAGGATTGGCATATCATTTTTTGGACCACGCCCACAACCGCCGCCCCAGGAACTTCGTCCGTAGAAATTTTAAATGCGCATAGCTAGAGTCACCAAATTTTGATAGTAACTTCTCAAGAGACTACCTAAACTTGTTGGTGTAAATCGATAACACCGTATATCTCACGCAATTTGAAAGCTTAAGCCAAATTTTAAAGGTATATTGCTAGTAGCACCCTACAAAAATCTGGAGAAAAAATGTTGTACCACGCCCACTCCCGCCTCCAAAAACCGATAAGTGCCCATATCTCCCGCAATTTAAGAACCAAACTTTGAAGAAGGGTTACTATCTACCTCAATCTGAAAGGCAAACTTGAACAGTATTTCTTGGCTGCACAAATTATGGTATCAAAGTATTTCGCTGTCGGTTACATCCGATTGCAACGTTCTCTCTTGTTTAATATATAGTAAGTTAGCTTAAAGTTTGAAGATAGACAAATTAATTATTAAACCACACAGAACAAATTAAAAAATATTGAAAATGCATGTCTTTGCATTTTCAAATGATAATTGCAATTTACATTTGAAAACGGTAGCTCAATAGCTTTCTTTTCCATATTCCCAAATGCAAAGTTTTTCCAAATTCGCAAAATGGAACACGTCCAATATTTCGAAAAAGCACCTCATGCGAATAAGATATTGGTTCTCCGGATCATTTAAATTTAAATTTATAATTTAATTTAATAATTTAGATGTACTAACTAATAACTAATACAATAAATACAACGACACAAGCTGCAAGCTGTACCCAAGACAGCGTGGGCATCCACTAGACTGAAGTTAATATGCTTGAGTATTTACGATACGGTGCAATAAAAGGATCCTTTACGATCGAGTATGCTACGACAACATCGCATACTCCGGGAGGGTCAGTAAATAAATAGCCAAAAGTTTTCTATATGTAGCTCTAGCAGTGGCTCTCAACCAATTGCGAATTCATTATCGTGATAAATTCTGTGAACTTGGCAACTAATATGAAAAAACAATATGAAAAGATATATTTTGATTAACATATTTTTTTTTTCTTTTAGGTATAATGAGCATACTCAAGTTGCAATCATCTGGTGTGCTGCTACTGCTTCTGAACTTTTCCTGGCACCACGCAAGTTATGTAAGTAATATAACATATGATTGTCAGGATTGAAGTCAGGAGGCTTTAAATATTTGTTCATAAATAAGAAAATGTGAATGAATGTTCTTATTGCCTAGAAGGTGTGTAAGTTCGATGTTGAAGCACTCAGCGTTCCCTCATATCAATATGCGACAAAGTCTTTAACCATTCTCCGACCAAAATAAGTCAACATTTTCGTTTTTCTTTTGGAATTATGTGTTTTGATTTATATTTATATTAAACATCATTAAGGCTAGAGGCTCAAATCATAGAATATATTTAAAAGTTGTATGCTACATCCACTGCCGGACAATATATATCTCGGATGTACTTGGATATTATAAGACAACAATTTACATCCAAGACAGCAGTGAGGTCCGATTTGCACACAGACGAAACTAGAGCTTTTATTGCGCTCCCACTCTGCTCTAAAATATCTTACACTAGATTTCATAAAATTTCTTCGGAAACCCAAATTAATCTTTTACTTGCAGGAACAGTTTATAAGGTATTTTATTGGTAACCTCCTCAAATCTAGAAATCAGATGTATTGATAAAAGATACACATATTCCACAATTATAAAACTAGAGTTACCAAAATTGTGAAGTAGATTGCTCTTGACTTTCTTCGAAAACACTCTGAATGGTTCAGTTTTAAGTTCGATATCAAAGACGAGTATATCTGGTGCTCCACATGCGGCTCTTAGATCCGTTAATTCGAAATGACTTGATTGACTGATATTGTGGAACTTTGATTATCTAATTTATGTGAAACGGACATTGATTATAGGACCACCACACATAGGCCAGATTTGGCTCGTTGTGAAACCCTGGAGAGAGCAAAGTATTTAAAATAATACCTATTCATATTTTTCAAAGCTCAAAAACTTTCACAATGTTCACGTGCACATATATACAATGGGTGAATGATAATTTTTTGTCGTATTGGTTTGAATATTCAAGACTTGTTCGGCTTATAAAGACTTCGAATCAGGTTATTTTCTCGACGAAGTTGTTATACCACAGCATTCTAATTTGCTTCAGTGATGTATCTTTATGCAGTAACAACCTTTTTTTTTTAGGGGGCCGTGAAGCGCAGCATCGATACATCGGCTTCCTTTGCAATGATAACAGATGATCGGTTACCGAAAGATGTCATACCGCAAAGTTATGAACTTCACATAGAACCTAACTATGAAGAAAGTACATTTAGTGGGCTTATAAAAATGAATTTGAGTTGGAATGCAGATTCAAAGAAAATTTCGCTTCATGCTCATTACGATTTAAATATTAACGACAGGAAAATTGTTCTACGAAAATCTAATACAAATAGCAGGTATTACGATAACATATTTATAAATAATATTATTGTATATTTATTTTACATTTTGATCAAACACTTTTTTAGTGACCCTCAGAAAATTACGGTTCTGCGAGGCAGTCGCTTTCCAAAGAAAACAATTTATATAATATATCTCAAGGAAACAATAAAACAAGGTACAGAGTGTATTATAGAGATTCCTTTTGACGGAAATATTTGGGAGAGTGCAGACGGACTTTTTAAAGGATCTTATGCAAATTTGACCTATTTGGCCACTTACTTAAGGCCAAACAATGCTCGACGCTTGTTTCCATGCTTTGATGAGCCAGGATTCAAAGTAAGCTAACTTTTATATTAAGAAAAATCACAGATATTGTAATCCTAAACAATAATAATAATTTATTTGCTAAAGGTTCCATTTACAGTCTCCATTACAAGACCTACGAATTTTGTTACGGTCTTTAATACAGCACTATCTCGATCTGATGAACAGTAAGTGTTCTTGTTTAAAATATGTACAAAATATTTTAATGATTTGCAACAGATTAGCAGATCCCTGCTATCCTCATTAAAATATCATACACCTAAAGTGATAATCGCATTTCAACTCCTCAGGGCCCGTAATGTTATATGTACGATATGTTTAGATTCAATCTTTTATAATTATTGTAAGTATCATTTGTGATAAAAAATAAAAATTTCAAATTGTTCAAAAGACGGATTTTAGCAAACTTAACAACCAGAACTAGGCCGTATCTCCGGGATCTCATTAGGTATAAGCTTTCGGCGACGGGGTTCTTGAATGAGCTGCTTCAAACTACCTTTGTCTGACCAAGCGAATAAAACTTTGTCATGTCTTCAATTCATTATACCCTTAACCCATTAAAAATGGGTAACAAGTAAGAAGGCTGTAGTCGAGTGAGCTCGACTACCATATACCCTGAACCAAGCTTTAAATACATTATAGGTTCATTTCCAAATGTCCTCTTTAATAGTTTCGCACACTCTAATGTAAAATAATGTAAAAATATAAAAAAAACAAGATCGAACGTTGCAGTCGGACGTAACCGACAGCGAAATACTATTATACCATAATTTGTGTGCAGTCAAGAAATACTGTCCAAATTTGCCTTTTTGAATGGGAACACATTCTGTTAATTCTCTACTAATAAATATGTATATGATTTGGGAGAGTAGACACAAAAAATTGTATAGGCTACTTTCACTCTTAAATTCCGGAGATATGGGCTTTTCGAGACTTTAGGGGCGGGAGTAAACGTTACCCAAAAAAATTATAGAGAAGTTTCCTAGTAATCTTCCTAACTAACTTGAATTCCGGGGGATATGGACGTGTATCGGTATCGGTTTGTACCTTCTAAGTTTGGTAACTGTGGCTCTTAAATTGCGGGAGATACAGGCATTTATTGTTTTTTGTGGGCGGGAGTGGGCGTGGTCGAAATTTTTTTTCCACATTTATGAAGGGTGTTACTAGCAATATACCTTTAAAATTTGGTGACTTAAGTTTTCAAATTGCGTGAGATATATGGGCTTATTGACTTACACCAACAGGTGTATCGGTTTAGGTAGGTGGAGTGGGCGAGGCCGTCCGTCCGTCCGTCTGTCTGTCCGTCTGTATGAACACGCGGATCTCAGAGACTATAAGAGCTAGAGACTTCAAATTTGGAATATAAGTTCTCGTGTACCAGGAGCAGATCAAGTTTGCTTTATTTGATCGATAACTGCCTCAGTTTCGGAATTATCGATACATTTCAATTTCCGAAAGCAATAAATTCCACAATTCCACACAAGAGGTAGAGGCTTCTAATTTATACAAAATATGCTTATACATATTATTGATCAATTGCCAAAATTTCATTAAGATCGGATAAGAAACACCAAAGTTAGATTGGAAAATATATTTTCATATTGACCTTCTTGCTGTCAGCAGCCGCAAGCATTTTCTGTATGCATAAAAAGCGAGCGCATGAGTGAGAAAAAGATGGCTGATAATCGACGCTAGCGTCAATATATTTGTGTGTATTCTGCAGAGCCCCGATAAGTACTGTTTCGTGAACGTATGTATGTCTGTATGTATGTACATGCTTGTGAGTAAAAAGACTGTAAGAAATGCACTTGCTGAACTGAACATTTGAGTGCAAATAATTTAAAAGGGAAATTATCCAATAAAACTAGAATATATTTAAAAACTGGGTTAACGGTATATCGTAGTCGAGCCAACTCGACTACAGCATCTTACTTGGTTTAATACGTTTTTTTTGTTAGCACTATATCTGTGATACCTTTAATTTGCAATATTGATTACTGTCCGATACATTTTTTAACAGCTTAACTTTAGAGGACCATGTAATAGACTATTTTGAAAAAACTCCACCAATGTCTTCATTTTCATTTGGCTTTGTGACATCGCAACTGAAAAAATTGGATATCAAATTGGCAAAGAATTCAACATCGTTGTCTGCACCTGTTATTAATATTTGGAGTGTTTCAGAGAGTGCAAATGAATTACAGGTATGCTATTGATTTTTATTACAGGTTATCCTTAAAGAAATATTCTAAGCCATTCTTGACTTTTTGATCAGTCACAAAAACTAAAACCTCAGGCACAAAACTATAATTTCTGTTTTTTTTTTTTATTTGCATCACGACTCATTACTGTGTGTGAATTGTTTTTATGAAAATAATTAATATATGCATGTATTTTGCTTATTCACAACTTTCATTAAATATTGAATTATGAACGAAATTCAATAAATTGAATATGATTACGGTACGCTTAAATATAATTTGCTTTTCACTTCTGAGGCAATTTCTGGTAAAACTCAAACATGAATTATGCTACTCCATGTGCACCAGACCATGAACTAAAACCATATGAATAATTGGTGACATTGTGGACCAAAAATAAATATATTTATGCAAAAACTGATTGTTTGGATACTCACAAGCCAATCAAAATTATGCTATGATCATCAAATACTGTTCTTATATTGGACGCAAGAGAAGGCGTGCATTTGCATTTCAACTGGTCTAGTATCGATTGCATTTTGCATTGTCGCAATAAATCTAAATGTTTTAAAGTTCAAAGTTATTAGCTTTTCCAAAGGTATTTTAAAAATCCCTACTATCTCTGCCAAACATACTATTTGTTTGAATTATTAGATAATGAATACCATCTAAAAGCGAAAACTGATGTCACGAACACTGACTTCAGAAGGCATTCGATTCTGTTAGCTACAATTTTCTGTTTTATATGTTTGACTGCGTTCAGAAGCTATTCCTTCTATTTTTTATGCATGTCTTTAACGGAGATCACAATCATCCTTTGCATTTTACATTTTAATACAAGCAGATTTATTATATTTTTTATTTTTATTTTTTTCTCATATTAAGTTAATATTAAATTAATTTAATTTCTCGCATATAGTTTAATATAATTTAATTTGTAACTTTAATTTTGAATATTTATTTATTAAAACCTTTTTTAAAAATCGTGAATTGTGTTTTATTAATTTTATACATTTTTTTTTTTTTACTCTAGGACACTTACAAAAAAATCACATTAATTTACAAATTAATTCAGGATTATTTTGAAATACCTATCCCTCTATCTAAAATTGATGTGGTTGCCATACCTGACCTACCAATAGTACGACCAGCAGATAATTGGGGTCTGTTGCTATTTAAGTATGACTTGATGTCAATCTGCAAAAGCACATCAATGAAATTTTGATTTTTGTTTAGAGAGAGCGATCTTTTGCAAAACCATTATTATTACATAGCGCAGGAATTAATATACCAATGGATTGGTTCGTGGGTGACTCCTGAGTGGTGGACTGATGCACATCTTAACAAAGCACTGGCAAGTTTTTTAGCATCGGAAATCGTAATACAGGTATGCTTATAAGCTTTAAATAAATATTTAAAATGAATCAAGTAAACTTACAGATAGATGGAGGAATCGAGTTTAATGGAAAATATCCAATGACCACGCTTTATTCAGTATACTACGAATTTAGTAAAAGATATCCGCATTCACGGATTACTGGAATGAAACAAGAAACTATTTCTCACAAAACAGAGCTTGTTTTACGCATGCTAAATTTCACCTTGGGAAAAGAATCATTTAAAAAGGGGATAAAAAATTGTATTGAAGATCATGAATATCAGACATTTGTCGCCGATGATTTTTGGCATGCGCTTACTTTACAGGCTATTAAGGATGGTCGTCTTCATAGCCAATACAAAGTGGCAGACATTGTTGGTCCATGGCTTGCAAATCACCGTCTACCCACAGTTCGCGTTACAAGGGATTATGAAAACAATTCTGCGACGTTACAACAGAAAGTGTATCTTAGGGAACGGCCTCATGATGTGCCCGAGCAGGACAAAATGCTTTGGTGGATTCCCATTATTCTTAATCGAGAAGATGCAATTAACTTTTCAAATTGCAGTCCATATGTGTGGATGGAAAAGAATCAACAGATTAAAATCCAAAACATGCCAGGAAAGGATAAATTTATTATTATAAATCAAGAAGAAATAGCCCCATTTCCTGTAAATTACGATGAAGAAAATTGGAAAATGCTTTCGACTTTCTTGCAAACTGATATTGGACGAACTTTAGTTCCAACATATACAAGGTAATTTCATAAAAACAAAAATGTTCAGAAAAAGAATCCTACGACTTGGCTGTGACTTGGACCCAGAACTTTCACTTATAAGCTATTCGTTGCTTTAGTTTTTATACTATAGGTATATAGAATATTGGGTTTCTGCAATGTCCGTCATGCTGTCTGTCCGTCTGTATGTACGGCTGTAAGAACGCGCGCTTCTTCGACATCCTTAGACTTGAAACTTGGAACATCTACTTGAAAGTACCTTCAAAAGTTCAGGTGTCAAGGTTTAAGTCCTACGTCCACTAGGGAGCTAGAAAATCGATAAAATCGATTCATATCTCGTCACATATCTCTCACAATTTTATGGATACATTCACCAATTTTGGTTGGTAGGTTGTTGGTGATGTCCTTCAAAGATAGGCATATGCCACGTCCACTATATCTTCCACAGTTTTTGAGTTGGTAGGTATATTAATGGTAGTTTAAGAACCGATAACAAATTTGTGTTGCCACGCCCACACCTACGCCCATAATCTACAATGCCGATATTTCGGAAAGTGTAAATCGATAAATCCGTATGTCTCCCACAATTTTAAAGATAGAGTGACCAAACTTGCAAGACAAATTGCTGGTAACATCCTCCAAGGATCGGCATATAATTTTTTGGACTACGCCACAAACCCCGCCCCAGCAGCATCAGCACTAGTAATCTGAAATGCGCATATCTTCCATAATTTGTAAGCTAGATTCACCAAATTTTGAAAGTATGTTATTGGTAACTCCCCAAACGATCCACATAAAATTGGATTGCCACACCTACTCCCCCTACCTAAACCGATACAGCTGTTGGTGTATGTCGAAAAGACCACGCAGTTTGAAAGCTTAAGTCACAAAATAAACTAGTAAAACACTTACAAAATCTGTAAAAAAAATGTCCATATCTCCCGCAAATTAAGAGCTACAGTTACCAAACTTGGAAGGAAGATTATTAGGAACCTTCTCTTCACAATTTTTCAACCATGGCCACTCCAGCCCCCAAAATCTCAAAAAGCTCATATCTTTCGTAATTTATGAGATACAGTTGCAAAATTTCGAAAGAAGGTTACTATCTTATATCTACCTCAATCTGAAAGGCAAACTTAGACAGTAATTCTGGTCTGCACACAACTTACGTTATCATAGTATTTTACTGTCGGTTACGTCCGACTGCAACGTTCTCTCCTTGATTTATATGCTCTTCAGTACAGTAAGAGAATTTTCGTAATATAACTAGAATCTATCATTTAAGTTTATTTTATAACACAATTTTCAACGTTATATATGTAGAATTTATGATAAATGAACAATCTTTCTTGTTTAGAAAATATGCTCTCTTATAACATTTCCAGAGCTAAATTACTTCATGATGCTTGGAATCTTGCTTACGCTGGTGATTTAAGTTTTGCTACTGCCTTCAATATGACTTTATTCATGAAATATGAGCGCAACCATATTGTGTGGAATCCGGTCTTCACTTTCATTGATCAAATTGGTCGGCATATTGATATGGCAGAAGTCCACAAACAATTTGAGGCAAGTAAAATGCACAAAGCTAAATTCATTTTACTAAAATAATGTCTACTTCCCATTGCCAGGCATATGTGTTAATTATGCTATCGCCCTTATACGAAGAATTAGGTGCTGAGAGTGATACCGAAGACAGCTGGAAAACAGATCTTCGATCCTTAACTAAACGATTTTTGTGCCGCGCAGGCTTTGAACCTTGTATCGAAGAGGCAAAATATGCGTACAGCGCCTGGCAACAAGCTGCCGAACGGGACTTCGAAATACCGTTTGTATATCGTTACACAGTAATTTTCTTACATTTATATTTGTTATGCATTGTAGGGTGCCAAATCATTATATGTGTCCCATCTTTAGGTGGGGTTCCATTGATGAGTGGCAATTTGGATTAGAGCGTGTGATTGATTTCCCAAAATCACGAAAGCAAAGTGAAAGAACTTATTTATTAAAACAACTGGCAGGTTGTGCAACAAACGCTGAAAAGATTAAGCGACTGCTAAAAATGTCGATTCTAGAAGATTACTCGAATTTCACCGAAAACGATCAATTCCTAATTTTTACCTCATTAACATCGGGTTCCAGTGGTTATTATGCGTTATTTAATTTCTTATCTGAGAACTGGACAACGATTCAAAGAAAGTAAGTACAATTATGTTATATTATGCTTTACTTTTATTCTCGAACTGAGTGTTTATTTGATTATTGTAAATTTGAACTTAAATGCACTCCTATAGTTGCTCAGCCGAAAACACAATTTTATAAGTCAAAGCTTTTTTTCCTGATTATATAATATATTATTAAAATTATGTAATATATTTTCGGATTTATTGTAATTATACTAAATTACTAAAATACTGAGATCCTTAGTCTGGATTGCCCACGCATCTATTTTAAAATGGAATACAAATATACAAATATGCATTCAAAACCAGACTACTGCGTGCCAGTAGTACAACTAGAAACACCCTTCAGTACATACTTCAGAGATGGCTCAATGCTAGACAATAGGTGTTTATTCTGAGTACTCTGTCACCTTTGGTGTCAATATTGGGGTATTAGGCTTACTAGAAAGTTAGGAAATTGATAAAATCCTTGATCACAAATCGATAAAGCCACATTACTCATAATGTAAAATCTCAACAAAAGTAATGTCTCAACAAAGAAAAAGCGATAGCAATGGGAAAACATCGAAATTTGTCACAGTTTTCTAAGGTGGCTGGACTGAATAAAAAGGTATAGATGAAGGCATGCTTAACTTAGAAAAAAACTTACCATTTTGCATATGAATAAAAATTGTTTCAAATTTGTTTACCAAATGAGCAAAATACCACCATCAACTGGGTTTTGCCGGATGCCTTCATAAACAAACAAGTTTTCCAACCAAGAAACAGTTTAAATATCATTTACCATCCAATGTAGCACTTGAAACTCGTTGATTTAATTGGGTATATATTAGTGGTTCATACATAAGTTAATCTATTGATTGTACTATTCATTAATATGATTACAAAGTTTCAGAATATATGCAATATAAGTTATTGATTTTTACAATTACAAATAACTTATATCTACTCAATATATTAGATTTTTCTATATATCTGCAAATTAGTACACAGGCACACTTTTTTCATTTTAATGGGATAAGTTCCAAAATCAAGTACTAAAACTATTTACGAAACTATTCGCTTTTACCACAATGCAATAATTTTATAAACAATACACGTAGTATAAGAAAATAGGATTTTTTCCGTTCATTAATATATTCATTTTTGCTTTTCAGACTTCAAAATAAAACGAATTTATGGGACCATTTGATAAGTTCAGCGACTGGATTTTTTTTAACTCAAAAAGGCTACGACATGGTCCAGCAGCTATACGAAAAGCGTACTGGAGAGTTTGGGAGTGCACAACACATTATTGAAAAGTCGCTTCGCAACATAAAAGAAGAAGCAATGTGGAGTCAAGAGAACCTTCCAGTTATTCAAACTTGGCTTGAAAGCTTTTTATCTACGAATTAACACTGAGCGAAGTGGTACAAAACTTTTTTTTAATTTCATCAAATATATTATGGATGTTGAATAAAAATATATGTTGTCTACATGCAATTTTGACCCATATTTACATTAGAGCCTATCCCATACATAGATTATTTCCCTACGAACAATAACAGAGCCAATATCAGGAAACTAAAATGAATGAACTTTCGCTCTGCTCTGCTCTCTCATTTGCAAAAGCAATTGGCGTAGCCAGTCTGTAGTTGTAGTAGTGGCAGATCGAAAATGAGCGAGAGTGTAGCAGACTAACTGTAAAGCTTGTGCTATTGCTATAGTAATCGCATAATTGACTTGCTCTTCTGCTTCGCGTAGCTGCTACGGAATCTACTAAGAGAGCTGCTGCGGCAGCAGCGTACAAAACTCATATCAGAACTTGTAATTAAACTGATATTCATTTTGAAATTTTGTTTAACTTTGTATGGATGTTTTTGAAGGCTCCCTTGTTTCTTACAGTATGAGTATGTACATATGTATATATAGTGAGCAAAGGCCTATTTCGCACAGTGCCTAGCAAAAAATTTAAAGTGCTATAAAGTTTAAACAAGAAAAAAAATGCCAATTTTATTAAAATATTAATTAATTAATTAAAATTAGTCAAAAACTGAAAACATAACCAAAATTCATGTCTAAAACATTTTGAACAGTCTTAAAAAAAGTTACATATTTGGCGTAAAAAAGCTAAAATAAGGATGTTAGTATGATATCCTTTAGCCTTAACAACTTCGCTTAAACAATTTTTCATGGATACCATATACCAGCTTTCGGGTAGTTTCTGGGCTGATCTTGCTCGACTCCTCCAGCAGAGCATTTGGTAGATCCTGTTTGCAGGATATGTTGTGCTTCCGGATGTTATTTTCCAGCAGAGCCCACAAATTTTCAATAACATCTAAATCTGGAGACCGGGACGGTGGAATTATTACGTGGTGGCAGTTCCAGATAAGCCAGGACTGTACTATTCCGCACTTATGCTCGGGGCCGTTGTCCTGGTAGAACCGGAAAGTACGTGGGATTCCCAGTTTCTCTGCACTTTCGAGTAAATTTTCCTTTAGTATATCGAAGTACACATTTCTGTCCATTGTTTTTTCAATGAACACAAAATTTCCGTCGCCGGCTGCCGAGATACAGGCCCATACCAAAACACTTCCTCCGCCATGCTTGACTGTTGCCTTTATGTGTTTGGGATTCAGTTCAGCATTGGAGTGTCGCCACAATTTGTACTCATATTCAAATATGACTATGTTCCAGAACTCAAATCCTTGCCCAAGTGTATTTTGACGAACGTCATCCCAGACCCTATATTTTTTGCGCTTGCAAATTTCCTTTTCCGTGGTATTCGGGCCTTCAAGTCATAGTTGCGCAGAACTTGGAGCACAGTTCCCACACTGAACTTTTTCCTTATTTCATCCTGCACCTATTGAGTCAGTTTTTGAGCGGATAGCTTAAGATTTCCCCTTGAAATCTTGATGATCATCTGTTCGTCCTGCTCGGTGAAAATCGGGTTTGGTGCCATTCTGCCCTTGTCCTCTGTCCAATTTTCGTCTACGAAACTCCAAATGGTGTACAATACAGTTGAGGTGTTTAGATTGACCATTTTAGCTATTTGGCGATATGAATATCAGATTTTTAAGTGTTCCAGGATGAATTTCCCTTGTTTAAAGGTAGTACCTTTGCCGATAGTCCTTGTTGGCTTATTGCACCCGAAATGCAGGAAAAAACTAAACTGACTACGAAGGATTGGTCTATTTATACCGAAAAAATTTAACTTTAGGTAAAAAATAGATAAAACGTTGCAGTCGGACCTAACCGAGAGCAAATACTATTATACCATAAAATTTTGCGACTCTAGCTTGCAAATTACGCAGATATGCGCATTTTAAATTTCTAGGGATGAAGTTCCTGGGGGCGGCGGATGTGGGCGTGGTCCAAAAATTGGTATGCCAATCTTTGGAGGAGGTTACCAGCAAATTACCTTCCAAGTTTGGTCACTCTATCTTTAAAATTTTCGGAGATATACGGAGTTATCGATTTACAATCGGAATTGTCGATTATAGGCGCAGGTGTGGGCGTGGCACCACCAATTTGTTATCGGTTCTTAAAGGCGATTACCAGTAATATACCTACCAAATTTGACGTTCCCTACTCATAAACTGCGGAAGATATAGCCATTTGAAAGTTTTAGGGGCGGGGGTGATGGGGGCGTCGGAGGTGGGCGTGGCCCATGCCAATCTTTCAAGGACCTCGCCAACAACTTACCAACCAAAATTGGTGACCGTATCAATTAAATTGTGAGAGATATGTGGATTTATCGATTTTCTAAAATCGAATTTCGCGGTTTTCTAGCTCCATGGTGGACGTAGGTCCAAACCCAAGACACTTTAACTTTTGAGGCTATTTTCCAATATACGTTCCAAGTTTCAATTCTCTTTGGAATTTTTAAAAAATATTGAATGAGTTTATGGCAGGCAATTAAACTTTTTGCTAGACACTGTCCCAAATAAGCTACCAGACACTGTATATACTTTATGGGGTCTGAGATGCATCTTGCTGCCTATTAAATACATTTGCACAAAACCATTACACACTGTTTAACCATTTTTAATGGGTTAAGCGAATATAAATGATTTGGTATTTAAATCAAAACAAATAAATTAAATATAAAAAACAACTACACGAAAATACAATGCTCCTGTCAGGAGTGCTCAAAATTCACAGAAAACACTTATTTAGTTATATTGTCCCATTTCAAATTTGGCAAATTCCAAACTTGGATGAAATGAAACTTGTTATATAATTATTGGTTAGTTAGCGCCGACAACTTAATTATTAAAAATATTTTGACATGTTCATCAAAACTTTTAATTTAATTTGCAGAAGTCTTCGAGCTTCCCTCGCTCTGAAAACTTGATCTTTAAGAACTGTAACGCCTATAAAAACACTTGAATGAGCGAAGCTTCGGCTAGTCGATTTCCAGCTGTGTTTCATTACAGGCAAAAGTTTGGAGATTCAGCTATTGGACATTTTCCTTATTCTAAACGCTTATTGTTCCTAGCTTATACAAGGACCACTTTAAAAAAGGCTTGTCAACAGAATCTGTTATATTGAATATGGTAAGTCAAATGAAATCAATTCCTTAAGCTTCAATTATTTTGCTCAGATTAAATGGCAAAGTTTCATTACAAAAATTTATTCTGAGAATACAATATTATGCAATAATGTGACTTCAAACTTATCCAAGCAAACTATAACTATTATCACTGAAGAATTAAATGAAGAAATAAAAATTTGCAAATTTCACCCATATTAAATATATATTTTGACATACAAAAAGAAATTAATTTTGTAAAAAATAAGATATTTGCGAACATATGGTGTATGCATTGTACGATATAGTAATGTCGTAAAGCAAACATAAAGTTTTGGTTGTAAATATGTTGTCAAAATATTACAAGTATTTAAAAACTGATAGATGCGTCAATAAAGACATGGAGGGAAAATTCAGCTTATCTTCGGAAAATATAACTAGAAAATTTCGTCCACTAGGCCGAAAATTTGACATAGATTGTAAATTGTAGAAATGTGTTCGATTGTAAAAAAAAAGTTTTAAAGCTGAAAGTGTTTTGATATGCATATAAAAATACACATAAGTCCAGACAATGCCGTATCTAAATTCATTTTCAAAAACTAACAGGAATTGGAATTAGATGATTTGTATATACATATGTACGTATGTATATGAACCTATTCATATGCATTACATACATATGTATATATAGTTGCATATGGCACGACATCTGTACGCAAGTTAAGAAATGATTCGAACAATTATTAAGAGTATTAGTTAATAAGGAAAATACATTTATCAACTAAAATCTCATGCACATGTGTGCATAAATATGTATGTAAATTTAATATACTCGTAGTACGTAGGCGAAATATACGCATACATTTATGAAATTGCAGTTTCTTTGAACGGTCTACTGAACATTATTTTCTACATGAATACATATTATACGTATTATACAAACATATATACTTATATTAAGATCAACCAAATTAGCATAATATAATTTGACAATATTATATTATTGTATTTTATTTTAGAGGGAGTGCATTTCAGTTCACATAGGGCAGGCAGGCGTTCAGATTGGTAACGCTTGCTGGGAGTTGTACTGCCTGGAGCATGGTATTCAGCCTGACGGGCATATGCCCTCCGACAAAACAATTGGTGGAGGCGATGACTCTTTCAATACCTTCTTTAGTGAAACTAGTGCCGGCAAGCATGTGCCACGAGCCGTTTTTGTTGACTTGGAGCCAACTGTTGTTGATGAAGTGCGTACTGGTACCTATCGACAGCTGTTTCATCCTGAGCAATTAATTACTGGTAAAGAAGATGCAGCAAATAACTATGCTCGTGGCCACTACACAATTGGCAAGGAAATTGTGGATATCGTACTAGATCGTATCCGCAAGCTGGCAGATCAATGCACCGGTCTTCAAGGATTTTTAGTATTTCATTCATTTGGCGGAGGAACTGGCTCTGGATTTACCTCGCTGCTTATGGAACGTCTATCAGTTGATTACGGAAAAAAATCAAAGCTAGAGTTTTCGATTTACCCAGCTCCACAAGTACGTAATACATTTTTTTGAAACGTTTTCTCAATTGCCGGCATAAATTGATTATATAAATACATAAATTATATAAATACAAACATAGAAGACCAAAAGAAAAGATTTTTCCGGAATTTAGGAAAACGAACAAAAAAAAAACATAAATGTATACATCTTAAATACACCATTAACTTTCGCTTTTAAAGGTTTCAACTGCCGTTGTCGAACCATACAATTCCATTTTGACTACCCACACCACTCTGGAACATTCTGATTGTGCGTTTATGGTTGACAATGAGGCCATATATGACATTTGCCGTCGCAATTTAGATATCGAGCGACCCACCTACCTGAACCTCAATCGCTTAATTGGTCAAATAGTTTCCTCAATAACAGCATCGTTGCGCTTCGACGGAGCGCTAAATGTTGACTTAACTGAGTTTCAGACCAATTTGGTTCCCTACCCACGCATTCACTTTCCTCTGGCCACATATGCTCCAGTAATTTCCGTTGAGAAAGCTTATCATGAACAATTAACCGTCGCCGAAATAACTAATGCATGCTTTGAACCCGCAAACCAGATGGTCAAGTGTGATCCAAGGCACGGAAAATATATGGCATGCTGTATGCTCTATCGCGGTGATGTGGTACCCAAAGATGTCAATGCAGCAATTGCCACAATCAAAACGAAGCGCTCAATTCAATTCGTCGACTGGTGTCCGACTGGTTTTAAGGTGGGTATCAATTACCAACCACCCACCGTAGTGCCAGGAGGCGATTTGGCCAAAGTTCAACGTGCGGTATGCATGTTATCTAATACCACGGCCATAGCTGAAGCCTGGGCCCGTTTGGATCATAAGTTTGATCTAATGTATGCCAAACGTGCTTTTGTACACTGGTACGTTGGAGAAGGTATGGAGGAAGGCGAGTTCTCTGAAGCCCGAGAGGATTTAGCCGCACTTGAAAAGGATTATGAAGAGGTAGGAATAGATTCAACCGCCGATGTCGACGAAGGTGATGAATACTAAAGAATGTTATAAAATACAGGCCTATTGAAAAATATTAGAATCAAAACATGACCGCCTATCTTCGGCCGAAGTTTACATCCCCTTGCAGAGTCCACCTGCTCATATCTAAATCACACTACACCCAATTTTTCATACAAGCATTATCCTCAAACCTATTGTTCATATTGGAGTTGAAAGATATATTTATTTAAATATATAGACAAAAAATACATATTTGATTACAGTATCTTAGTAAGCAAAAAAAAAAAAAAAATATTATGCACGAATTATAGTCCGATATGGTCGATTCAGAAATGAAAAAAAATTGTAAAAAGAAAATGGAAATATCGACTCGGCTGGAATTGAGTCGAATATGTCTCTTGAATGAACTACATCACAAGAATATTACCTCTGCAAGGGTATACAAAATTATTTTACGACAAATCTAACCCATTGAGCTATCAGTAAATTTTTTTCGTATATGTACTTTTCAAAATAAAAACTAAAATTAGCAAACAATGATGATAACAAAATTGTATTTTTTTTAACTTCGTCAATGGCATCCTTATGCTCTTTTAATAATTTACACATATAAATTCGTTAATATACAATATACCAAATATCGGGAATTCAACCTGTACCATATTTTCTTATTTTAAAAGAAGCTTATCTTTGGCTTATCAACATATTTTCATACTATGATACCGAAGGTATAATCGTATATTGGTTTTGTGCAATGCACGTCGTGCTACCTGTCGGTCTGGATGAACCCAATTTTTTTCGACACTCTTAGAGATAGAGACTTGAACCTTGGAACATATACTTGATATATATACTCGTCCTACGTCCACTAGGGAGCTAGAAAACCGATAAGATCGATATTCGCAAATTGATAAAGCCACATGTCTCCCACAATGTTATGGCTACAGCCACCAATTTTGGTTGGTAGGTTATTGGCGATGACCTTCAAAGATCGGCATATGCCACGCCCTCCTCTGACGCTCCAAGCCCCCGCCCATAAAACTTTTAAATGGCTATATCTTCCGCAATTTTTGAGTTGGGAACGTCAAATTTGGTAGGTATGTTACTGGCCTTTAAGAACCAATAACAAAATTGTGTGGCCACGCCCACACTTGCGCCCATAATCGACAATATAATAATAAGCTAGTCACCAAATTTTGAAAGTATGTTACTAGTGACTCCCATAAGAAATCGATACAAAATTGGATGGACACGACCACTCGGCCTACCTAAACCTATACACCTGTTGGTGTAAATCAATAAGACCATATATCTAACGGAATTTTAAAGCGTAAGTCACTAAAATTTTAAGGTATATTACTAGTAACACCCTTAAAAAAATCGGATAACAAATTTTTGTACCACGCCCACTCCCGCCCCCAAAAACAGAAAAATGCCCATATATCACGCAAGTTAATAGCTATAGTTACCAAACTTGGAAGGAATATTATTAGGAACCTTCTCAATAGTTTTTTTTTTGCAACCACGTCCACTCCCGCCCCCTTGTCTTCCGTAATTTAAGAGCTACAGTTACCAAACTTCGAAGAATGGTTAATATCTTATAGCTACCTCAATATTAAGGCCAACTTGAACAGTACTTCTTGCACACAACTTATGGTATCATTGTAATTGGCTGTCGGTTACGTCCGATTGCAACGTTCTCTCTTGTTATTGTCGAATCAGATAAAAATCTTACATTTTATATCATATTATATTTTAAGAGACCTAAACCCATGAGGAGGTCAAAAATATATATACATACAGTGTCTTGGAGTCGGGTCAAGCTAAAAATTTAAAATGCTATAAAGATAAAAACAAGGAAACAAATTGAAAATGTTTAAATGCCAATTTGTCTAATGTTTCGACACGTTTGAAAATTAATTAAAGATTAATTAAAATTAGTTAAAAGAAAATATATCCAAAATACGTGTCAAATCATATTTCGACCAGGCTTAACAAAAGTTACATACATGGCGTATAAAAGCTTAAATAAGGATGGTAATAGTTCGTATGATATCCTTTAGTCTTAACAACTTCCCTAAACCTATTAATCATGGAAAGTACCAGCTTCCGGGTAGTTTCTGGGCTGATCTTGCTTCACTCCACCAGCAGAGCATTTTTGAGATCTTGTTTGCTGGATATGTTGTGATTTCGGATGTTATTTTCCAGCAGAGCCCACAAATTTTCAATAACATTTAAATCTGGAGACTGGGCCGGTGGAATTATCATAAGCAAGGAATGTGCTATTCCAGACTTACGCTTGGGGTTGTTGTTCTGATAGATCCGGAAAGTACGTCGGATTCCTAGCTTCTCGGCACTTTGGAGAACAGTTGCCACACTGCACTTTTTCCCCATTTCATCCACCACCGGTTGAGTCAGTTTTTGAGCCGATAGCTTAAGATTTCCCCTTATTTTCCTGATAATTTGCTCGTCCTACACGGTAAAAATCTTGTTTTGGCGATGTGAATATCAGATTCTGAAGTGTTCCAGGATGATTTCCGTTGATCAATGGTAGTCCGTTTGCCCATTGTCCTTGTTGGCAGGTTGCACCCGAGATGCAGAATATAACTAAAGTGACTATAGAGGATTGGTCTATTTATACCGAAAATATTCAACCTAACGAAAAAAATCCGGGTTTTATGGCACCCAGGTGTCCATAATGTAAATGTGTAAAATGTGTAATGAAAATGTGTAAGAAGCAAACATTTAGCCATTTGTTTACAACAATTGTTTGTTTATTTGAAGGTTTGAAGTCAATTGCTAAGCCTCCGCAAAACAAGAGCGCTGCAATTAGAGCGATGCAATAAGAGCGCTGTTAACGCTGGCTATTTATATTGAACCACCCAGGGCTCTAAATTCAAGTATGTAAACTAATGTTATCATTATCAACTAAAACTTCTTTGCTGCTGCATTTTTAAAAAGAACTGGATAGGAATAAATAATCGAATACGAAAGCATTTAATAATTTTATCAAAGCAAAAATACTAAGAAATGTCAAGCTTATCTTAAAGGGCCTAACAGTCCGTCAAAGGTAATCTACCTCCCAAATTTTTTGACTAACTCAAAAATTGCACAAGATATAATCACTTTACCTTCCATATCAGAGTATACAAATTGTGCAACTGCTTTCAATACATCTTTCTTATACTTTTTTCATCTTAAGAGACTAAATCTTTCCATCGGTTAGTAGTACAAATTTTTGTTAATCTAATTTTCTAAACTATATCTTTGAATATTAAACATAATATGTGTGTACACATTTTTCGGTGCAAACAAAGTAATAATAATTCTGTATGCTCCAAGCAATTTAATCTCTGCCCAACAAACATAAATATGAATTATTACATCCATGCTGCATTAAGTTTTCGCACTACTTACCAAGTTGATCTGAAAAAATCAACGATCAAATTGGTCTATAATAGGACAGACAAGTTGCTATTTATATTTATCTTTATTAAAAAATTTCACGATAACATTTCTAAATGAGTAGTCTAGCTGATTTTGATTGTAGTATCAAGTATGTAAAAATATATAAATAATACCATCATCACTTTTGGAAATACAAACCGTGCACTAGACATTAACCGACATCATGGATTAAGTATATGATTTGTTCTTTAACTTTTTTAAGAAATCCTTAGCTTGCTTATCACCTTGTCTATACTCCAGTGCTCGGAGTGCCAAAGAATCTTAAAAAAAAAAATATTTTATAAATAATTTATAATACACTTATTTAAATCAAATGTTTACCTGAATACTCTGGCCTACAAAGACACATGGCAATTTGCTCGCCCTCAGATGCTGTAATATCTGCAAACGTTATATAGCATTCCGCTATATATTGACTTGTCATTCCAAATAAATCTTTATCCTTAATAGTAAAAAAAATCAGGCTATCTTTCATTTGGCGTTGTTCTGCATTCAAATTACTGAATTATATTTTAAAAAAATAATTAAAACATTATAAATATTGCTCTAAACTGATTTACTTACAACCGAAATGTTTCGTCATAAAGAGGAAAACAATTTTTATTGTGAACGGCAGTTTTTACTGCTGCAATGCCATTAAATCGACCAGTAGGAAACATGTACACTTTTACAAAGGAATCACACAATCCATTTTTATCCATGGAAATCAAATTACGAGCATTTAGTATTTCCAACTGAAATAAAAAAACATATAATTCTGTGCTGTTTTTATTATAACGTACTCACAGATAGTCCAGTTTCTGAAAAATGGGCCCTAATTGTAAGTTGTCCAAATTGCGATGCTGTTTGTTGTTTTTGAACCCTAAACCGGTCGAGGTAATATTGATGGATAAGATCAGAAGTTTCGGATGCATGAAGATCTAGAGTTTTTTCAATCTCCGATAAAATTGTGCAATCACCCGCTAACGCTTCACCAATTTTAAAGCAAGATATCATAGTGCGAAGAGTTTCCCTTAAGTTTTGAAAGAAAGCGGGAGGACGGCGTTTCTAAAGAAACATTTTTTTTTTTATTTTAGCAAATATTTAGAGCTGTAATGTTCGCATACTTACATCAAGGTTAGACTGAACCAGATCATATATTATAACTGCTAACTCTCCCCAAATTCCATCCAATATTCTTCCAAAGTTTACTTCATTAAGAGTATCATATAGGGTCGCTAGTGACCGTTCTAAATACATCATTAGCCTTTCCATAGAATTTGAATCCTTATGGAGGATTTCCGCTCCTTCAGTTAAAAATCTGCGAATCGGTGGAGACATTTTATGGACAACATGCTCTATTAATTCAACGATTTGATTGCGTTGTGTATCAACGGCGTTGTCAACAACAGCCTTTATAGTGTCAGCGCAGCGTTCAGCCTCCAAATTCGATCTAAATTCTCCGATACGTTTTATTACGTCATCAGATCCGAGTTCCTTAAAAATAATTAAAAATATTGGTATAACATTATCTCTACAACTTCTAAAATTAACAAGTAGCGTTGATATCCAAAATTAAGTATATCTTAGCCATACATGGCCTTGACGACCTTTTGGTTTAGTTTCTTTTTACTAAACATATTTTTATTTTAAACAAATATTTTTCGTTTCACACATACTTTTTATACCCTGAACCCATTAAAAATGGGTAAAAAGGGTATAATGGTTTTGTGCAAATGTGTGTAACAGGCAGAAGGAAGCATCTCCGACCCCATAAAGTATATATATTCTTGATCAGGATCAATAGCCGAGTCGATCTAGCCCTGTCCGTCTGTCCGTCCGTCTGTCCGTCTGTCCGTCTGTATGAACACGCGGATCTCAGAGACTATAAGAGCTAGAGACTTCAAATTTGGAATATAAGATCTCGTATACCAGGCGCAGATCAAGTTTGAATATTTTATCGATAACTGCCTCAGTTTCTGAATTATCGATACATTTAGATTTCCGATAGCAGTAAATTCCACATATCTCTCACAATTTAATGGATACAGTCACCAATTTTGGTTGGTAGGTTGTTGGCGAGGTCCTTGAAAGATCGGCATGTGCCACGCCCACCTCCGACGCCCCATCATCCCCGCCCCTAAAATTTTCAAATGGCTATATCTTCCGCAGTTTTTGAGTAGGGAACGTCAAATTTGGTAGGTATATTACTGGTAGTCGCCTTTAAGAACCGATAATAACCGACAATCGACAATTCCTAGTCAATCGATAACTCCGTATATCTCCGAACATTTTAAAGATAGAGTAACCAAACTTGGAAGGTAATTTGCTGGTAACCTCCTCCAAAGATTGGCATACCCATTTTTTGACCACGCCCACATCCGCCGCCCCCAGAAACTTCGTCCCTAGAAATTTAAAAAGCGCATATCTGCCGTAATTAGCAAGCTAGAGTCGCAAAATTTTGCAGGTATGTTACTGGTAATTCCCCCAAAGATCGATAAAAAAATTGGATGGCCACGCCCACTCCACCCACCTAAACCGATACACCTGTTGGTGTAAATCGATAAACCCATATATCTCGCGCAATTTGAAAACTTAAGTCACCAAATTTTAAAGGTATATTGCTAGTAACACCCTTCATAAATGTGGAAAAAAAAATTTGGACCACGCCCACTCCCGCCCACAAAAAACGATAAATGCCTGTATCTCCCGCAATTTAAGAGCTACAGTTACCAAACTTAGAAGGTATATTACTAAGATCGAACTCCAAAATATTTTGGGCCGCGCCCACTCCCGCCCACAAAAAACGATAAATGCCTGTATCTCCCGCAATTCAAGAGCTACAGTTACCAAACTTAGAAGGTATATTACTAAGATCGGCCCACGCCCACTCCAGCCCCCAAAAACGATAAACCTATAATGCATTTAAAGCTTGGTTCAGGGTATATGGTAGTCGAGCTCACTCGACTACAGCGTTCTTACTTGTTTATGATTTCATTTGAGGTCTGGATAGGGTCATCTCCGGCCTATGTACTGTCTCAATCAAAAAGTCGGATATATTCTAAGTTCGATTGCTTTTAAGCTGAGCGAGTTCAACGCATATAAGACTGCAATATTCGGACAAACGGATACGGCTATATCGAATCGGTTAGTGATCAAGAATATATGCGGTAGGTCAGGAATCTTCAACGAGTTGCAATTTAAAGAAAAAACAGAAACAGAACTACCAACGCTCGGAAAGCATACAAAGAGGAATTCTAGTTCACCGCTGGACTGGAAAATAAAGGGAGATTATTGACACTCATCCAATATGTTGCCTTGCTTTGAGTATAAATCTGCTAAGCACATGTGAAAACGGATGTAAATTTAAAAAAGTATTACTCATAATAGTGCATGAGTTATTTGCGAAAATTATAAATAAATAGTGAAAACTCTATATACCACATATCCTATGTGCATAAGAACAGTGCTACTTTTTGCTTACTGTACATGTAAATTATACCTTTATAAATGATGGTAAACTCTGTCGAATATAGTCCATATTGTTAATGGCTAAGCACCATTCTTCCGATAAAACTACGATAAAAACATTACGTTAAGAATCTGATATAATATATAAAGCTCGTATTTACTTACTGAACATTTCTCCATCCTCTCCCACATTGGAAATGCTTTCCACTCGACGTGACATGCGCTGTGCATAGAAAACGCAACATCTGCATATATCCTGTTAGACGATGATAAAATCGGAAGTGAGTAAACTATTGTCTCCAAATAAATTAAAGGAGTGTTACTTACGTTGATAATTTTTGCTACAAATGTGTACGACCCTTCAATTTCTGGCCAGTCCAATTGTTGCCAAAATATTTTAATTTGATAAAATATAGCTAAGGTATCCACAGCAGATGAACTATATTTAACAGTTTCATCGACAGCGTGCAGTTGATCCAAATCTATAGCTTTTTGGATGCGGTTTAAGGCTTTTATAATTGAAATATCTAGCCAATGGGTTACACCTCTTTCAAACCATTGATAAAAATCAGCCATCTGTAATTTATAATTGGGGCAGAGTGATCGTCCTTAAAAATAAAATTTTTAAAAATTAAATTATTTAAATTAAGTAACTAATATATATTTTTTAATATTTTTACCTAATGTATTGTATCGCTTGAGAACCAAATAAACTTCAAATAATGTTGTTCCCATATTCACATTTTCAATGTTCGGTATATCTTTAAACTGATCGTCAGGAACATCTAACATTTTAATGTTAGAGCATACATTTTTTATGATCGGTTCAGATATCTCCATCAGTTTTAAATCATAATACAGAAACAGTGTAGTGGAATAACTAACTCGAATTTTACTGAAAACAAAAAAAAAAAAAAAAATGTGGGTGAATAATTCTATTAGTAATTAATAAATTAACTTTAAAATAAAAACTATATTCGGTATACCGAAATGCGTTTAATTATTACCCAACCCGATTCCCATAGGAGCTGATGATATAGCAATCCAATATTAATAAATTGTTAGGAGTTAAAAACAATACTAGTGTCGATTTGTACCGAATATCTTGAAATCAACAAAAATTTACTCAATAGTCAAAATCTAAGGTTTCGACATATTATTCCAACGGGAACTAAATGCAATGATTATCCGATGTAAAACTTTTTTAAAAAGTAACGTCTGCGATTTATGCGTATTTAGTTATGATTGGCTAATAAGAAATATCTTCTGAAATAATAACACTTTATCTGCACGCACACATTTTCTGCATATTTACAATATTCCTGTTATTTGCTTGTACAATAATGATTATTTTAAGTTATACTAAGAAACTGATATGCAATCTATTCAAGGGGGCAAAATAAAAGCAAACAAAAATAAGCATTAATTCGTAATTTTTTAAATGGAATCTATAGACAGTAAAAAAAAAAAATAATTAATATGTTTTACAAAACTTAATAGAACCGACAAAATAAGTAGAAAACACATTCCAGATTTTTACCTTTAAAATTCGGATTTATCCAAATAATTTTTGGATCAAAAATGAGATTGAAACTGGAACTCACTATTTACAAGGACAGTTAGTCTCAAACGAAATTCGAATATGCGCTCGGACTTTATGACTTTTTTAAGAAAATAAAAAAAATTACATAACCGGCAATGATTTTTGTTTTTTATTGATGTGTCTGGCCCAAAATGTATACATTCCTATTCAGAATCATTAGCTTGTTGATATAACCATGTCCACAAGAACGTCTTTTCGTTTTGAAGTCTGTTTAATATTTACAGACTTTTTTAAAAAAAAAAGTCAAACTTCATGGATATACATGCAATATGCAGCTTTTTGCTGAAGGCAAAATATAAAAATATGGGGCTAATTGCAATCTACTCTCCGAATTTAGTCCTAGTTTTATAAATTGTGAGAAGCATAATAGTATTTAATTTACACTTCGGGGTATATCAACGTTCTACTTAAAATTGTAATGTTAAAGAACATATACTCAAGTCTGTAATTTGAAGAAGGTCTGAGAACTCGGTTTCATATGAACCAACGGAAGGCATTGTACAAAATAGAATATAACTGCAGTGCTCTAATTGAAACTTTAAATTTTCAGTGGAAAGGCGAACTTTACTGCAATTGAAAGATTTAAAATTAATAAGAAGAATAATGGTACATAATTTTAAATTATAGTTTAATATAAAAAATATAAAATACTTACTGGTAGAACAATTTATCAAAATATTCCATTGCACGCTGGAGATCTGAGCGAATCATTTGTATTATTTGTATAACATACTGCAATTTATCTTCATCAGACTCATTGTCTTTTGTTTTTTTACTGCCTTCTATAATATGTTCCATCCATTCTTTCGCACCGCTATTTATAGCATCAACAATAGCATTGTCAATATTGTATGACCCGGAGTCTCCCTTTTCTATCCAGCCGTAGACAGTTTGGGGAAATATATCAATTGTGCTCGGTATGTCAAAAGTTTTTAGTTTCGACAGAATATCTAATACTTCACTGAGGGCTTTGAGTATTTTGTTGTCACTGACATTTTTAGATCGTAGCTTTCTTAGCACCGAAAAGCAAGATGGCAGTAATCGCTTCGCTCCGTCCCAAAAGGTTTTTGCATCTTCACAATCATTCTGTAAACAGCTTATGACTGGAACCAAAATATCGAGTATAGAATTAAATAGTGCAAAAGTAAGTTTGTGGGTCTCATGAACGGTACTATATGCGTGCCATTGACTAAGTGCACAATCAAAGGAGGAGAGTCCACTTTGAACTGCGTGTTGAGTTCTGATAGCTTCAGCCATGGAGCTGAATTTTCCGCCCCACCAATAGTTAGTCACTTGAGACGTGTCCAGCTCATTCATGAGTAACAGTTTCAAGAGATGCTTATGCTCTTGACAGGCTACATTTTTGTTTTTTTCAGCACTCAGGGTAATGTTGACCAAGACAGATCCACGGCTTTTCGTTTTGCTCCCTTTTTCCAGATTATACCAAACTGTGAGTCCAGATGCTGGAATAGACTATAAGAATCTATTATAATAATCAGCGAATCGATAAAAGGAAGTGAGAATATTGCTGTTCTACGTAACCGACGATATACCCTGAAACCTGAATAATATCAACTGAAAACAGATGGAAAAGTGAGACAGGGTGAAAAAAAATTTAGGGTGAAATCAACGATCTACAAAGATGTTGTAGTTGAGAAGTTATCAATTTCTCAAAAACCTTAGGAATGGCAGACAATTTAGAAATATCTCTATAATTTTGAACGTTCGCTTTGTTTCCTTTTTTAAGGGGAGGAATAATAAATGATTCTTTCCAAATTTTAGGAAAAGAGCTTAACTCAAAAGACCATCAGCACAGTACCTAAGCACACAGCCAGGTACCCCATCAGTTATCATAGGTCAAAAAATGCAATTAGAGCGACTGATAAGATAAGGATATGACAAAAGCACATGATGATTATGGGTGCTGTAGGTAAATTGAAAAAATTCAGCAAATAGATCGGCGATGGCCTGATCTGAGTCTGCAGTCTTTTTTTTTCGAAAAATACAGTAAAGGGAAGTGCTGTTCAACCACGCTTTGTGTTAACAAAATCATAGAAACGTTTAGGAAATTGTAAACTCCAGTTCCTTAGATAATCCTTATAACATTTGCCATTTATAACGGAGAAATTGGATCGTGCAATCAAGTAATGAGAGTAATCCAAGGAAGAGCCAGTTTCCATGAATTCTCGACTTTCAATTTTTTTAATCAATCAATTCCCGAGTAAACCACACAGGTTTATTAGACCTACATGGCTCATGAGCAGGAACACACAAGTCAAATAAATCGTCCAGAGTATTGTAAGAGATATTGATTGATCCATCCATGTCCACACAACTATAAAGCTGGGACCAGTCAGTCTGCAATAAGAGTCGAGTTAATTTAACAAAATCGGTTTTCCGAAACTGACGAACTCGTCCTGGTAGCTTGTCATCCTGACCTTAGTGGGCAAATCACACAGCACCTCCAAAGTTGGGTGATAGGAATCTTCAGGATAGGACATGGGTTCTAATCGGGAAACACAGAAAAAGGAAGGATCCATGACAAAAATAAGATCAAGCATTCTATCCAATGAATTTGGGATAGCATTGATTTGACACAAAGATATCCCAAACAAACAATCGAGAAACTCACTTTGAGTCGTAGGTCACAAGACGCCTGAGTCTGGACAAGAAGTCCATGCAGTTCCAGTGAGATTGAAATCTCCAAGAACTACAAGGCAAGCCACCCAAGGTCATCTCACTAACACCTCTGCAATAAATTTAATGGTGATCAGCTGCAAAACATTGACAAGTAAGGACGTGGACAAGCTAATGCAGTCCATCTGCAAATGCCGCATTCACATTTTAACACAAAGTTTTTGTATTCAAGAAGCTAAAAAAAAATTGACAGCTTTTGACACAAAAGGTTGGTGATAGGATATTCAATCTTTTATTCATTCCGTCATCCGAAAAAGGCTTTCCTATTTTATATTGTACCACTCAGTAACTTTCTAATAGATTTCAGCCTGCTATTAAAAATTTACTTTCACATTTGAAAATATAAAAAGTCATCGAAGAAGAATCGTAGTTATCAAATATCAAAATATGAATTGCTTTGGATAAACAGTCATTCGCCATATTTTATTTAAACCTATTGAACCAGTAAATAAGGGTCTTCATACATTATTTCATTTTATTGCATTACTCACGGTGGCCCTCTCATAGATTCAGAAATATCAAAGATTGTTTAGATTAAGTCCTACAAGTGGTCAAAGTTTTTGTATTCGGCAACAACAAAATACGCAATTATTCGAAACAAAGAAGATATCATCCTTGAGGTAGATGTCACTGATCGCTGTTTTTTAAGTCTACAAGAAAGGATTTTTCTGTTTTCCAAAGATTTAATTGTACTTGACGTTTAATATAATCTAATCTCTTTCGACCATTCTTCCAACATTTGTAGATTAAACAAAAATGTTCAAAATCGGATTAAAAACCGGACTTTGATGAATCTAAGAAATCCGTTCGTTCTTGTTTTATAATAACAACATTTATATATATTCTTTCGGATATACTTCCGTAATTAAATACTCTATTGTATACTGTAACTAATATACTTTACCTTTATTGAAATCATTGCACGGCCTATTAGTTCGTTATCATGTTTTCCAGAAGACGCAGTAACGGCAATTTCTTTCATAAGCTTACTTAGGCCTTTTACGCCTTTGACATCTAAGAGTTTGTTAACCTTATCTTTGACAGTCTCCGCAGCATCAAAGTCCCTAAATAAAAAGATAATTATGAATAATCATTCTCAATTCAATAAGTAAGTAACTTAAAAAATCATAACACCTTTAAAGAAATATAAGCAAACGACGAAAATATATGTATATAACTGCTCTGATACTGAAGGAATAACAGTTGTCCTTTCACATAGGCAAAACTTTTTTCGACATCAAAAGTCCTTCAAAAGTCGACATATATTTACCGGACATGAGAATGCGGACCCTTCAGCGCTCAAAATCGGAATAGCATTTATCTTTTCTTTGTTTAGCTATACGAGTATTTATGGTCAAAAAGTTTATAAACACAAAAGAGGGAAATCATTTAACGCCCACGCCTAATACAGCCAACAAAAGTCGATTAATATACATATATCACAAACTTTAGAGCTTGAGTTGACAAATGATCAGTATTAAACTACAACTGTTGACGCTATCAGCTTTTTGAGAGCTTTGTTTTTTAAGTAAATACACAAAGTTATTATTTATAATTGATTTTAGCAAGACTAAAAGCCAAATCCTTAGTCTTTCAACAACTACAGAATTATTGACACGCTCGGGTTATGCGAATCAACTATCAACTGATTAGAGTTATGTGTAAACTCATTAGCTGCAGTAGCCGGCGGATCAGCGAGCGCCCTGTGTAGAGAGAGCGAGAGAGAGCGCTGCACAAAGAGCGCGCTGTACAATAAAAGCGCTGTTAATGCTGGCTGCTGCAGCTCAAACTGCAATTAACACAATTTGTATATGTAAATCCGACTAACAATAGAATACTTATATTTTGCCACGCAGGACTTCAACTTCAAGTATAAATAAATGTATTATTAATTACAACTACTTTGTTGTTGTTCCAACAAAAACACAACATTTTTTTGTCACGTGTCATCAGATATAATACAAATAATTCCGCTGTCTAACTGACACCCTATTAATTTTTTTCATACCACAAATTTCATAATATAAGACTTACCAAACTTCGATTATCAGAGCTTCCTCGCGAGGACCTTCAGTAATTGGTCTATTGAAAAAATATTAAATAAAAAATGTATGTGAAATTAGAAATCGTAATTATCGATTTGCTACAACAGCTTTATAAACATAGAAATAGTGAAATCACTTGATCTGCTCTTGTTGAATTGCTATTGCTACAACTATAGCACAATGCAATTTTGTTGATGTTTCTAATTCTATTGCAATCATTCAGTACTCTGTTATTATTTCTATGTCTTTGCTAATGTTCGCAGCAATAGTAGATGCAGAAGAATCTTTGTATTGCTATTGATTCTGAGTAGTAAACTTAAGAACTAAGTAAAGGATTTTTATCGAGCTCTGTTTATGTAACATTAATTATTATGTGTGTATATATTGTACATAGATATTATAAATATTTATTCTAATAGTATTGATCAAAATTACATGTATATTTTTCTTATATATTACAAAAATACTTACAAAGAGAAATGTTCCTCCCATATTGGGTTTAGAGTACACTGTTTTACAGATGAGTTATAACGGTGCGAGTTATTTGATTCCAAGTATAATGTGACAAATGGATCAGAAAACCCATTTGGATCTTTTGACTGTAAATTTTCTGCTTTTATGATTTCAACATTCAATCTCAATTTAGGTGGTTCTTTCATCTTGGCAACTTTAGAAATTTCCAAATGCTCTGAATTAGGAATTTTAAATACTTCTTGAGCAAACTCAACTAGGCTGCTTGTACAAACATCGTTGGTCTCACAACCTATGTTATTGTAAATCTCAAATAAAATTTCTTCGTACAAGTCTTCAATCTGAGGAAAAAAGAAAGGAATGTTTAATTTATTAATATATTATTATACATTATATATAATTTATTTAATAATATATAAAGCCATTCGAACAAAACAAACAAAAAAATTAAGTACTAATATTTGAACTCCGCGGCAAAGAAATCAGGACAGAGACCATTGCACAGCTTATCAGTTGAGCAAGAAAACCTATGTTTGCAACTCTGAAAATATCGACCTTTACAAAGTTTTCATTTTTTTCGTTGTTTTAATCTTGTTTTAGACTTCTTTGAAAGTGCGATAGATACAATTAATTTCTAACGGACCAAAAATATTTTCTTTAAAGTATAATAGGTATAATAGTATATTGGTTTTGTTCAATGTCCGTCATGCTGTCTGTCCGTCTGTCCGTCCGTCCGTCTGTCCGTCCGTATGAACGCGCGTTCCTCCGACACCCTTAGAGATAGAGACTTGAAACTTGGAACGTATATTGGAAAATATCCTCAAAAGTTAAAGTGTCTTGGGTTTGGACCTACGTCCACCACGGAGCTAGAAAACCGCGAAAATCGATTTTAGCAAATCGATAAATCTACATATCTCTCACAATTTAATGGTTGGTAGGTTGTTGGCGAGGTCCTTTAAAGTTTGACATGTGCCACGCCCACCTCCGACGCCCCCATCACCCACGACCATAAAATTTTTAAATGGCTATATCTTCCACAGTTTTTGAGTAGGGAACGTCAAATTTTGTAGGTATATTACTGGTAGTCGCCTTTAAGAACCGATAATAAATTGGTGGTGCCACGCCCACACCTGCGCCTATAATCGACAATTCCGATTGTAAATCGATTACTCCGTATATCTCCGAAAATGTTAAAGATAGAGTATCCAAACTTAGGAGGTAATTTGCTGGTAACCTCCTCCAAAGATTGGCATATCAATTTTAGGACCACGCCCACAACCGCCGCCCCCACGTACTTCGTCCCTAGAACTTTGCAATGCGCATATCTGCCGTAATTTGCAAGCTAGAGTCGCAAAATTTTGCAGGTATGTTACTGGTAACTCCCCCAAAGATCGATTAAAGAATTGGATGGCCACGCCCACTCCACCTACCTAAACCGATACACCTGTTGGTGTAAATCGATAAGCCCATATATCTCACGCAATTTAAAAACTTAAGTCACCAAATTTTAAAGGTATATTGCTAGTAACACCCTTCATAAATGTGGAAAAAGAAACTTTGACCACGCCCACTCCCGCCCACAAAAAACGATAAATGCCTGTATCTCACGCAATTTAAGAGCTACAGTTACCAAACTTAGAAGGTATACTACTAAGATCGAACTCCAAAATTTTTTGGGCCACGCCCACTCCCGTCCCCAAAACCGATAAGCGCCCATATACCCCGCAATTCAAGTTAGTTAGTTAGTAAACAGCGTATGAAGATTATTAGGAAACTTCTCTATCATTTTTTTGGGCAACGCGTACTCCCGCCCCTTAAGTCTCGAAAAGCCCACATCTCCGGAATTTAAGAGTGAAAGTAGCTTATACAATTATTTGTGTCTGCTCTCCCAGTGTAATTCTGCTCACAGTCTTTAAAAGCCACGCTCACTTATATGCAAATCATATACATATTTATTAGTAGAGAATTAACAGAATGTGTTCCAATTCAAAAAGGCAAACTTGGACAGTATTTCTTGACTGCACACAAATTATGGTATATTAGTATTTCGCTGTCGGTTACGTCCGACTGCAACGTTCTATCTTGTTTTTACTTGTGTTTCGAGCAATATTTCGTTAGCTGACAGCTATAAGCAATTTACAAAACCATCGGGCTTATGGCAAATCTAACTTAATTGCAATGGAAAGGCCTACGAATCCTGATAAATTGAAAAATCACAAATACACATTCGAGTAGCCCAAGGATGCAAAGCACGGACTTCTAAGCGGGGACACGGGCAAGCAGCCGACCAAGGGGTGAGCCGCATTGCGTGCGGTTAAGAAGATCGCGAATTGTTAGGCAGATGATTAACACAACAGTTGTAATAAAAGAAATAGAAGAAGAACAACTTATTAATGACAAAATACATAATTCGTGAATAAAATTCGAAATGGTTGAAATAAAGAGACAGAAAATTCATGGTATTTCTGATCGGAATTGTAAAATTAAGTTGGCTGATTAACTCAGAAGAATCAATTTCACCGTTTATAATATAATGTAAAAAGACTACACCAAGCATTGCCCAGAAAAATTTAAGTATATTACGGTAAGAACGTAAGCGAATATTAGTATTCCAATTAAGACCTCTAAGGGCAAAAATATTGTGTTTGCACGGATTCTATTCTGTCCTGAACCCAATTACAGGGTTCATGTAATTGGGTTCATACACATACACAAATCCCATATATGGTGTTGTGGTACTTTAGGTATCATCAAATTCTTTTAAACATCACTTGATGAAGCCCAGGACACCAAACGTTCGGTTAGCAGAGGTTCGGTTACCCAAATCATCAATACATTTCATGCGTTCCAGTGGTTTGCCTTTAAGAAAATAGTTATTTTAGAGGGCATTCGGCTATAAAAAAATATATATATATAATATAATTTGCATTTATCACAATTAAGATTTAATAAATGAATACGACACCCGTCTTCCGAAACCGCTTGAAACCTTTGTCCAGTACAGAGTTAGTTGACGACAGGAACAGTACCCGAGAGTGGCTTATAACAGACGAAGGTGAAGGTGCCCTTGCGGTACTCCAGAAGTAACATGAACAGACAGAGACAAAACCTTTAAAATAAACTTTTGACAATTTCGCTACGAACTCAATTTTCTACACATACACGTGTTTATGCCTGGGAATATGCCCATGCAAATCGGTAAAACAAGTAAGACGCTGTAGTCGAGTTGGCTCGACTACGATATACCCTTAACCAAGTTGTTTAATATATTCTAGTTTTATTGGCCAATTTTCCTTTAAGATGATTTGCGCTCAAGTGTTCAGTTCTGCTAGTGCATTTCTTACAGAGTCATTTTACTCACAAGCATATACATACATACATACAGACATACATATGTACGTTCACGAAACAGTACTTATCGGGGCTCTGCAGAATACACACAAATATGTCGACGCTAGTGTCGATTATCATGCCATCTCTTTCTCACACATGCGCTCGCCTATTTATGCATACAGAAAATGCTTGCGGCTGCTGACAGCAAGAAGATCAATATGAAAAGCCTCTGCCTCTTAAATTGTGGAATTTATTGCTATCGGAAATCAAAATGTATCGATAATTCCGAAACTGAGGCAGTTATCGATCAAATAAATCAAACTTGATCTACGCCTGGTGCACGAGAACTCCTATTCCAAACTTGAAGTCGCTAGCTTTTATAGTCACCGAGATCCGCGCGTTCATACAGACGGACAGGGCTATATCGACTCGGCTGTTGATCCTGATTAAGAATATATATACTTTATGGTGTCGGAGATGCTTCCTTTTGCCTGTTACCTACATTTGCACAAAACCATTATACCCTTTTTACCCGCGGGCCACCAACCCGGAACTGTTTGGAGTTTAAATTGGGAGTACGTTGGTACGAGGCCTGACCGGAGGCTATCCTGCCGGTACCACGGGTAATAAGGAGCCCGCAGAACCTAGTTCTGTTCTGGTTTTTAGTTGCGGCCCTTCGGTGAGTATCGTGGTGGTTGTGACTTAACACCCAAATGCGGGTAGTTTTTAACTACAACAAGGGTGCCGTGACCCATAGCTCGGAAGTCGCTTAGATAGACGGCACTCCAAACAAAGGGGGAAGTTCACGACCAAACAGAAGGGACTTTAATTGGTATCTGCGGAATTTAAGTTCCAATGGGGCGGTAGTTAACGCTTAATTTAATTTCTGTGATTGGCACCGTGAGATTAGACTTTACGGCAGGTGCTCACGTTAAACTCATTGACTTTCATACCCTTTTTACCCATTTTTAATGGGTTAAGGATATAATTATAATCAAATAATCATAATCATAAATTAAAATGTAAGAATTCTTTAGTCGAGAGAGCTCGATACGCTGAACCTAGTTTTTAAACATATTATTATTCTAACTTTATTGGTAAATTTTCTTAGTAAAAGTTTTGCACACTCAAATGTAGTACTCTAATTTTTATGGCTGGCGCAGACAGCTAATGTTTTATTTACAAATGCGAACTGAAGTCACCGTCTTGCGGCACACGAGTGTCTACAACATTTTTGCATTTTGTAGGTATACACGCATCATAGATATCGACACGCTGAAAAATACACACCCAAATTTACTCTCTCATCAATTATTATGTTTTCCACTTCTCACATATGCACATGTATGTACTGTTAGTAATTTGATCAATATGAGAATATATATTTAAGATTTATTTAAGATTAACAAATAATTATCTAGCGGTACACAATTAAAATAAAATCAGGCGCATCGTGGATAGTCAATTATTATATATTGAATTCGGTTAAATGTTAAGTCTTATTTTAACTGAGAGTTCCTATGGCAGATAAGAATTAATGATCGTATCTGCTGATTCTGATATATGCACTGCCTACAAGAAAAAGATAGATTACTATTTTTATTAAGATAGCTTAAAAATGAGAGAGAGTCGAATCGAATCGACGGACGTGGTTATAAAAAGAACATATAAAATAAGTAAATAAGTGGGGTCGATGTATCGTTTAATGCGTTACATACTTTACGATTAAATTAAAATACTGTAGGCAAGTGCATAAGAGCTGATTTTTTTGAGAAAACTAAATAAGTTTGTCCCAGGCACAAAAATGTTTGACATTTATCGTACTATCTCGTCATTACGCCATTATAATAACATTATTGATGTATCAGTTTTGAGATATATACGGATAAGTTAAGAAAAAAAACTGTGAACTCTAACTAAAATTGTATACAACATATTTTTTGAAACCACTGTTATCCATAACAAAAAGTATACTAATGCATTTTAAAGTAAGTGTTTCACAAAATTATTGAATTTATAAATTACTTACGGTCATTGAATGACAAATTGCCTTCGCGTGAGATTCGAGTAAATGCTTGTGAACACCACGAAAATGCTGGTTTGATATGCTTCCATTTCTGTTAAGCATTCGCTTACGCCGCTCTGCCGTTTCATTTAATGACAGCGTGGAACTCACTTTTTTCACCTGTCGTGTCTCATGGCCAGCGGTACGATTTAAACTTAGAAATTTTGAATTTCTATCCGTCGAGTTTTTCGAACTTGTATTAGGCAGAACACGGGGCAGGGACAAATGACTCATTTTAAATATACGAATTGACCAAATTTAATTAAATAATGCTTTAAACACTCTGCACTTGAGCTAGTAAAGTATTTTATGTTCATCTAGCGGACTATGGTATTTTTTTCTTGAATATATTCTTGGTCATCGTACAAATAATTTTGGCATAAATATATATATATGTATCAATAAACGCATTAAAGTCACTTTAGTTGTAACACTTCGCGAACTCTAGTAAATGGAAGACCCGTTAACAATGCCAATGCCGAAAACTAAAAATCGAACAATTTATCACTTTGGCCATGAGCTGCTTTGAGTTTGCATGGCAAAATTCAATTTCGATTTTGTTTTCTAAGTATCTCACAAGATAAAGAGAAAAGCATTATGTAGTAGTGCTTTGAGTAAATGTTTTATTTTTGGAACTAAGAAAAAGCTCAATGATAATGAAAAATGTTTATTCTCAAAAAAAGCTGTTCAGAACAAACTAAATAAATGCTTTTTATGTACATACGAAATATTTGTACATATAAACATACTATGTAGATAAGTAGATGCTAAAGCAAACAGCTCTGTAGACTATTTAGCTGTGTCTTTGGAAATGAGTTCATTTGTTTGTAGTTCGATATTTTGGTTAATTAAACAATTCGAAGAGATAAATTTTGAACTTACATAAAACAAATATGTCTGCAGTGAAAATTATAATCGTGATAACTATCTCTTTTAATATACATAATAGCACTTACTATGGCTCATAAGCCAGGAATTCTATCACTTAAATGGGTACACAAATATGTTATACCTACAAAAAAAAAAAAAAAAAACAATAAATTAATAATAATATTTAACATGTTTCTTAAACTTATCCATGGAACAACTTCTGTAATCTAAACTTTATATGTCATAGAAGGTGGGAAGAACTACAACACAACCAGATTTATAAATTTATTTTAAAATAAAAAGAATGCTGCAGATAGTTATCAGAAAGGAATAATCATGACAACACCGAAATATATTTACATAATATTATACACTTGCTTAAGCTATTACAATTTTGTCGTGAAGTGTTTAATTGAAGGAGGTTCGCAGACTTTGAACCATATAAAATATTGCTTATGTTAAACTGCCGAGTTAATATAGCCATATGCATGTGCACATCTGGCTTTCTATGCGTTCTTATCCCATAGTTTTAGCCCATATTTATGAAACTTAAATATATCCGCATTTTTAATTAAGATCAAATTAATTTGTCAATTAGCTTCTTTAGAAACGATCGGGTATTTATAAATGTGTAATGCAATTTAGATGTGAGCAAGTGGTCTGTTATGAATTTTGCTAGGGTATTAATATTCGGCAAGCCGAAAATTCGTTGTTGTTTATAATTATAATTAAGTATAAGTGTAATCAGATGAATTTCAGTCTAGAAGGTTGTGAGTTTTCCTCGTGTCCAATATCTTTTCCCATTTTTTCATTCCTTAAACTCTGATACCCAAGGCACAAGAGTATATTGGTCTTGACCGCAACTTTTTTCAACAATCTTACATCTAGATATATCTCCCGGTAAAAAGTGTCAAAATTTTGGATCTACAGTGGCTTATTTCGATCAGTGTCTATCGAAAATTGTAGATGCCTGCCATAAACTATTTATCCATTATTTTTCACAAATTATGTAAGTACATATATTAACCACCAAATTGAATATATGACCCAAATAAACTGGGGTTTCCCACCTGCTAGGTCGGGTTATGTAAAAAAGTACTTCAACTTATGGTCAAAGGTTATTTCGACCAGTTGGGTGGTTGAATAATTTTGGTTTTAATAGACCAATCCTCCGTAGTCAGTTTAATTACATTGTGCATCTCGGGTGCTACAAGCCAACAAGGACTATGGGGAAACGGACTACCATTGATCAACGGAAACTCATCCTGGAACACTTCAAAATCTGATATTCACTTTCCCAATAGCTGATATGATCAGTCTCAGCAACTGAAAATTGGATGGAAAGCAAGGGCACCAAACAAGATTTTCACCGAATAGAACGAGCGGAGGATCATCAGGAAAATAGGGGGAAATCTTAAGTTATTGGCTTCAAAACCGACTCAACAGGTGCAGGATGAAATAGGGAAAAAGTGCAGTGTGGAAACTGTACTCCAAAATCTGCGCAACAATGACTTTAATGCCCGACAGCCGTGGAAGTAGCTTTTAGTTTATAATCGCAAAAATTAAAGGGACTAGGACAAGGATTTAGAGTTCTAGAACACAGTCATATTTGCAGATTAGTCCAAATTCTTCATTTTTGGCTCGGACGGACGGAATAGCGATAGTACAATACTGAGCTGAATTCCAAAAATTTAAAGCCAACAGTCAAACACGGCGGAGGAAGTGACATGGTATGGGCATGTATCTCGGCAGCCGGCGTCGGTAATTTTGTATTCATAATAAACAACAATGGACAAGAATGTGTACTTCGATATATTAAAGGAAAATTTACTCCAAAGTGCCGAGAAACTGGGAATCCGAGTGAATTATAGTCGTGCCTTATCTGGAACTGCCCCCACATGATAATTCCACCGGATCAGTCTCCAGATTTAAATGTTATTGAAAATTTGTGAGCTCTGCATTTTGTGATCTCAAGATCTCAAAAATACTCTGCTGGATGAATGGAGCGAGATTAGCCCAGAAACTACCCGGAAGCTGGTAACTTCCATTAAAAATAGGTTAAGAGAAGTTGTTAATGCTAATTGGTATTATACTAAGTATTAACATCCTTATTTAAGCTTTTATAAGCCAAATAGGTAACTTTTTTTAAGACTGGTCGAAATAAGTCTGTATTTTGGATATGTTTTCAGTTTTTGACCAATTTTAATTAATTAATTAATATTTTAATAAAAACTAAAAATTATTTTTCAAACGTGATTAATATGAAACAAATTGGCGTTTAAACATTTTTGTTCCTTGTTTAAACTAAAGTTGAAAGAATGGATTGGATGACAAGTGCATAATTTTGCAACCAAGAGCGAAGCCACATTAAAATCTAGTATTTAGCTATGTACAGAAAATATTTTATACTTACATTCATACAAATTGATGTGGCAAACACAGTTTCTGTTATATCGTCAAGGGGTAATAGATCTTGCACGCTTCCCGCGATAGACGATTCAACATATGCATTGTCGTCACTTTTTGTTTCCAATCCGCTGTCGGAACAAGACCCGTCTACAATGACAGTCTCGTCTTCTTCTTGAAATGGAGAGAGTGAAGTCTTAAAAACATTTTCATCCAGTTGCGATTTCTGTCGCAACAAAAAACCGAAGTTTTCAAAGAAACCACCATCAGCATCTTGGAGCCTGCAACCAAAGTTTCAGTTTATAAAATTTTTTCCGAATTTTAAAGATTTAAAAAACTTAAATAAATAAAATAAATATTAAATATTCTTTAACATAAGTATGGGATCGAAATGCAACATATTGTCCTTAACCAAATACATTTTAAAACAAACAAATCTCAACCAACATCCATAAAAATAGTAATCAAATATCGCACATCTAAATTCATTCAAGAATATATACATATACAATATATAAACGACAATATTAATGTGTTCGCGATGTCTAGCTGCCAGCACCTTTACAATTATCACGCATCACCATAATAACTCCTTCGCGTAAGATTTTTGTGCATATTGCAAAATCAGTTGTTTATATTCAATGTTTACATTTTCTTATTACTTGAACTTAAATTGTTGAGCAATTTTAAATTCTTAAACGCCTATTTACTCTTTTGTAAGAAAGCAAACGAAACGATTCAAAAACTTTATGGTAGACTTGCATTTGTAGATGAAATCCGCCTCGACCAAACCGTTTGGAGAATGCCAAAATTTAATATAAATTAGACAATTAATTGTGCCTAAATTCTTGCCTGAACACCTTATACTAAATTAAACCAAATCTCGAAACAAGCACTGAGGCGTGAACACTGCAAGACTTTTTGTAATTAGTGAACTGGTCTGATATGCAATTATTAGCCAAGTACAAAGCTAGGTACAATGTGGCATTCAACGTGCAAACTAAATAATTAGTATTTTCTGTTTTTTCTGTTAGTAATTATTTGTACGCTGCCTGTAAAATTCTTTGAAAGATCGGCTTATAAGTTGCCAGACCAAAAATACCTCTTAGCCGCGTCTTTTAAATTTTTAAAGTGCAAAAAAATATTGCCCAACCTGTAAAACTATAAATCAAATATTTCAAATTGTAAAAATAAATATACAAAATAGTACATAGGCATTTCTTATGAATAGGCACAGTGACAACATAATGAATTCATACTCTTATACCTCAGGTGATTTTTTAAATATGAAGCCAAAAAAAAAAATAAATAAATAACATTCGCATGCACATACATGGATACAGGCTCTCTTCCAGTCCGACACTCTCCACTGCATCACTCTTACTCTTACTTGTTTAAGTTTATTATCTGCATGTGTCTGTATTCCACGGAGCATCGGAGATTGGTGCTCATCATTTGGAAATATCTACATATGTATGTGAAAATTCACACAAGCTTTTGATTTGCAAATATGTGTCTAAGTTTGTATGACTTTTGTTCGCTCGTATTCAAATTGGTTTGTCTTCATGTACTTTTACACAATTTGCTCACATGTTTAATATAGATGTTGTGTTATATTTAAACAATATTTGAAGTTCACTTTAATAAATAAATTGCAATTACTGCAACTCTGTCGAGCGACGAACTGTTTCGGGATTGCGATTCTAACTCCAGTAGTTTAAATTAAATTCCATCAATATGTTTCATAATATGTTCATACATGTGTACCCCTCATCCTTTTCAGTTAACACCAATTGGTTCAATAATTCAAGTTGTTCTGCAACTTTTTGGCTCTCTCAACTATAACATTCTAGCTTGCATTTAAGTATTGTCATTATCGGAAATTAAGCTCAGTTCATTGATTTATACAGGCTTCCGTCAGTAAATCACATATTACCTATCTCCTCCACACGATTGTATGGATTGAGCACACTGTTGTCTTATATTTTTTAGTCTGTCGCGGAACTTCATTTGTTTTCAAATTGCACTTTTTCACAATGTATACCAAATATCATAATCACATAAATTAATTTTGTTTATCACAGAAAACAACAGAAGTTTTTAGCTGCACACCAAAAACTAACCACTTTCAACTTGACATTTCCGTTTAAACTGTTTGGATGGTAAGAGGTTCAAACCTACGCAGCCAAAGTTAGCGGTCAAAATACAAAAACGTTATACATACATATGTATATACATATATATTGACTTCACGCTTCATGACCGCAACCATACATATGTACAGTGTCTACCAGCCGGTTTGGAACTGTGTCAAGCAAAAAATTTAAAGTGTTATAAAGTTTAAACAAGGAAACAAATTCAAAATGTTTAAGTGCCAATTTGTTTAATCTTATATCACATTTTAAAACCATACTTAAGTTTTTATTAAAATATTAATTAATTAATTAAAATTAGTCAAAAACTGAAAACATCCAAAATACATTTCAAAGCATATTTCGTCCAGTCTTAAAAAAGTTAAATATTTGGCGTATAAAAGCTTAAATAAGGATTTTAATACAGATACGAGCTTCCGGGTAGTTTCTGGGCTGATTTTGCTCGACTCCTCCAGCAAAGCATTTTGGAGATCCTGTTTGCTGGATATGTTGTGATTCCGGAGGTTACTTCCTCCGCCACGCTTGACTGTTGCCTTTAAGTTTTTGGGATCCAGCTCAGTATTAGACTGTCGCCACACATAATTCCGCCCGTCCGGGCAAAAAATTTAGAATTTGTACTCATATTCAAATATGACTTTGTTCCAGAACTCAAAATCCTTGTCCAAGTGGATTTTGGCGAACGTCATCCTAGACCCTCTATTTGATGCTCTTAAAAATTTATTTTTCCGTGGCACTCGGGCCTTAAAGACATAGTTGCGCAAAACCTGGACTTTTTCCTTATTTCATTCTGCACCTATTGAGTCAGTTTTTGAACCGATAGCTTAAGATTTCCCCTTATTTTCTTGATGATCCTCGGCTCGTCTTGCTTGGTGAAAATCTTGTTTGGTGCCATTCCGCTCTCGCCCTCCATCCAATTTTCGTCGACAAAACTTCAAATGATGTAAAACACAGTTGAGGTGTTTCGATTGACTATCTTAGCTATTTGGCGATGTGAATATCCAATTTTTAAATGTTCCAGGATAATTTTCTGTTGATCAATGGTAGTCCTTTTGCCCATAGTCCTCGTTGGCTTGTTGCACCCGAAGTGCAGGAAAAAACTGACTACGGTCTATTGGTCTATTTATACCGAAAATATTCAACCTGACGAAAAAAATCCGTGTTTTATAGCACCCAGGTATCCATTGAGGTACTTTTTTACATAACCAGACGTAGCGGGTGGGGAAATCCCAGTTTATTAGGGTCATATATTCATTTCGGTGGTTAATGAATGTACCTGCCATCGGTCTTTGGAATTTGTGAAAAATAATGAATAATGAGGCAGGCAATTGAATTTATGCTTGACACTGCTCCAAGCCGGCTGGTAGACACTGTAAGTACATACTAGCATATAACAAAATATGTATGAGTGGTTTCGTTTACATAAAGTAAACCAGCTCAACTAGTTATGTGTGTATGTATATATGCAGACGGAAAAACCAATTTCCATGACTTCGCTGGCAACCCTTAACAACAACAACATAGTGTGAAACCTGAGTATGCACAAAAGAGCATGCAACAAACTAAGATTAGCATAAATACGTGCACCCAAGTTCAAATATACGTCTACACAGAAAAATCAAAATACTTGCGTGACCAACTGTATGTACATTCATGTATGTATGTACGTACGTAGACAATCATGTTTAGTGCAGAAAGTATCTAAATTAATTTGTATACGCTGCAACAATTTAAAATGCAGAAGGAAGCTTATCCCATATATTAAATATTTTCTTGATCAACATCTTGTCGATCTAGTCATCTGCTGTTTATCAGTCAGCAGTTCCAAACCATTGACCAGATAATTTGTATACAGGTGCTTCCGCAGCTTTTCAGTTGCGAACGTCAAATTTGGTAGGTATATTACTGGTAGTCGCTTTAAGAACCGATAACAAATTTGTGTTGCCACGCCCACACTTGCGCCCATAATCGACAATGCCGATATTTCGAAAAGTGTAAATCGATAAATCTGTATATCTCCCACAATTTTAAAGATGGAGTGACCAAACCTGGAAGGTAACTTGCTGGTAACCTCCTCCAACGATCGGCATATAACCAACAACAACCACCGCCCCCAGGAACTTTGGCTTTAGAAATCTGAATTGCGCATATCTTCCATAATTTATAATGAGAGTCACCAAATTTTGAAAGTATGTTACTGGTAACTTCCCTTAGAGATCAATGAAATATTGGATGGCCACGCCCACTGCCCACCGTAACCGATACACCTGTCGGTGTAAACCGATAATACCATATATCTCAAAAATTCAAAACTCTTGGAAAAAATTTTGGAACACGCCCACTCCGCCCCCAAAAACCGATAAATGCCCATATCCCCCGCAATTTAAGATCTATACTTACCAAACTTGAAAGGAAGATTATTAGGAACCACATCTGTATTTGGTGTGTACATACAGATGTGGGTAGGGGTAAGAATTCACCTAAAAAACGATTAATTTTACTTTGTGCTTCCGAATAATAACATGCGCTGCCCGAATTAATTTACATATTAATCACATGCCTATATTTTAATGTGTAGAGCCCATCAATGAGAAATTTTACATAACACGAAGATACTGTGTTTTAATCTTACTTACTAATTTTAAATTAATTTAATGCCAGTATTATTGATTACTTTATAATTAATTCATAATTTATCAGGCCTTAACCAAGTTTCGGTAAATATTAGAATTCCAAATTCAAGAGAAAGACTGTCAACATATAGTTTAGATAGTTTACTTTTAAGACCTCTAACATTTTGATATGCTAGAGAGAGGATTTTAGTTTTTTGGTGCAACATTAGAAGATGATGCACCAGAGGGATTCAGAGGCATTGTAATAGAAGGCCGAATACGTTTTTTTAGATGTATTCTCTTTTATTATTACCTTTCGGCCAGAAATTAGCACAGCAAATTGTGCCAAGCACCACTGGCGCAACACTTATTTCAAGAGGAAATTTCTCTTTCATAGCTAAATTTAAATTTTTCAACTAATATACCAGTAGATGTCACTTTTGCCTGTATATAGGCTTTAATGTCATCCACTGATATATCAGGGGCAAGACGCGAAATAAAAATATGCATCAATTGCTAACCATTATCAACAGTAGGCCTTAGCGGAGCAGGGGCAATGACAGAACCGGGGCCAATAAATTTGGTTCCCGAGGCAAAGCAAGCAAAGGGACTTCCAGTTATTTACTGAAAAGCAAATAGCAAAATCAGCTAATTTAATTTACATTTGTGTAATGTATACCTTTTGCAGCTCCTCACTTTTTTATGAACTGTACCGAATTTCTTATCTTATATCCACTCGCATATAATATATATATGTAGGAATGGGAAAAGACACAGAACAAAAGGGAACTCAAAGTGGTCACCGTTACTGAGAGACGGGACACTGAGAGAGAACAGAGTGAGTTTTGCGAGCATTCGGTGTCGAGATCTCGCTGGAAACGCACGCGCATAAATTAAGCAAACAATTCATCAAAATTGTTTAATCTTACAAGTTAAAGTGAATATGTACTATGTAGTAAAACCCAATAATAATAATAAACTATAATTATAATAATAAACGTGGAATATAGTAAACCAATTCCTACAAATGGGAGCTCAACCGGGATACTAAATTCCTACAAATGGGAGCTCAACCGGGATGCTAAATTCCTACAAATGGGGGCTCGTCCGGGAAGCTAAATAGAAACAATACATAATTCGCTTAAACATTGTGCGATTTAAAAATTGCGTAATTTGTGCTGTGCGGTAGTCCACTAAGACTTGAAGGCGAGTGAAAGAGAAGGCTGTATGCAGTGAAACGGAATTTCAAAAAGTTGTGAAATTCGTTTTTGCATTACAAGCGTCGAGACATCGAATCAAGGAAACGGCGAAGGAAGGCGACGCTGAAGAGTGCAGAAGAAAAGGCGTGCGTGTACAGACGAGTAAAGGCAAGCAGCTGAGGCTTGTAGCAAAGTCTGGTACAGCGACGACAAAGGCTGTCTGTATTAGAGTCGACGAGAGAAGCCGTTGGAGCAGAGGCGCAATTTGTTGGAAGCAGAGGCGCCAGCAGCGAGATGATCACGGACAAGACAACATAAGCAGTGGCGAGAGTGTTGGTGCTGTGTGAGCGGATCGAGACGAGAGGCGTGTGGAAAGAAGAAAAGGCGTGCGTGTACAGACGAGTAAAGGCAAGCAGCTGAGGCTTGTAGCAAAGTCTGGTACAGCGACGACAAAGGCTGTCTGTATTAGAGTCGACGAGAGAAGCCGTTAGAGCAGAGGCGCAATTCGTTGGAAGCAGAGGCGCCAGCAGCGAGATGATCAGAGGACAAGACAACATAAGCAGTGACGAGAGTGTTGTTGCTGTGTGAGCGGATCGAGACGAGAGGCGTGTGGAAAGAAGAAGGCGCAGACGACAAGAGAACAGCGGCAGGGGACGTGCGTATACAGAGAATAGAGGCAAACAGTTGTGGTTTGTGAGTATAATCTGGTATAGCGGCGACAAATGCAGTGTTGAAGTCGTGGTGTGAGTTGCCGAAAATTCTTCGACGCCAAGGGCCGCTTCGAACATCAACTGTGGCAGAGTATATGAAGGAGTTCGGGGCGAATCCTAGGTCAGGAGGGCCGAATGTAGGAATGGGAAAAGACACAGAACAAAAGGGAACTCAAAGTGGTCACCGTTACTGAGAGACGGGACACTGAGAGAGAACAGAGTGAGTTTTGCGAGCATTCGGTGTCGAGATCTCGCTGGAAACGCACGCGCATAAATTAAGCAAACAATTCATCAAAATTGTTTAATCTTACAAGTTAAAGTGAATATGTACTATGTAGTAAAACCCAATAATAATAATAAACTATAATTATAATAATAAACGTGGAATATAGTAAACCAATTCCTACAAATGGGAGCTCAACCGGGATACTAAATTCCTACATATATATTATATATATTAACATTAATATACCAGAACTGCCATTATAAGAGCAACATTTTCTCATATAACTAAAGAAGTTTAGCCGTTTCTTGCGATCAACATTTTTTTTTGTTTTTTTTTTCACTTGCGAAAATAAAACCAAAAATCAATTGTTTCGTACTTGTAGCTTGCTCCAGTTTAGTAGCGACTACAGCTCCTTGGTGTGAATCTCCCAACGATTGGACATGACAGCAATGGAGGGATCACTAACATTTTCTACATTACCCTGATTGTGCTGCAGTTCGGCCTCCTTCTCTGCGCCACCGTAGTACTTATTCATTAAATTGCTCAGTTCCTCTTCGCTTTCCTTGAGCTTTATGGCCAGCTTGAGTGCATCCTTCAACTTTTGGTTCAGTGCCTCTTCGGCATCACGTTCCACATGATTACGATCTTCCATGGAGCTGAGTTTGCGGTCCAATTTATATTTTTCGCTCAGGAGTAGTGAGTGCTTCTCGTGCTCCATTTGCAGCTGATACTCGAGCGCCTTGATCTTTTTGTAACATTTGCCGCGCACCTCCTTGAGCTCTTCGTCGCGCTGCTGTGACACCTGCGGGCCTCCTCGAGTTTTTTGTCGCGCTGTTGTAACTCTTCACGAGCATCCTCGCGAATAGTCTCTAGTGCCATGTCCTGCCGCAGCTTGTCATGCTCCAACCTGCTTTTTAGTTTGCCGATGCTCTGTGTAATCTTCGTCCTCGCTGAATTTGATCGATCATAGTTTCTTGAGTGGATACCTCTGTTGATCCTTATGCTCCGTTTCTGCCAACCAGTTAGGCTTTAGGTGCTCATGTTGCAGATTGTCCAATTTGATATCGATTAAACCAATCATTATAACGGTTCGAATATAAGGTCATCATTGTCTTTTGGACACCTCCATGATTGGTCTTTAATTTTCAAAGTCGTTATACATCTCAGAATTGTTGTCACACGAACGTCCAGCGCAAACTTCAAGCTTTCCAGCTCCTCTCTTGCTGGATTAGCCAAAAATATTTTGGTGATTTCCATTTCCTCTCGTAGAATGGCTTCGTGCATCTCTAGTTCCACCACAATGATATCCTCTTTAGATAACATCATCTGTTCACTTGGGCGTCCATCAAACTCTGTTTCTGATTTGGACGGCTCTATTTTTAGCAGCTCCTGCTGTTTTCCAAGCTTTCCTGCTTGAGTTGTAAGTTCAGACTCACTTGCTCTGACGAGCAAGACCTTATTTGATTAAAAATCTTAAAACTAAATACACTTGTTTCTTATCTAACGCAGCCGCTTGTAAGACGACCACACTGTAATATCATCTCCAGCAATCTTTTGGGAAATTCTAAGAATAGCATAACCCAGCCTCAAATACCTACCCTTGAGAGTGCCGCATGAGTCCGCTAGCTGATTCCCAGAGCATCACATGTTCATACTTGAAGAACCAGAAAGGCAAGGTACGTCCGATGGTAGAAATTTTATCTTAAAAGTTATGCTATACCTACATATGTATGTATGTTCCTACTACATTGGTTTACGAGCGGTAGGCCTTAGTTTGGCCATAGCCAAAGTTTGAGCCATAGAAGACATGATGTTGTCTAACGGGACCTTAAGAAGAGTAAAGATTTTCTGGTTCAAGAGGCAAAAACCAAACTAGACCAACACGGGGGTGGCAACAAAAATGCACTGAGATTGCTTCCAAGGCACAAAGACATAGCTGGAAGTGAGGCTGAGTAAGCAAAAAAGGAAGCAGATCAGTTTCAATTAGAGCCAGAGGCATAAGTAACACATAAGTCCAAGTCCAAGATGACAGGACACTTGGATGAATCCTCGAAACACATTATATCATAATGTGAGTATGTTTCTAGGAAAGCATATCTTATGAACAGGAGAGATAGGGACCCTCAAAAATAAAAAATATATTTAAACATCTTTAATAATAGAGCGCTTTTATTTTAAAGATAATTCACAACGAACTTGCTTCTCAATCCGCAGAAACTTTTGGGAAGTATTCGACTGCATTGTATGCACTTGTTTTAAATTCAAATCACACGGAGCGACGATATCTTCTACGATAAATTTGAATTTTTCAAGAATTTGAAACACTGTTCACATAGGCAACATCAGAATCAGTCACTGCTGTTAGTTGCTATACGAATCGTTGCGCACATAAATTGATTTCAATGAAATTTTGAAGAGAAATTAGGCGTTGTAGTTACTATTTTTAATACTCCTCACTGTTTTGCAAGATCTTTTTGTCAATGAAGTTAGAGATAATGGGTAAAATTAGATGTAGATTAATTATACAGCTTTTGGTCGACAACCGTTAAAATTGTTTTGGCAACCGTGTGTACAATTGTAATGCATATTCAGACGATTTTAACCATTACATTAAATACTAATAATTTAAAATATATGTAAATCAATATAATAATCTTAAAAAACCAATTTAATTTTTATTTATCTTAATTATCGGCCGTTTTTTAATTGTAATTTCAAATCTTTGCGCTGGTTTTGTTTACACTTACGTAGTGAATGCAAATTATTATTAGTTGTGAGTGGAGAAATAATGCTAATATTTTGAGTGGAACAAAATGAATTAGGAACAGAAAAAAAAAAAAACAACCGACTTGATTATCAGAAGTGGAAAGGCAAATACAACACGGGGTCGCTTTAGCGCATAAATTCAATTTAAGATCATTTTTAAGTATCAAGTTAAATATTAATTATTTACATATTAAGTGAAATTAAATATTATGCGAACTAGATCTTTGTCCTTCTTGATGTAAGTTGGAATATATACATTTTTATACTATGATACCGAAGGTATATACTATATATACTGAGTTTGTGCAATGTCCGTCTGCCCGTCTGTCCGTCTGTATGAACGTGCGTTTCTCCGACCGAAAGTACCCTCAAAAGTTAAAATGTCCAGGTTTTGATCCTACACTAGGGAGCTAAAAAAACCGATAAATTCGATTTTCACAAATCGATAAAGCCGCATATCTCCCACAATTTTATGGATACAGACACCAATTTTGGTTGGTAGGTTGTTGCCGATGCCCTTCAAAGATCGGCATATGCCACTACCCACCACCGACGCCCCCAGCCCACCACCATAACATTTTTAAATGGCTATATCTTCCGCAATTTTTGAGTAGGGAACGTCAAATTTTGTAGGTATATTACTGGTAGTCGCCTTTAAGAACCAATTTGTGTTGCCACCCTCACACCTGCGCCCATAATCGACAATGCCGATATTTCGGAAAGTGTAAATCGATAACTCCGATCTCCCACAATTTGAAAAATAGCGCAGCCAAACTTTGGAAGGTAACTTACTGGTAACCTCCTCCAAGGATTGTCATATCAATTTTTGGACCACGCCCACAACCGCCGCCCCCAGGAACTTCGTCCCTATAAATTTAAAGTGAGCATATCTGCCGTAATTTGCAAGCTAGTCGAAAAATTTTGAAGGTGTGTTACTGGTAACTCCCCCAATAATCGATAAAAAAAAGTAAGTGTAAGTCGATAAGCCCATATATCTCACGCAATTTGACAACTTAAGTCACCAAATTTTAAATGTATATTGCTAATAACACCCTTCATAAATGTGGAAAAAAAAAATTCGGACCACGCCCACTCCCGCGCACAAAAATCGATAAATGCCTGTATCTCACGCAATTTAAGAGATACAACAGTTACCAAACTTAGAAGGTATATTACTAAGATCGAACTCCAAAATTGTTTGGGCCACGCCCACTCCAGCCCCCAAAACCGATAAACGTCCATATCCCTCGCAAGTTAGTTAGTTACAAAACTGGGTAGGAATATTATTAGGAAACTTCTCTATAATTTGTTTGGTGCGAAACTATTAAGGGGGACATTTGGAAATAAGCATAATGTATTTAAAGCTTGGTTCAGGGTATATGGTAGTCGAGCTCGCTCGACTACAGCGTTCTTACTTGTTTTTTTTTTTTTTTGCAAGTTGAATAAAGTCGTGCCAACTGCTATGTTAGAAAGCTCCCATGTAATCAATCGCACTAAAAATTAGTTTTAAGTGGTGCCATCGAGATATTCGAAGATGCATATGGCGCACTTCTTTAAACATCGTATTTCACAATAAATATATTATCTTCATCAACTTCGGATTAAAATGTACATTTTTAATTGAACTTATATGTCGAAAGTTTGCAAGGGTACATAATATTCGGCGTGCCTAAGATAACCGTACTTGTTAAAATTTAAAGTGTAACTGTCCCCTAAATCTCCAAAGACTTCTGAGTCACTCCGAATGTAATTTTAATTTACTATGACACACGCTATACTTGATGACGTCAGTAAGGGCTAGATTTTTATTTTTGCAGAGCAAGTTGAAGGAATGTTAATCTAATACATATTCTCCACATGTTTCAATATATCTAAATAAAATAAATATGTTTTCTCGATAAATAGATAAACAAAACATTTTTTTTTTTTTTTCATTTAAAAAAAATATCGATATTTTAGAGCTTACGCGCTCCAATTGTATAAACAGTTCACACGGTTTTTACGCAACAATAATACTTGAAACGCCGAACAAAACCGGATCTATGTGCCTACCTTCATTTCTAACTATGTACATATGTATGTGTCATTGTTTGATCTGAGCAGAATCTCATTTCTCAGATGATGAAAGAGATGCACATGTAATCTATACATACACATATACAGATGAACGTCGATGCAATATATTATATACAGTTCACATCATATGAATTCAAAATTGTGACTCACAGATGTACATTAATTAATATATACACATAATTATAATCCGGTATGAATGTGTACTCACTGGTGTTCGTGTTCTGTGGGTGGATTCATTTTAATTTCTTGCAGCTTATTAAAAAAGCCTTTCCACATAAGTTCCTCATCCATTTTTATTTTGTCAAATTCTAGCAGCGAACAACTCAAAGCGCGGAGGCAGGTCAAACCGAACTGATGAAAACAGCTCGCTTCGGCTTACAGTTTCTCTTAATTTCATGACGTTCGACATATGTACATGTATATATACATAGCTGCGGTAAAAAAATATAGCACCATAATAATAATCTGTCTTTGTAGTTTTTTCGTTATTTTCAATAAGCTAAACACTCAGCGCTTAAGCATATACATATGCAATAGCATGTGTCATGTATTTATATTCGTGAAAGAATCGAGCACAAACATAAAGTAACTAATATTTATGTTCATAAAGTTATTTTAATAATATGTCCGTCTTTTCTCTGCAGGCAGTACAAATGTTTTATCCGGCCAGCTCGGATCACTGCAACATATAGCTGCGAATATATTCTTATTTACTTTTAAGATTTATAGTGAAATTCAGATTTCGACAAGTTAACTTTGTTCTGCAAGGGTATGAAATATTTTGGGTCTAAGATAGCTGTTTTTTTTAAACCTCTGAACTGATAATAGTACTATTTTTTTCAGGCACTGAATGTACGAACGTACTTGTGAATGCATGTGTGTCGATCTATGTATGTATATATATGTATATGTGCATGCAAATTGATAAGAGTTACCGAAAAGATCGTACAAAAACAGGCGCACGCGATCGGTAGATTAAAATTCAGAAAAATTACAGTCCGGCCCCCCTTTACAAAATGGAAGTTAGATATATTGGTTTTTTCTATCGGCTTTGGTCGATATTACGGAGACGGGAGAAGTTATCGAACAATAATAGTAAACTTCATATGCGTGTGTTACCCTAGAACTTACATTCCCTATTGTACTTCAATGCTAATCAAGAATTTATACACATAATGTGATCGTGAATGCTTCGTTTTTTCTGTTTGCACGACTTAAACATATGATATTTTTCAAATTTAAATGAGTTCACGGTATGATGACAGTTTGGCCTGGATACATTTTAACTGACATACGACTGGCAACCCGTACTTTTTCAGTTTTCACCGCTGTGCTTATAAAATTCAGATCACAACATCAAATCATTTCCAAATGCATTGGTGAAAGTTTAACCTAATATACGAAAAATAACTTCAGGTGTTTTCCTCACAATCCAAAATAGTAACCAAATTTATAGTTGTAACTTTAACATTTTGAAATATGATTATAAAATAGTTATTTTTTGAATAGCAGTGTGTGTCACAACTAAGCTCGGCAAATTTAAATCTTGAGTAAAATGAGGGCGATATGCATTGCCAATAAAAAAGCAAATCAAAAACGCAATTTAATTTTAATTCGCTGACTCGTTGCTTATTAAAAAATATAACACTGCGTCGACCATGATTTTTTCCAGAGCAAAATCGCTTCAGATTTATAGACGCCGCCGACGCGTTATATACAGGGTGTCAAACCGTAACGAATTTAGTTTCCGACTCTAGTATTTAATTTCAATTTTTGACAACAAAAAAAATATGAACGTAGGATATATACGTATAAATCTGTCGGCCTTTAAAATTTATGATGAATGATGTCAGAGTCGACAAAACCCATTAAAAATTGATTAAAAATAAATGACGAAGTGGAGCAAATGAAAATTTTTATACGAAGAAGCTTCTACGACTAAGGTATTAACATTCGAGTCGATCTAGCCATGAGCGTCTGTATAAACAATCGATTCATCACACACTTACCTAAGTAACGGGGTCGACCATTACGTTTTTCCGTTACGTTGTTTTGGTTCCAAAACGGTCTTTTCGAAATAAATTTAATCAATTCTTAATTAAAAAAAAAAAAAATTTGAATTTGAATTTAGGTTTCGACTCCAATTTTGAATATCAATCGGTAAAAATGCGGATTCCAATTCCAGTTTGGTCATAACGCATATTTGTTGTGAACTCGACCGCCCTTAAGTTGATTTCCAAACTCAATTTAATTGAACAGTCAACAACCCTGATAGACGGGATTCTTCCACAAGTTTCAAATGCGCTATGATATATTTTATTATCAGAATATTTAAATTTTTCTTGTACATTTTAATATATAAATTGATATCAGTGCTGTTGAGATTGAGGCAACAATGGGTATAATGAAAATGGTAACTTTAATTATTTCACATACTCAGTTTACACTTTATATAGATGAAAATAAGTTTTATTAATATTAGCAGTGCAGCTACAAGGAATGAAACAAGTAAACCCTTGACTTTAAATTGTGTACAAATCGATTCAATAATATTTGAATGAACTGTTCAAAAAAAGAGTCAATCGATTTATATAAATATAATAAATTACATAAAAATGTTATCATATTATTGTAGTTAAACCTAATTACCGATTGTTGGCTTTATTTTCAGCTTAATTTTATCATTCTAATTTACTGCTTGTACACACATTATGTTTTTTAGAAAATCATGAAATCAGCTAATCATGGGTGCACACAGGCATGAGGATTCTAAGTGGCGTACATTTAGACGTCCAATCAGTTAATTATTTTTTCTGCAGCTCAGTCACATTAATAGTCATTGTTTCGCATTCTATCATTTTCATTAGTCTGCAACGTAAGGAAGGTTATCATGTAATATATATTGGAAAACAAATCTATGCAGATATTCAAGGGTTAATGCATACTTTTGGTAAATCCCTTGTTGTTGAAATTTCGGCTCTAAATCGTACATCACTTTTCATTTGCTCAGTATTGAAATCCCGGTTATTTAACCTTGCTTTAGTTGAATGGCTGTGTGGATGTTCGTCCCTTCGGTTGTTAGGCCCATGACGTGATCCAAAATGATTTTCTCGATCATTCTGCACAGTGTCTCTGTCCTTCGTTACATAGGCCGCGCTAAGTGGTCGCTGACAATCAAAGCCTCGCCGGTAGTCGCTATAGCTGTTGTGATAATTGCCGGCGCCACTTTTATGGACTGAATTTCGATCACGAAAATTATTTCCACCGCTAAAATAATTCTTTTGAGACATATTAATGGTTAAGCTACGGCTGTCTCGCACATCGCGTTCCCGTTCTCTATCATCTTTTTCACGGACATAATGTCGGTTGATTGGTACTTGAGTTTGGCTAATGGCATCTGTAACATGAATTGTGGGTCGTTTTGACGACACCTCCTCCTCTTGTTTCTTTTCGTAATGGGAAAAATCATCGAAAATGGATGTTGAATGCCTGTAGGAGTGTAATATTTGTAACACCTCTATGCCTTTTGTGTTTGGTATCTCCTGTGTATCTCTTGAGTTCGTCACTGATTTATTGTCATTGTTTTCGAGTCGAATATGTCGGAGCTTTCCATTAGGCACATCTTTGACATATATCCATTTAACTTTAAACTTCCCTTTCCACTTGTCCTGAGACCAAACGGTGGATGTGGAATTGTAATCCACTGAAGTCATCATTTGTGCCATGCCACAAAAATGGCCTGAACTATTTACGGAAAAAAAAAGCAAAACATTACCGCCCTCTTTGTGCCGTTCCTTAAAAGCATCATCAAGTCGCTTATTGCCATGATCTGTTGAGCACCAGATCTCATATTTTATACTGCGATGAATGTCATCTTCAGAATAAGATTTTATGACAAAGAACCTACGAAAAAACAGATTCAAATTAATTCTTTTTTTACCAAATTGATGGCAGAGATTTTTTACCGTGCGGAAGTTGCTTTATTTAAATCGATTTCTGTTGGATTATAATTGTTCTTGTCCTTCAATTCGTCCAATAATATTTGTGGATCAGCCATCGCCTCTTCAGGTTTAGATGCACTTGGTGCAACATGTGGATTATTTTCATCACGATTATTTTCATGCCTAACGTTTGTGTCATAGTCATTGCGAATTCCACCGAAATTACCTCGACGATCGTTTAACCGAATTTGATTGCCGACAGGGACAGTTCGCCGGACAGGTTGAGCAGTGGTACCGCTCGCTTGCCGTATTTCTTGATGATGAACAGATTGCGGCGGTGCAACCCAGTTTTTTCGTGGTTGTCCATTCGGCGAAGATTTAGCGCAAGCAAAATTACTGTTATTAGCCAACCTATGGCATTCATCTTTTTCAGATCGAGTGGCAGGTGATGGTTCTTCGCTAGTCGTTACAGAAAAATTAACTTCCGAATATGACAAATCAATTGGTAAAGGCGGGGATGGTACTAGCGGTGGATTACTGTTTGGCATATCCCATACATTAACATCTAAATTATGCTTTCCGGGTACCATGGGGGGTGGCGGCATGCCGGGACCTTTCTTCTTATGGCTGGAAGCGGTAAAGGTTGTCTGTGTGTGCAAAAATTACAACAAAATTGTTTTTACATTCACTTGACAAAAAAAAAAAAATCTAATGAACTTACTTTCGAAGTTATTTTAGCTGGCTGCGAAGCGATTGAAGCCCATGTTGTCTTTTTTGGTGCAACGTTAATTGCGGGAATCTTAATTTCATCCAAGGGTTCACAAGTGCGATTGTCCAATTTTGTTGACTGCCCATCCTCATTTTGATTCATCTACATGCATTAAAGTATTATTGTAAATTTAACTATGATTATTTTTCCCTATAACGTAATATTTAAAGATCCCTGACGAATGTAATTTTTTTTTTGCTTTAATACCGACGATACTTTTGAAACGTTAATTTTAGGCTTGCTCTCGTAGTAATAAAATTTTTGATTGTCCATTCACGCAATTAAATGGAAAACGGGTTTACCAATATCCTAAGAAATTAAAAGTTATAGATAAAAAAAAAGTAATTTTCGTTTTTGTCACATATCTGGAAAAATCCGAGTCATACGCTGATGCGGAAGTCTTTTTACAAAGCCATAGTCCAAGTTCCTAGTTTCAACTGAGTCGCTAACATACTTTTGATAGACCAGATTTAAATTGACTGTACTTCGATTGGTCATATTTACAATTTTAATATGACTATCTATGAAAATATCACAATAATATTATAAACACTGCATACCCGAATGGAGGTCGTAGAATTTTCTACAAAAAGTCGTCTAGAGGTCCAAGCATTTAATTGCTGATCGTCACGTTTTGGATTATTGTGAGAACCTGGGTTTCCATATTTTTTTTTTGTATCTGAAAAGTGTGAAATTAAATCATTTAATTATAATTCAATTGCAAAGTATTCTTTTGTTATAATAATTTGAATATTATTAATTATTGATTAAAAGATAGTAATTTAAATTTTTTTTTTTTTTGTGTAGAAATTTTGTAATATTCTCCTGAAAATGGCTACATTTTTTCGAGTAATCTATAGAAATGTTACTAAGTCTGAGCCGTAGAATATAAAATTAAAAACATTTGCACTGAATGGATGGAATTTGTAAACTTGGAAACTCAGAAAAGGTATTTGATATTTATTACCGCACACAATATCTCTCGCGTGCTCATTTTCCCCACCCAACTATCTGTTTTGAACTGAATTATTAATTTTTTTTTTGGATTAAAGCTAGTCAACTAAAATTTTAATTTTATAATCGTAGCTAAAAAGATCAAGCGAATACTTTACTACAATGCTGCATCATATAAATGATAGGTATTTTGGAATGAATCTGAAGCAAAGATAATTGGTTCTCTGTATAAGCAATTAGCAGGCTTGATGGTCGTAGGCATTAAGTCTTTGCATCGCTTACATCAATCAATCGCGGGTTCGCATCCCGAGAGATTTGTCGAGAGAGCTGGTCTTGAAGATAACTACTCATAGCACTTGTGGCTCGGAAATTTTTCGTTCTGCCTGTTGAATTTAAAACTTCTTTGCACTAGTTTTATCCTATAACTTAATAATCTAATGGATTAGAGGAGGCAAAAATCGGAGTGATAGTTTATCGAAGCTCGAATAGATTGCTGCAGATATCTAAGGGCACAACAAATTTAGAATTCTCAATCAAGCAAGACTAGACGAGAAAAAGTCAAAGAAAAAAGAGAAGTCAACATGTCAGCAGGTTTACGAAATCTATTAGTGTTCAGTTCAGTTCAGTTTGATCTGAAAATGTTGTAAGAACTGGAAAAAAGACACTCTGCAGAAGCGGTTTTTAGAAACATTATCCATATTGGGCCTTCAGCCTAAATATTTAGAAGCCAATAAAAAGACCAGAGAATAATGATGAAAGGAAGAAGGTAATGGCAAATGGAAATTTTTTTAAAAAATTACCTAAAATTATCAGCGGCAGACGTTCATGACATTCGATTATAAAGAAGAGCCTAATAATAAATATGCTAAAAAAACGTAATTCTAAATAATGCATCATCGCTTTCAATAAGAAGTCTATATAATATCTGTTAACAAGGTGACAGATGAAAAGAAGACGTAGAAGTCGTTCTCAGTACTGCATTGTTTTCCCAGAGCTTGCTTAAGAGATTCAATCAAGATATGCGACCAATCTGTCGTTGAATCGTCAGATGACTCTCTCACCTTCTTCAAATGATAATGCTATTCTGGTTTGGCCTATATGTTAATGGTAAATCAGTTAGCACATACTATTTATTCATATACATTTCTATATAGATTGGTTATCGATTTCTGTGGGGAAAAGCGGTCTGATCCATTATGAGTTGTCAAACAAAGGCAATTTTTCATTTACCAGGTATGATAAGTCATGAAAGTCATCCTGACATTTTATTAAATTTGTATACTTTGAAATCATAATCAAAATTAAGTTAGATATTTGAAGAACAATAAAATTTTCTCAGAAGTATGGACGAAAGAAAAAATGAAGTCAAAATTGGAATTATAGGTGAATCTGGGCTTGACACACCAACAGTACTAACGGATAGAAAGGAATGCGCTGTATGCACACCCTTCGGAAAGCCTTCAGATCTTATTATTGAAGGATCTATTGAAAATGTGAGCTGTGCTCTTCTATCGCGCAATGGACGTCTTCATGATATAATGCCATCCAATATTAACTACAGAGCTAACATCTGGGCGATGCGCAAGTTGGGATGTACCCATATAATAGCTACGCACACCGTCGGTTCCCTGCGTGACAATATTAATGCTGGGGACATTGTTGTCCCGCACGATATAATTGACAATACATCAAAACGTGTTCAAACATTTTATGACGGCGTTGTTGGCAGCCCATTTGGTGTATGCCATATCCCCATGTATCCGGCATTTTGCGAACGTACAAGGGAAAATCTCTTAAGAGCAACCAGAGACCTAAAATTCCCTGGGCATCCTAAGGCAACTGTAATAACGTTAGAAGGACCTCGTTATTCAACTTTTGCAGAAAATAACGCATATCGCAATTGGGGAGCTGATGTCATAAGCATGACACTATGTCCAGAAGCAGTTTTGGCTAAGGAGGCTGGTATCCTGTACGCATCGTTGAGTTTCGTGACCAATAAAGAGTGCTGGTGTGCTAAACAGCCAATAGCAACTACCACTGAAATAGTATATACATTCAAAAAGCAGGTGGATAAATTCCAAGCAATTCTAAACAATGCTATTCAAGGGATTTCAAAGGCGGACTGGACAGAAGACATATTTAAAGCTAAGGTTAATTTCGAAATAATTATTCTAGTCTATTTACTTATTTCAGTTTAAGTTGCAGATTTTGGTGTGCAGTAATTTTTCTAACCGTATCGAATAAAACTGAATTATTAACGTTGGTATGTCCTAAAATATATGTAACAAAACTTGACTTTTCGAGCTTCTTAATTTATTGAACAACATTCAATTATTCTTCTTTATATACCGTATAACCCTGCCGAGGGTATTAAAATTTTTCACCCTACAAATTATATATATTCTTGATCAACAACAAAACAAGGAAATTGAAATACATTTTTAATCCATTCTCCCTCGATTTTAAAGCTATTTTGCTAAATCCTGATAAACTTGTTTCCAAGTCCACCGAATCGGAATCTGGAATTGCTGACTTTAATTCAGATGTCATCAGATTGTCTCCGGTTTAATCGGCGAGCCTACGATAACCCCAATTTTTGTTTTTATCATAACACGCTTTTATAATAACAAGCAATTTTGTGTACTTTCCTTGTTGGAAATTCTGTTAAAAACGCCAATTGAATAATTTTCATTTCAATATCTACAATTCAAAATCAAAATTTAAATAATTTTGAAAATATAATAGTTTAGTTTTCTTATTCAAAATTTACGTTAAGCTCTGCATCAATGCTTGTGTATCAACCTGCTTGCCCTTGGGTTGCCTTAGGCCAGGATGTTATGTTTAAAGTAATAATTAAGTTAATAGATTGAATAATTGTTAGGAATAACATTTTGATTTCTATATGTTTCTAAATACAAAATGTAGGATTACAGAAATCTTAGTTGAGTCTGTATCGGCATGAGGAATTATGTTACAACACACTGTTAATATTCCATTGGATTGAACATTCCAATTGGACATATACCCTAATCATACTATAACATGTGTTCATTGCACCACAGCTGTGTGGCTGTGGACACGAATCGATGGTATTAAGTTTCAGGGAAGCTTAAGAAGGCTTTATGACTTTTCCACTACTTTTATTTTGGACGGTTTATTAAGGATTAATTTTAATTCTTTTTGTGTTTAATATTATAGCTATCCCATATTTCTTGTAGATATGTTTGTTAAGAAAATTGTCTCATAATTTTTTAAATGTATTTTTTCGTTAATTTTTACAGTACTATTATACTGATCGCAGCTTTATATGCAAAAGTCAAGTTGGCCCTACTCTAAGAATGTTATGGACCACACGTGATTGATAGCATGCGATCTAATGCCTTCCAATAATGAAAGTGACTTCTTAAAACAGACCTTTGAAGAGCATCTCGTCCAATGTATGCATCTATACAATATAGAAAAAAAAGGAAGATAATGTCACAGAACCTTGATCTATTTTACAAATGACGCTGGACACATTTATGGAAAAAATAAATATTTGTTTCCCACAGTTATTAATAACTTTTAAAAGTGTAGCTTTAAAATATTTTAGTACGCTTTTTCCAATCCCAATAATAATATCTATACATTCTCATAATTCAGAGTGTATAAAGTTCGTTTGTAAATTACTTACCATGATTGTGGGATGTTTTACGTCCTTTGCCCACGTTACTCAATGGTAAACTATTATTTTCTTTTACATTAAACGGTGGAAATTGGAACTGCATTGAGCTTTGAGTACCTGTTATTTTAGAGAGGAGATAAAGGCACATAGTAGTCTTAGTTTAAAAAATAGTTCATTTGATGTTACCCGAGTTATCATCGATGGCTGGAGAAGACAGGTTTTCATAGGAGGCCTCATCGACTTGTTGGCTCCATGGTATATTACGCTCCTCAACAGATTTAGCTAATACATTTTTGGATTTGATTTATCGCAAAATGGTAAAATAAATAAACAAACATACATATCTTGAATGGTATCGATATATGTTTGTATGTCCAAAAATTAAATTTATTCAAAATACATATTAAACATAAAACATACATACGCATTTATATACACACATAAATACATATTTCTAATAGATTTAATGTAGAACTAAAGAAATAGTCTAAATGTGTATATTCGTATGTAAGGTACATACATATGTATTTTGAAATTATGTTTACAAATTAATTAATTTTGGAGAAATCCGGATTATATTATAAAAGTACCTGCAGTTCCTGATTTATTCTGAAAGAAATAAACAATTATTTAATCTAACATCAAAATTAAGCTTCACACATGCACACACACATACATACATATGTGTAAAAGTACATATGTTTGTGTGTAAATATATACATATACAAATAATAATGCATATATGTAAATTTATTTATATGTATAAGCATACAGCAGATGCATAAAACTCCACGAAAATTTCGGAGCCTTAAAAGTTATAGTGAACACACACACGCACTCACAAGTGTATGCACAAAGGTATGCGCACCTATGTATGTATGTATGTATGTATTGATGTACATATACAAAATTGCTATTACCTGATCCACGCCTGACATTTGCTGCCGAATTCAGCTTTCTTTGATAGCTGCAAATATTAGAAATTTGAATTAAAACTGTTTTTATGATTTCGAATATGTCTCACCAAAAAAATAATAAATAAACACAACGGACTTCAAATTTGCAGTCAAAAACTCTTTAATAATTTATAGTATGTATTTTCCACATACAGAGCTATACTCATTTACACATGTACATGTAAATCGCACACACACAAGCACACGCACTCGCATACATGCATGGTATTCAACAGTCAGAAGCCGATGATTTATACCCCGCCGTTAAAAAATTGCATAAGGGTTGTCATACTCATATTTTCTTATAAAAATTGGTAGCCTGCCGAATTATTAAAATATCGATATCGGAGTAGTGCTTCTACTTAAATATCAGAAATAATATTAATATTGATGCATTTAAATTATTACGACAACAATAAGGGTAATATTGAAAATGAATAAAGCTTATACAATCCCATTTGCATATATTTGATCAATATGAACAGCTCAATTTGATTTAGTCCTGGCCTTCACACATACAGTGACTCTCATAGGGTCTTGAACGGTGTCTAGAAAAAGTTTCAATTGCCTGCCATAAACTAATTCATTATTTTTCAAAATTTCCAAAGACCGATGGAAGGTACATACAGTGTCTCTCATAGGGTTTTGAACGGTGTCTAGCAAAAAATTTAAAGTGCTATAAAGTTTAAACAAGGAAACAAATTCAAAATGTTTAAATGCCAATTTGCTTAATGCTATATTACATTTGAAAAATAACTTTAGTTTTTATTGAAATATTAATTAATTAATTGAAATTAGTCAAAAACTGATACATAACCAAATTTCATGTCTCAAACATTTTGAAGTCTTAAAAAAAGTTACATATTTGGCGTTTAAAAGCTTAAATAAGGATGTTAATACTTAGTATGATATCCTTTATCCTTAACAACTTCGCTTAACCTATTTTTAATGGAAGATACCAGCTTCCGGGTAGTTTCTGGGCTGATCCTGCTCCACTCGTCCAGGAGAGCATTTTTGAGATCTTGTTCGCTGGATATGTTGTAATTCCGGAAGTTGTTTTCCAGCAGAGCCCACAAATTTTCAATAACATTTAAGTCTGGAGACTGGGCCGGTGGAATTATCACGTGGGAGCAGATAAGGTTCAATATGTTCGGTCTTAATAGACTAATCCTTCGTAGTCAGTTTAGTTATATCCTGCATCTTGGGTGCTACCAGCCAATAAGGGCTATGGGTACTACCCATTGATCAACAAAAAATCATCCTGGAACACTTAAAAATCTGGTATTCGTATCGCCAAATTGTCGATCTAAACACCTTAACTTATTCTACACCATTTGGAGTTTCGTGGACGAAAATCCGACAGAGGACAAAGGCGAAATGGCACCAAACCCGTTTTTCCCCGAGCAGGACGAGCCGAGGATCATCAGGAAAACAAGGGGAAATCTTAAGCTATCGGCTCAAAAACTGACTCAATAGGTGCAGGATGAAATAAGGAAAAAGTTCAGTATGGGAACTGTGCTCCAACTTCTGCGCAACCATGACTTTAATGCCCGAGTACCACGGAAAGATCAATTTATATAAGCAAAAAATAGAGGGTCTAGGATGACGTTCGCCAAAATCCACTTGGGCAAGGATTTGGAGTTCTAGAACACAGTCATATTCGAATATGAGTACAAATTCAACATTTTTTTCCCGGATGGACGGAATTATGTGTGGCGACACTCCAATGCTGAGCTGAATCCCAAAAACTTAAAGGCAATAGTCAAGCACGGCGGAAGAAGTGTTTTGGTATGGGCATCTATCTTGGCAGCCGGTGTCGAAAATGTTGTGCTCATTGAAACAACAATGGACAGGAATTTGTACAGTCCTGGCCTATCTGGAACTGCACCCAAATAATAATTACACCGGCCCAGTCTCCAGATTTAAATGTTCTTGAAAATAACATCCGGAATCACAATATATCTATCAAATATAACATAAAACAAATTGGCATTTAATTTGTTTCCTTGTTTAAACTTTATAGCACTTTAAATTTTTTGCTTGACGAAATTAAACTAGCTTATCAATGGCATGTCAATTTATGCTATCGGAAATCGAAATATATCAATATTAGTGATACAGTAGAATTATCGATTAGCGTTATCTGCGAGCACTTTTCTTTCGAATTTAAGAGGCGCGCAGACGTTTATGTGCGCATTATATCATTTTTACCCATGTTCTGCGTGGTGATTCAGTGTATAAAGACTGCGGAAATTCTGCTAATATTTTAAATCAAACATTTCGTCCCTTTAATTTTATAACTTAAATATCTTAATCTATGTATATAACACTGTTTAGTGCTCTTTAATAAGACATAATATATAGAACTTATTGTTAAGTAATAATTTTGAAAATAAAACATTACGAATTTGATAATATATGCAAATAGTTAAGTTAATGCTTCTTTCGCCTTCAAACCCTGCCTAAATTTTATTAATGTAAGTCAAACTTGTAGTACATATCGAAAGATAAAAAATACTATTGAGATGAATAAAATTGTTTTGGAATATTTGCTAGAGATGCGGAAAAATGCCAAGATTCCGGTGCGGAAAGACTCGAAAACAAACATGATAATAAATCATATCTTTGGCTTTCATACGTCTTATATGTTTAAAAAATATAATATCATTTGGCTTTAAGTCGCTACCATTTTTTGTTTTGTTAATCCCTCTCCCCCTCTAATTAATGAATGAAAGTCAAATTTTTAGTGGTGGACCTAAAATATCGAAAGACCAAAAATGTATTGAGTGCAACAAAACGATTTTTTGAACATTTACTACATTCATGTACATACAGTTGCTCAAAGCGAGCGTTAAGCAGCGACAAGCAACAAATTTAAAGTGCTATAAAGTTTAAACAAGGAAACAAATTCAAAATATTTAAATGCCAATTTGTTTAATGTTATATCACATTTCAAAAAGAAACTTTAGTTTTTATTAAAATATTAATTAATTAATTAAAATTAGTCAAAAACTAAAAAAATATCCAAAATACAGGTCAAAGCCACGTTAAGCAGTCTTAAGAAAAGTTAAATATTTGGCGTATAAAACATTATATAAGGATGTTAATACTTAGTATGATATCCTTTAGCCTTAACAACTTCGTTTAACCTATTTTTCATGGAAGATACCAGCTTCCGGGTAGTTTCTGGGCTGATCTTGCTCCACTCCTCCAGCAGAGCAGTTTTGAGATCCTGTTTGCTGGATATGTTGTGATTCTGGATGTTAATTTTCAGCATAGCCCATACATTTTCAATAACATTTAAGTCTGGAGACTGGGCCGGTGAAATTATCACGTGGGGGCAGTTCCAGATAAGCCAGGACTGTACTATTCCGGACTTATGCTTGAGGTCTTTGTCCTGGTAGATCCGGAAAGTGGGTCGGATTCGAGCTTCTCGGCACTTTGGAGTAAATTTTCCTTTAGCATATCGAAGTACACATTTCTGTCCATTGTTGTTTCAATAATCACAAAATTTCCGCCACCGGCTGCCGAGATACATGCCCATACCATTACACTTCCTCCGCCGTGCTTGACTGTTGCCTTTAAGTGATTGGGATTCAGTTCAGTATTGGACTGTCGCCACATATAATTCCATCCGTCCTGGCAAAAAATGTTGAATTTGTACTCATATTCAAATATGACTGTGTTCCAGAACTCCAAATCCTTGTCCAAGTGGATTTTGACGAACATCATCCCAGACCCTATATTTTTTGCTTTTACAAATTTCTTTTTCCGTTGTTCTCGAGCCTTAAAGTCATGGTTTCGCAGAACTTGGAGCACAGTTCCCATACTGAACTTTTTCTTTATTTCATCCTGCACCTATTGAGTCAGTTTTTGAGCCGATAGCTTAAGATTTCCCCTTGAAATCTTGATGATCCTCGGCTCGTCCTGCTCGGCGAAAATCGGGTTTGGTGCCATTCCGCCCTTGTCCTCCGTCCAATTTTTGTCCACGAAACTCCAAATGATGCAGAATGCAGTTGAGGTGTTTAGATTGACCATTTTAGCTATTTGGCGATATGAATATCCAATTTTTTAGTGTTCCAGGATGAGTTTCCTTTGCTCAATGGTGGTCAGTTTGCCCATGGTCCTTGTTGGCTTATTGCACCCGAATTGCAGGAAAAAACTTAACTGACTACGAAGGATTGGTCTATTTATACCGAAAAAATTTAACTTTAGGTAAAAAAATCCGGGTTTTATGGCACCCAGGTGTCTACAATGTAACTGTTTGGTCTTGGGTTTGACCCAAAAACTTAGGTACTTCTTACATAACCCGACCTAACGGGTGTGGAAATTCCCGTTTATTAGGGTCATATATTCATTTCGGTGGTTCATATATGTACCTGCCATCGGTCCTTGGAATTTTTGAAAAATAATGAATAATGAGTTTATGGCAAGCAATTAAACTTTTTGCTTGTCGCTGCTTAACGCTCGCTTTGAGCAACTGTATGTATGTGGAATAATGCAGAATTTTCGACACTTTACAACCTTACACAGCATCTTCAAAAATATGCAAAATGCGTCGCCTTGTGTGAGTTACGCATAATTGTAACTCACTGAACTTAACGTTTAATTAGTTAAAGGAAACGTAAGTAGTGTTTTTCCAGAATCAAATTAAAGATGCGCTCACAAAATATTATACCTGTTTGCATCGAGGAGAGACCATCTTGATGATCGTAAGAGTCGAGTCTTTGCATTTTATGTGCTGAGCTCATTAATATCGCTTACATAAAAAATCAGTCGCGGGTTCGAATTCCGCTGGTTGTTTGTCTAGTCCAGTAGTTGTCCGTTCTGCCTCCTTTTCTTCTATTAACCTCTCTGTGTAAATCTTTATCCACACGGCATCACAACGGTCCAAATATGTCCTATGTTGGTCGACCTGCGATCGACAACCGTTTAACCTACATCGAGAGGAAAAGAATTTGTAAATCAACACAGATTCGTACCACTGCTGCTTTTCCATACATAAATTGTTCTTTTTTAAAAGTGGTAGTTCTACAGAGTACGACAGCACATCGATAAGTCTCGAAGCCTCGTCTATAACACTTTAATATTTCACAATTGTTTTCCATTTTTTTTTATTTTTTTATATCAAGTTTAAAGAAAAATAAGTACAATTTTCAATGGCTGGGCCGTTTCAACACATACATATGCACTTCGCGGTCGTTAACTTTCTTAAACTGGTTAAATCTCTTTAAATTTTCTGTCAGTCAAAGATCAGAACTCAAACAAAAAACAATAAAATCAAAGCCGTTCGCGCCGCTTACAAAAACATATTTCAAAAGTCCCGTTGGCCAAAAGTTGCAACCATGTAATAAATTCAATTTAAGTTAAAAAAAAACAGCTCCAGACAGAAATACTGTCTTATCTTTTATTTTATTATTAATTATCTTAAGCATAAGTTAAAAAAAAACTATTCCAATTGCGAATTGGTTTTCGAATAATCCGTAACAATATAAAATGTAAGGCTCGGTCGGAAAACAATTTAAAATATAATAAATTAAATAGGTAGATGTGTGTGCTACAATTGTGATGTTATGCGTCAGTGTCTAGGAGTAAGATGTATCACATATATGGATCCCAGCCATGATAGAGCATTGCTAAATTGCTGGGCAGTTTTGCCTCGTTGATCAAACGCTGAACCTGCGTCTTCACATCCGAGTTTTCCAATAATCCAGGCACCCCGCCTTCCAGTTTATGTTTGACCAACAAGAGAGCCCGTTGCGCCAGTAAGTTCTTCGATTCTTCATTGGATAGCTGCTGTTGTTGCTCTGTTGAGAGTACGCCCCAGATAAATAGAGGATCGTACAGTAGGACCTCCAGTATGGTGATCAATACGGACTTGTAGCGCCTCAAAATATGCATGGTGGCCTCGCAGGACTTGGTAAATACACCATTTGTGCCGCACACACCCATCGGAGCGACCATATCGCGTGTCAAACGAAACGGCACCGTCTCTGGCGTATTTTGAATCTTGCCTTGCTCAAAAGCAATGCCAAAGTCAATATGCACCACTTCAGCGGTCTGTGCATCAATGAGAATGTTCTGCGTATGGCGATCGCCCAATCCAAGCACATAACCCACCATGGACGTGGTCGCCACGCTATTGATGTAGGCCAGCCGGCGTTCGAACCACTCGCCCGGTATTGGAAATTTCTCGAGCAGAAAATAATGAAACACTGGCTGCACCTTCTCACAAATCTTCTTGTAGACACTTCGCCGTACATCGGGTGTCTTTTTTAGTGCAGCAGATGCCATCTGGCGACATTTATTGTTGTTCCAATCTGTGGGTCTATATTTCATGTGAGCACCGCCAGTGCCATTACCAGCCAGATAGGTACCGATCGGTATTGTGTTGCTCACCCACTCGATGATGCCGCAGCGCATAGAGAGCGGCGTTACCTTGTAGGTACGCAATTGCAATTTACGCTCAGCGAACTCCGAATCACTGTTGAACAGCTCGTTGACAATGCCAAATACCTGCTGCATGACAGCATCCTGGCGTAGATCATCCTTGCCCTTGATTAGCTGAGCACGCACCATGCCGTCCGTACAGAGGCACATCAATTTAATTGGTGCATTCAGACCACCACAGAATTCATATTTACCGGTCCATTTCACAATGCTGGTTATATTGTATTTCTTGTTGGGCTGCACGACCAGCTCAATTGTGGGACACTGCACACGGTCTAGTTTGAGTTTATTTAGTTCAACTATCATTGCGGGCATCATTTCGTTATTGGGCTTACCATTTGGGCCAATATAGCTGTTGGCAAACTTAATTAGCGCTGGAAACATAAGCTCAAATTGTTTGCTGGCCTCGAGCGCAGCTGGATTCGCCTTACAACTGAGAGCTATAATCTTTTTGGCGATGTCGGCGCGTTGTGTATTGGCATATTCGCCATCGAGATAGGCATAAACCAATGGATATAGCTTGTAGAATGTTTGCTGCGGATGATCCTGGCCGCAGCGTACTAGTAAATCGACAAGAATCTTGTAAAAAGCGGCATTTTTCGAGTTCAGACGCCCGGCCAGTTGACTAACAACGCAAATGAACTTGTAGCTGGGTACCAATTGTATCGCATCTTTGATTGTGTTCAGCATCTGTTCGTTTTGATCATTTGTAAACCAGAGCGCAATGATCCGATAAATTTCCGCACTTGAGAATCCACTATCAAGTTGACAATATTCAATATAATGTGTGATCGCTGTGCACAAATGCTCGGTGAGATTGTTCTCGATGCGATTGAGTTCCTGTTCATCCAGATTGGCGAATCGTTTCATATTTAGTGCGCCCAATTGACGATCACGATCCTCACGCTGCCGACTAGCCGTCACGGTGCCGGCCAAGCGACGATTCTGCTGGATGATGTCGACAAGCGTTTTATATTCCTGCGACTGGCGATAATCGTAAAGCTGTTGATATTCACGATCCGCATATTTGGCAATGGCCGCATGCGCTGCCATCCGATTTTCAATCTCGAACTGATCGAATTTATCCCAATCGATCAAATTGGAATCCATTTTCGTAAGCTGCGCCTTGTGCGCCTTGAAATAATCCAGCAATTGCAGTGATGCATTAAATGTAAGCCGCAAAGTATTGGCAAAACTATTAGCATTGCAGTCCAGCTGAAATTCGCCTTGCATTCGCAGAGCCGGAACACGTTCCACACAAAACTTAAAATCGGTATTCGTATTAACATGATGCAATATGGCCTTGGCGATCTGATAGTTGCATGTCTTCACATTTACATCCGCATCCTCTAGCAGCGCCGATACCTGTGTGGACATCTTGATGCCCGGTAGAGCGCGCAGTGTGGCAATATACTTGGTGGCCAGATTCAGTTTACCCGCGGCCTTGCATTCACCGATGCACTTGAGCAAATAGGTGTCCACCGGATTTTGAAGATAGTGCTGTTTGATGCGTCGATCGGCGCGCATGCCAGGCATTTTGAACAGCGTTATCTGATGGGCAAGTATTTGTTCCTTGCATCTAAAGTTGCCATATGTAAGACTAAGTTCCGTTCGCCACTTGTTAAACACGTTTTTCTGTGCTGTGCTCAATTGTTGACTAAATTGAATCTGCCAAAAATCTTCGGTCTGCTGCAGCATGCATAACCAGGTCATATACTTGTAGACAGACTGTAAGCACTCGACGCTAATATCCCGCAATATAGCCTGGACACATTGATAGGCATTGTTGATGGCTGTTACTGTGGTCTCCTCCTCTCGTTTGCTGATGCTCTTGAGTGCCAAATAGTGATGCTTATTGAACTCCAGTTCCATGCTGTTCGCTCGATTCACCTTCTGATGGCCATCAATCGCGGCGTCCCAATCACATAGACGCCACAATACCTCATAGTCCACCTGCGTTGTCCGGTCTACGGCGACACGCTGATAAAGATCGGCTAGCGATAGCATTCCATTCGACTTCATAATGTCAATGCACATTTGCCTTGTCGGTTCGTCCAGATTATCTGATTCCAGCAGAATGCCCGACAAGTTATCGTTCAAACTGAAATAATCAAAGCGCGAACGCAACGGATCCAGGAAGCCGGGAATGGCATCTAGACAGCCAATCGATGTATAAGCCACTTTTGCGGACATTTGAAAGCTTTCATCTGCCAAGATATTTTCATCAGGGGCTGCATTTGCGGAATAGGCCCACAGCTCCAGATACATAATGCTAAGGAAATACGCCTGGCAATGATTGCTCGCCTTGACCACATTGCCAAGATTGATGGGAATGCTCCAATTGTTTACAAGACGAATGCATTCGCATATGTAGAGGAACTGCTTGATGACACGCTTGTCCTGGTAGACGCCTTTCGCCTCGCTTGCGAAGCTCTCAAAGAAGTGTTCGAGCATTGAACGCAGGCTGTCCAAATGTTTCTCCTTATTGCTGAGCAAAAGTTTGATAAACGGTTGCAAACAAGCCTTGGCAAATGTAAAGGACTTGGCCGCAAATGCATCGAAACCTTGCCAGCCGCACTCGCCAAATGCAACACCCATAAATGTGCACAGCCATGGCTCATAGTCCAACTCTTCACTAGATTTGAGTACGGTCAGCCAATCTATTACCGGAATGCTGTCGGATGTGCTGAGGAAACCCAAATTATTTGGACTAGTTTTAAATATGCGCAAATATGGATGATCCGCGACTAATTTGCTGCCATCCTTGCTGTCGACCACATGGCCAGCCACTTGAATAAGCGCTTTCTGTGTGGTCGTATTGAATTTATACAAAAGCTTTTCCAGCGTTTCCACAATGGCGCCCAGGAACTGCACAATCGGTTGCTCCGACGACTGCAACTGCTGAATGTCATCAAAATCGGTTTGAAAATAATACGTATTCCGCTTCAATTTGAGTGGCCCGATTTCGGCTAGAGATTTGACGGCGTCAAGGCTGCCTTTCTGGCTGGGAGACTCGCGCACCATGTGAATGAGACGATTGATTAGCTCAAACAACAATTGCTGGTGGCTTTGCAGTTCTTCCTTATGCTGGGCAATAAATTCACGTAGGCCATGCAAGGGTTCCATTCGATTGGACTTGAGGAAAGTGCGCATATAGTCGACAACGCTGAGCTGTTCGAATCGTGGTAGCGTCATCTCGCAAAGTTCACGCAGCGATTGCAGATAAGTCGCCTCGCTATCCTCATTCACCAGCAGCGACAGTACATTTAACGTTAACTCGCAAAGATCACAAAGTGTTTGCAGGTTCGTCGCCCTGTCAGCCACATCTTCATTGAGGTGCAGTTTGAACATATTCAGGAATTTTTTCAAAATGTCAGCAGTCAAAAATTTCAGCTCTACCGTCTTAACGTGTTGCATGGAGGCAATCAAAAGTTTGCCTATTTCATCAAAATCGATTGTGTTGATGTTGTGTGACTGAAAACTGCAAGTATTGAGCATCGATTGAATATATAGTAGAGCAACTCGATGCAGTTGTTCACACTTACTGTTCATCAGAAAACCGCATATGAAGTGCCAAATGTCGCTCACAAAGTAAGCGCAATTCACTTGAATTAAATCCGCATCTGACTTTACATTTGATGATCTATCCTTAGACGCATCCAGTATCGCATCAGCAATGGTGCAGTATGCAAAAAAGTTGTGCAATACTTGATCGGTGAGCATAGCCTGATAGCAAGCCGTCTTCAATATGCCAAGCAAATCAACTAAGAGGAGCCTATGCTCAAACATCAATATGGACATGGCTTGAATACGCTCATCCAGTGACCACTGTTTGCCGCTCATGTGTTGGTTCAAAGATTTGAAGAGCGAAGATGCGCTAAGATGAAACCACAGTCGTAGTTTGTTGTAGGGCGCAGAGTCGCCAAACAACCGGATCCACTCGTCGTCATCGTGCAAATGTCTGATCGTTTCATAAAGGGTTTCCACATTAAGTGCAACATTCAAGCGATGCATCCCGAAGAGCGTTAGATTATGTTTGAGATTATCCAGATGTTGCCGAAAGTGATCATTTTGCGTTTCAATGCAATCGCTCCATTCTGACACTATATAGGCCATTAATATGGGGGCAGCCTCCTGCTCGCTTATAACCTTCTTTAAACGATTTATATCCTCCGGTGTGCGATAGATGAATGAATAAGCCATAATGTTTTTACAGTTAGCTTTAAGAAATGCCTCCTTTGTGTCATAGCCCAGAAAATAAGGAAATTTAGACGCGGACCGTCGCAGTGAGATCCATTCTTGAAGCATGGTATCCGAATAGGGCGTCATAAGATCACACACTGTTAACTTATGGCAATGTACGAGGCTTTTTAATGCACTGAAATCGTTTGCGTTGAGTTTGTTGGTCGCACAATACGACATCAGATCGTGCAAACTACGCTCCTGATGGAATGCACTAAAGGCAAAAAATGCAATTAACGATTGTATGGTAACCGAATGGTTATTCAGCAACGTATCCGTGCCGGTTGACGACAGCTCTTTAGAGGCAATGGCACAGTACAGCTTATTACAAAACATCAAATGTCTTTTATACTTGCAAGTTGTATCCGAATCGCTGTTGGAAACGCAATATTTTGAATTTAGGAGTATTGTAAGCGTTTCAATTGTCGCATAGCGCACCTCCAGAGTTGGCATCGCTAAGAAATTGGCCACCGATTGGCAAATCACCAAAAAGTTATCCGAATAACAAATGTTGGGACAACTCTGTGCTATGTTTCCCACGGAGCGTACAATTTGGACTGCCAATTGGGTTGGATATGATTTTTTTAACGCAATCTTCATCAGCGACATCAGCGCTATCATTATAACGTCAAGCAAATGCTCAGTGTTATAAAAAAAGTGCGTAAGAGTGGGTAGTTGATCAACCACCTGGCTCATGATATCCACATTTGTATTGTGATGTTGAAATATGTTCTTCAGCTTGCCGGCCACCCATTCGAGGCACTCCTCCGATAAGCCCTTGCAGCGACACAACATCTTAATTATCATCATTACATCATTTAGCGGACTGCGCTCCTTGAGGTTCTTGACCACATGAGAAATGGCATCGACGTTATACGTGCTGTTTGCACACATGCTGCCAAGTATGCAGACGCATTTTGTGTTCAATGCTGTACGATCTGTGCTCTCCGTGTGATCAATGCATGCGTAACTATGCTTGAGCAGAACGCCTATAAACTCGAGCAACATTTCCATCGGTTGCTTTTCCAGATACATCAATAGTATGTCATTCGAATTGAATACTTCGAGTATGGCAATCTGTTCATCTAGAATCTCATGAAAATCACTGTCGTCTATGCGATTAATATCCGGCTGAATAGACGTGTACTGAATCTCAGTGTGGCTGAGAAAGAAGCCAATGCGCTTCATGAGCGGACATTGCATAAAATTCGACGCATCAAAGACATTGTAGTGAAGCAAACGTTCCATGGTGCAAACTAACTTATGCAGACTCTTTAGATCCTTTATCAAGGAACTGGTGCTGGACTCATTGGTGATTGCCGGGTCGAGCATTCGCATAAGCAGCTCATAATTGTGCACAAACAGGCAGCTCTTTATGTTCGCCGGTGTTTCACTGTGCGCCTTAAAAGGCAGTCGTAGCCGCAACTGAAAATTATCATCCAGGCAGACAAGCTGCTTATTGTACTTGTGCAACAAAAGCTGAAGTTTGGTATGTTCTGCTCTCTCTGTGGCTCTTGGCGAGTTGTTGTTGCTGATGGCCAGTTGCTGTACTTGGTCTTCGTCAAGAAAATTAATGATGCCAATGGCGAATGTGTCCGCCAACAGTTTCTGATCGATGGCAGCAATATTGTTGATTATTTGCGTTGCAATGCTCTTCTCATGATCATAGGCCCACCTAATGAGGGGCTCCACAACGGCGGTGGCCTTGTCAATGCCGCACTGTTCGGCATGCGTGAATATGTCGCGAATGGTGGCAATGCACTCATTCCGTCTCAGCATCTCATTCGTTGTGATGCTTTGGAGCAATGTGGCGCAGAGTTTGGGACTCAGTTTATTATATTTGATCAGCGATTGCAGAATGATCTGTTTCTCAATGATCTCACCGGCAGCCGGACGTGTCTCTGAGATGAGATGCGTGGCAACTTGTGTATAAAAGTTGGCAACTATCGTATGCGATTTCGATAGTCTCTGCTCCTGCTCCTTAGCCAGCATGCTCGCCAGGCAGAGGCGAACATTCCGCAAATTATATGCATTACCATAGATTTGAAGAACATGTAACGTCGTCTCACGCATCTCCTGATAATAATTGTCCTCGCTTATTATCGAGCTACTCAGCTGCAACAGCTCGGCATATATGGCAAACCAAACAGCACTGAAGCTAGTTTCCTGTATATTAATCAGATTTATTATGGATTTCATGATGTCGATCTTTAGACGTTTACTTGAATTGACTTCCGCATCTTTATTTTGATTAGGTTCCACATGCCACAACACAATGTAAGTGACAAGAGCGGCCATTTTAATGAATATCAGTGGAAACTTGTCCGTGTTCAATACGGATGGTTTGCTGCGACCCATAGTATGCTTTCTAATCTCCACTTTGATAATGGTATGCAACTTTTGCATGCTCTGTGGCCAATCATCTTTGATGGGCACCTGGAATGTGCTGAAATCGTTGCTATTTAATTTCGGATATAGAGCCTGCAGCGATAGGATAATGCATTTGAAGAATAACTGTTTTGTATCATCGCAGAATTTGTCCTCGTTGTAAAAGTCACAGAGTTTCGGTATAATATTCTGCATGTCAATGCACAGGGTATGATGATAGTTAACTGATAACTCGCCAACGAATAGATAATAAAGTCGCACAACATCCTTTATTCGTTCGGCATTGCAGGCGGTTTGAGTGTAACTGATTAGGGTTGGCAAATATTCCACCAAATCGTCGGGCAGTTGAGTACGCTCCTGGGCTATTTGTATGGTTTTTATGATGCATTTCAATATCTTGGAGCGCAGGAACTCATCGTTATCAACGTTCAGCTCAAACAAAATAGAGAGAATATTACTATATTCGCTGACTTTCAATTCCAAGATATAGCTAGAAGATAGGAAAATGCCTCTGTCCAGTAAATTAAGGAAATTAACTCCAAAGTAACGTACAACAATGGCACTTTTAGTGCCGTCCACAAAGGAATCGAATATGGTGCTCTTGGCCAGAAAATGTCCGCTGCTCGCTCGGCCCATCTCCAAATTGTAGTCGATTATATGATCCATAACATTACCGTACAAATAGCATTTGTCCGACAGCTGCTTACGGGCCTTATCTGACGACGCATCTCGTAGGTTATTCACGTGCTTTAAGATCGCCTCCTTGACGATCACAAGAAGGTTTTGCCAAGAGAACTCTTCGTTGCGGCTTAGTACCGCGTTTAAAGCACTCTTAAAGCTGTTCAGTTTCTGGTCCAGCTGTTCAATTGCCTTGTTGCGTGCCGGCGCCTTATCCGAGCGCAGTTCACAGGCAATGCGCTGTATTTCGTTCGCGAGTGGATCCATCAATTTCCTATTAATCAAGACGAAAATTTGTTTAGTTTTTTAAGCTTTTTATTAACAGGCTTGACGTCAATTGGCGTCCAGCCTCGTTCAGCAAGAAAAAAAAAACAAAAGCAAATCTACGTAAAAAACAAACGAACGAGAATTCTGGTAAAAAAACATGTAAGTGATTTGATTAGTTAATATTAGATAATGATCCCCAAAAATCGGGCACAGGCAGTCTAAACGCAATTTCCAAGCAAAGTAACAAGGGCAATTCTGAACGCAGAATCGGGCTGGGAAGGCAGAGAATGAACCATGTTGCCACTAACCCAGGCCATAAAGAGCGTTATCCCAGTCAGCACTCCATTTGCTGTCCACGTTAATCACTCCCAACCCATTGCTATTGACGCGTCGTAAGATCAGATTTTTTTGAAAGGACAATTGGTTTACGTGAACAAATCGGCAATACGTGGATGACGTCATCATATTTTAAAAAACGTGGCCGAACACGTAAAGCACGTTAACTGGGTCCTTAAAAGCCTACACGGCACCAAGATAAGAGTTGAACTAGAAAAATCCAAGTTATCAGAACAAGCGTCGAATACATCAGGTTAATTGTATCGAGCGAACTCTTAGAAAGCAAAAGACATTCAAGACTACGTCGAGCCAAAATCCCTGTTTGCGATCAGATAATTTTTGGGGCTGGCCAGCTACTGCAGGTGCTTTGTACAGCAAGGCCAAGAAAATCCCTACACAATGAAGTTCAACGAAACGCGTTTAAAAAGCTCAGGAACATACAGGCTTCAGAAGATTTTAATGTATCCTGACTATAAAAAAAACTTTTTGACTTGTCTACTGTCGCCTCAACCTTTGTTATCCGGGCAGTCCTTTCCCAAGATGGTCAACCTATAGTAGAACACTAAAAGACTGTAAATTGAACTACGCAGCCAAGAGCAATAGTTGATATCTATTGTTTGGACCCTGAGAAAAGTTCGCCATTACGTTTTCAAGGCAAAAGACATCAATATCTACACAGATCATCAGCCACTAACGTTTTCTGTTTCTGGTTGAAACCTCAATGCAAAGAATTACCGCTGGACGGCGCTAATATGATCTAGAAGACTAAAAAAAAGCCACGGCGCTGATGCATTGTCTTGTCAAAACTCTCTAGAAAATAATAGTCCCGAATCCTATGTGGCTATAATCCATAGCGAGACATGCCTACCCTATGTAATCGGGTCTACAGAGAAGCCAGGAAACTGCTTTAGATATCAAGTTATCCTAGAACACACGCATACATACAGTGTCTCAAACCTCATTTCGCCCAGCGTCTAGTTAAAATTTTAAAGTGCTATAAAATTTTAACAAGGAAACAAATTCAAAATGTTTAAATGCCAATTTGTTTAATGTTATATCACATTTGAAAAAGAAACTTTAGTTTTTATTAAAATATTAATTAATTAATTAAAATTAGTCAAAAACTGAAAACATCCAAAATACATTTCAAAGCATATTTCGTCCAGTCTTAAAAAAGTTAAATATTTGGCGTATAAAAGCTTAAATACGGATTCTAATACAGATACCAGCTTCCGGGTAGTTTCTGGGCTGATCTTGCTCGACTCCTCCAGCAGAGCATTTTGGAGATCCTGTTTGCTGGATATGTTGTGATTCCGGAGGTTATTTTCCAGCAGAGCCCACAAATTTTCAATAACATTTAAATTTAGAGACAGGGCCGGTGGAATTATGATGTGGGGACAGTTCCATATAAGCCAGGACTGCACTACTCCAGACTTATACTTGGGGTCGTTGTCCTGGTAGAACCGGAAAGTTCGTCGAATTCCCAGTTTCTCGGCACTTTGGTGTACATTTTCTTGTAGTATTTTGAGGTACACATTCTTGTCCATTGTTGTTTCAATGAACACCAATTTTCCGACACCGACTGCTGAGATACATGCCCATACCATGACACTTCCTCCGCCACGCTTGACTGTTGCCTTTAAGTCTTTGGGATCCAGCTCAGTATTAGACTGTCGCCACACATAATTCCGCCCGTCCGGGCAAAAAATTTTGAATTTGTACTCATATTCAAATATGACTTTGTTCCAGAACTCAAAATCCTTGTCCAAGTGGATTTTGGCGAACGTCATCCTAGACCCTCTATTTGATGCTCTTATAAATTTCTTTTTCCGTGGTACTCGGGCCTTAAAGTCATAGTTGCGCAAAACCTGGACTTTTTCCTTACTTCATCCTGCACCTATTGAGTCAGTTTCTGAGCCGATAGCTTAAGATTTCCCCTTATTTTCCTGATAACCCTCTGCTCGTCTGCTCGGTGAAAAATCTTGTTTGGTGTCATTCTGCTTTTGCCCTCCATCCAATTTTCGCCGAAGAAACCCCAAATGATGTAGAATACAGTTGAGGTGTGTAGATTGACCATTTTAGCTATTTGCCGATATGAATATCCGATTTTTGAGTGTTCCAAGATGATTTTCCGTTGATCAATGGTAGTCCGTTTACCCATAACCCTTGTTGGCTTGTGGCACCCGAAATGCAGGAAAAAACTAAACTGACTACGAAGGATTGGTCTATTTATACCGAAAATATTAAACTTTTGGTAAAAAAAAATCCGGGTTTTATGGCACGCAGGAGTCCATAATGTAACTGGGCGTAATAACCCTTGACCATAAATAGCGGTTCTTTTTTACTTAACCAGACCTAACGGGTGGGGAAATCGCAGTTTATTGGGGTCATATATTCATTTCGGTGGTCAAAACGTGTACCTGCCATTGGTCTTTGGAATTTTTGAAGAATAATGCATTAGTTTATGGCAGGCAATAAAAATTTTTCCTAGACGCTGGACGAACTGAGCTTTGAGACACTATATGTGCATAAGAATATGTGTATGTATGTACATACATATGTATCTACATGTGCAAACATGAGTGCGTATGTATACTTATGCATGTAAATTTATTTGCACAGGTGCACAAAAGTGCGGGAAATTTTCCGAGTCTTAGAAGTTAAAATGAACGAACACAAATGCATATTCAAAGGTATGCGCACCTATGTATGCATATATGAATTGATATACATATGCAAAGTTGCCATTACCTGATTCGCACTTGGCATTTGCTTCCGAATTCTGCTTACTTTGATATATATTAGAAATTTGAATTAAAACTGTTCTTGTGTTTTCGAATATGTCTCACCAAAAAAATAATAAACATAACTGACACAGGAGCCGATAATTTGTAAAGCGCCGTTGCAACATTGCTAAGGGTTGTCATGTTTCCAGAAACAAAAGTATTCATTATCTAATATTCTATTTATGGTCTGCAGAATTCTAAAAATATCAGGATAGTGTAAATATTATTATCGTTTAATAACTACAGTGAAATTTAGCAAAACACAAATAATTTAATAATAAGGCGAACATTGAAAAAGGCAGAAGAGAGCTTCTACGACTCCATTTACGTATTCAGTACGTACGAATTGTACGAACATTACAATTCGATCTTGTCATGGCCTTCACACAGATGGACGATTGGTTTTATAATTAGGAAATAGTTTTACAGACATACCCGACTTTCCAATTAAATACGAATATATTGTGACACAATGACAAGAGGGGGTTAAATGATGGTAATGTTCGTCTTGGATAATCAATTTTTCCGATCTGTGAGAAATGTATCCAGTTTGTCAATTCCGAATATCGCAATTTATCGATATTAGCGAAACAGGAAGAGTTATCGGTTAACTTTATCTGCGCGAGGTATTCGATAAATTATGTTATAAAGGATGCACAGACGTTTATGTGAACAAAAACATTAAACCACTTTTACCCATTTTGAATGGCTAAGAGTAGAAAGACTGTCAAAAATCACAACATGCTCCCAAGGATGCTGCATCTTTTCTTGGTTAAGGAAAAGATTATGCTGGGATGTGTATTGAGGATTCCTCCGCGCTTTCAAAAAACCTGCAAAGTTCGCTGCAATAGATAGGTGACTTCTTAGTCTACGAAGCCCTGTCAATAGACCGGTAAATATCCTAAGCGTGTTCTTTCCCATGAATATTGCTTGCTTAAATCGTTTTTGATTTTAGCCATTTGGCTTAACGGAATCCTGGCGCTCCTGCCCAGCTCCTTTGTCGCGTCTTTCTTCTTTTCTAAGTTGCAGCCGTATTGTGAGTCTTCCTATGCCACATTACAGTTCTGGCCCTGCTTTGGACCTCTCTGCCCCCCTTTTCGTTCGCTCATCAGATGCTACGTTCCCCGCTATGTTACTGTGTTCCAGGACCCATCGCAGGGTAAGCCTATTATATGCCCAGAGTTGGCCAAACTTAGAGCTTACTTCATGGATTACTTTTGATATCATCTTCGTCCCTCTAATCTTATCTTATATATTCGTATTCCGATGTTTACACGTCATTAGAGCACTTTAATAAGGCAGAAATGTATAAACAAAAGAATAATATAATTTTGATAATAAATGCAAGTAGTTTCGTTAATGATTCCTTCGCCATGACTACATTTTTGCCGTCGTACTTTTATTGATAGACCGAAAATTTCGAAAAAAAAAACAAAAAATTATTGACTTTTAGTGGAACAAAATGACTAGAAAATTTTCTAGAAATGTGGAATAATGCAGAAGCTGCTGCTTTTCCATACAAAAATTGTTCTATTTTAAAAATGGTAGCTCTACTGAATCCAAAGTGTTCATCGATAACACTTTAATGTTCCTCAAATATACATAGTTTAAAGAAATATAAGTACAATTTTCGATGGCTGTGGACGTTTCCGCCATAAAGATCTTGAAAATACAATAAATATTAGTTCGGTCAGGCCACACCCTACATCCTACAGTTTTAAATTTACTTCGCTATTATTTTATTCGACAGTGCTCTATAGATCTGGCCGCCTTCAATCATACCTTCTACTTCTTCCACTTGGTCATCTTAATCTTTTTATAGGAGGTCAGACTTTCATGCTATTGGCTCCATATTCTATCTCTCTTCCATTTAATTGAGACGCGACGGAAGTTGAGACGTAGTCCCTGAAAACTGGATGAACATCCTTTTCCTTTTGCGTTTTTCTAAGTGGCAGCTCTCTTCAAAAATATTTATTATGCTTCTATTAAGATTGATTATACCTCTGTAAGGTCCTGTGAGTACATGGGCATACCCACGTTCTTTATCGCATCCCTTTTCTTGTCTCATGAGACTAGTTATACCTTAAAGCTAACTCTGTTTGTTAGCCCACTCACAGGTATGGATCCGTCGCGGAAGAACAGCTGATGTCATGTCGCTTCAGGACCCTTCATCAATGCCTTCTAGGCGTAAGTCTCTATATTGTTCAAATTCTTCAACAAGACGAACAAATGGTAGACCAATCTATATAGCGTTCTATATGGAGTGGTCTTCCGATTCCGATTGTCCGTTGCAACACTTTAAACCGCAGCGCACAACATTTGGAAGGTATCTGCGACCTGGTGGGCTATTTGGGAGCTGGTGTCGAAGATTGCAATAACCGGTTATAGCTTAAATAGAAAAGACATTCGCAATTTGCCTGAGCTCAGTCCCTAGTCAAGTTGACGCTCGGAGTAAGATAGGAATATATAGTAATTTGAGGACTGGTTGGGTGAGTATGAGGCTATTCTTGTGAAGACCCAATTTTCAGTATCGTACTCGCTGCTTGTCCGGGGCTGCTTACGAAAGAGGAATTTCGTTCACTCCCCGATTTGAGGCCGTTTGCTATTCGCAAGAGGCTACACACCTGGCGCCAGCAGCTCAGCCTCCAAGAACTTTAGACCAGGAATAGTAATAAATACAATTAGCAGAAATCATAAAAGGATTTCATGTTTAAAAAAAATCGTGGTGCAATGCATGTAGGAATTGATTTATTATATTCCACGTTTATTATTATAATTATAGTTTATTATTATTATTGTTGGGTTTTACTACATAGTACATATTCACTTTAACTTATAAGATTAAACAATTTTGATGAATTGTTTGCTTAATTTATGCGCGTGCGTTTCCAGCGAGATCTCGGCACCGAATGCTCGCAAAACTCACTCGTTTCTCTCTCTGTTCTCTCTAGGTGTCCCGTTTCTCAATAACGGTGACCACTTCGAGTTCCCTTTTGTTCTTGACGTTCCGTGTCTTTTCCCATTCCTACATTCGGCCCTCCTGACCTAGGATTCGCCCCGAACTCCTTTATATACTCCGCCACAGTTGATATTCGGCTCAGCCATTCTCTATTTTTAACTCTTTCAACTTCCAACCTACCATGGGATAACGATCCGTATGGAATGCCCTTAACAACTTTTCCTTTCTTTCTTTTCCGGTCAGAGGCTCTTTTCGCAACTTTAATTAGGAACTGATTCACAAAGTCCCCATTTCCTTTATTCTCTACCATATTTTCTATCTCTTCTGTCACTTGCCCTTCTTTCTTTAGCAAAACACTTTCTGACAACACGGATTCACAATTTTGCACGTATCTAACCCATCTAGTTACTCGCGGGTACTCTTTCTTCTTCACGGTATTTTCTGTCAGCCGGTCCTTCACTTGTCCATCTACAGTATTCTGCTCGCAATTTGCTAAACACTTCTTTGCATTGCCTGCCTGACTGTGATTCAAATCATTCAGAGTAACATCACACATGTCTTCACTCTGCTCTGAAGTAAGCATACACAACTTTTCACTCTCATTCTGCAGTTCCGAGCACGAACCATGCTCTTTCTGACTATTGTGTATATTTCTGTTGACCGCAGGCACTTCCACAACTTTGCTTACAAACTCTATTCCATTCATGGACACTCTCAGGTCGACATCCTTTAAAATTGTCCTACCCAAAATTGCGTCAAACCTCATATCTTCATCGGTAACAACATGAAACTCAACTTCCATACCAATGCCATTAATGTGCACAAAAGTTATAAAACTGCCATATGTCAATATTTGCGCCTTTCCTATTCCCGTCACGCATTTTGAACTACCTGTCAAGACACTGTTTTCAAATTTGAAGAACACCTTTCTACGCATCAAGCTTAGATCTGCTCCTGAATCCACCCGTGCTTTAAAACTAACTTCCGAGTGCACAACCATTTTCAATTCCCATCCGGATGATGTAAACATGCTTGATGGCGTTGTTACACATTCATCCTTCACAATATTGGTTGATCTTTCTTGCTCCAACTGCACTTCGACTCTACACTGAGATGCTATATGTCCTGGTTGACCACATTTGAAACACTTAACTTCTCGCTCCTTGCAATCTCTTTGCAAATGTGATTCGTCGCCACACTTAAAACATTTTCTAACCGTGTTTACCGTAGTTTCCTTTTCATTCTCACCTTTGCTGGCCTGTGAGCTACATTCGACTTTCAGTCCTCGCATCTTCTGATATGCCTCAATCTGTATCTTCAGCTGTCTCATACTCCTGGCTTGGTACAACTATGCCTTATTAGTTCCAGAGTCGGAAATACCGCCAATGAAATACTCTATCAAGCTGTCATCTTCCAAATTAATGGCCTTTGCTATTTCCATCAGACTATACAGGTATTCATGTAACGTTTCATTTCTCATCTGCTGCCTTTTGCCAAGTCTACGGTGAATTTCAGCTGACGACACTCTTACGGCAAATTCGTCGATCAACACTCTCTTTAATGTGTTCCAATCACGAATATCACGTTGGCTACGTACAAACAACTTTGCTGCACCACTAAGCAATTGTTTGGCATAAACGAACAACTGAAGCTGGCTCCACTCTACAGTAATCGCACACTCTTCGAGTTCTCCTATCCACTGATTAATGTCTGGGGAATTTGAACCAGAAAACTGTGAAACACTGCCTTCAACATCCTTTAGAGTAAACCATGACCTTGCCATAGGTATGACTTCTCTCTGTCGGCTCTGACTTGTTTCATTATCCATTACTGTTGTATCTAGTACTTCATTATCAGAAATTTCACTATCTTGCTCCTTGGCTTCAACACTCTGCAACCCAAAATGGTTCATTAGTCTGTTTTGCAACTCTAATTTCTTCCCATTTGCACTAAGTCTGAACTCTGATAACTTCACCCGCAAGTCTGCTACACGAAATGCCAAGATTTCGCTTCTGTTCATTTTGTTACGTTACGTTACAATTAATTACACAATTAATTATTTTTCAAACTCTGCCGACTCGGCCAAATGCCGACGGCATCACGCAAGATCAATGTTAAACTTAACTTATGTTAACTCATCTCTAACCTTAACAGTGCATACACATTTGCGACTGTTAACGATTACACTTAACACTATGTTAGTTCTTTTGTTAATTTTTCTGCTTCCCTCGTAGCGTTCGTCTCGCCCCTGGCGTCGAAGAATTTTCGGCAACTCACACCACGACTTCAACACTGCATTTGTCGCCGCTATACCAGATTATACTCACAAGCCACAACTGTTTGCCTCTATTCTCTGGCATACGCACGTCCCCTGCCGCTGCTCTCTTGTCGTCTGCGCCTTCTTCTTTCCACACGCCTCTCGTCTCGATCCGCTCACACAGCAACAACACTCTCGCCACTGCTTATGTTGTCTTGTCCGTGATCATCTCGCTGCTGGCGCCTCTGCTTCCAACGAATTGCGCCTCTGCTCTAACGGCTTCTCTCGTCGACTCTAATACAGACAGCCTTTGTCGTCGCTGTACCAGACTTTGCTACAAGCCTCAGCTGCTTGCCTTTACTCGTCTGTACACGCACGCCTTTTCTTCTGCACTCTTCAGCGTCGCCTTCCTTCGCCGTTTCCTTGATTCGATGTCTCGACGCTTGTAATGCAAAAACGAATTTCACAACTTTTTGAAATTCCGTTTCACTGCATACAGCCTTCTCTTTCACTCGCCTTCAAGTCTTAGTGGACTACCGCACAGCACAAATTACGCAATTTTTAAATCGCACAATGTTTAAGCGAATTATGTATTGTTTCTATTTAGCATCCCGGTTGAGCTCCCATTTGTAGGAATTGATTTATTATATTCCACGTTTATTATTATAATTATAGTTTATTATTATTATTGTTGCGTTTTACTACATAGTACATATTCACTTTAACTTATAAGATTAAACAATTTTGATGAATTGTTTGCTTAATTTATGCGCGTGCGTTTCCAGCGAGATCTCGGCACCGAATGCTCGCAAAACTCACTCGTTTCTCTCTCTGTTCTCTCACTGTTCTCTCTAGGTGTCCCGTTTCTCAATAACGGTGACCACTTCGAGTTCCCTTTTGTTCTTGACGTTCCGTGTCTTTTCCCATTCCTACATGTATGTCGCAAAAACAAACTGTACAAAATACCCACTTTATCGCATTATCTTTTGGTGTTGCTGTGCAATGAGAGCGAACATTTACTTTACCTTGCAATCTAGTAAGCCATTTAATAATTGAAAGCCATTTTTAATAAATGAAAGTTATTATATAAGTAGAGCTAGTGTATAAAAGGATATCAATGTCTCAACGCTCAAAGTTAATGACAAATTGTGAGACAATATACAAAGGCTTATGTATGTGAGTGTCAGGCATTGTAATTGGTTTGGATTCAGGTTTTACGTTTATTAAAAAAATATCAGGAGCATTAAAAATAAGACGGAAATTTGTTCATTTATAAAATAACGCTTCTTACTTTTGTTGTAGCATAAAATATTTCATAAGATTTGACATTAGTATCACTGAAATAGCCTCAATCAAACCATTTCAATATCCATGAGCAAACCGTTTGTAGTTCAGTTAAATGTTACCACTAATAAGGTAAGTCATTTCTAACTAAAAAAATGAAAATTAATTAAAAATTTGTGTTTTTATTCAACTATATAAGATTGGAATATTAATTATATATATGTATATATATATATAAAACAATACATTTGACGCCACTGACAACGCAGCTGCCAACTCTATGAAGAACAAAAACTAACGGAAACATAACATTTAAGTATTAAAAATGTAACAACTACTAATGGCCACTGGCCATATAGCTGTAGATACAAAATTTCCCGGTTTTGGCAATTTTAACATATATATGTCAATAAAATGTCCTATAGAACACAAGTAATATAGAAGCCCTAATGTAAATTAAAACTGTTAACCTACAAACAGCAAAAAGCTCTTAAAGTAGTAATAACACCTCCAGCATCACTACAACCTAATCTGAGTTTCGCCAATGCTGCGGCCACAGAAAAAACTTTTATCCGAAATAAAAGTAGCTACACGGATGATATGATAGCATAGTACAGTTCTGTGCTTAATTTTAAGGCAATAATAGCTCGATTGGACTTTACGTACGCGGATAAATCGCCGGTATATAGAGATATAGTAAAATTCCTCTTTTTAGATATTTGACGAAATACAAAGGAAGGAAAAACAAACTACTAACAAACAAAGCAATTATGACTTAAATACATGAAAGACCCGCTTCACACATGTATGTAACGCTGATTAACAGATATGTATATCAGAAGCATAAGCATTAATGAAAGAAGAGTCTTAGAATGCAGCAGAACAGGGAGTCGAATTTTAGAAGCGCAGCGTTAAGGTAGTCAGTAAGAAGTTGTCAAAGTGTAGCATGCAAGTTAACTATAAGCTACCCTTGTCCGCCTTGGCTGTATTTCGCTGATGCAGCACACTCACGAGCGGCTTATTCAGCGGTCAGCGGGACTTGACCCATGTTCCCAAATATGGTAATATGAACGCCTACGTGAAGTATTTATAATACATTTATCGGGATCGGCCGCCCAAATATGTTGATATGACATTGTCAAGTGCAACAAACCCAGCAAACAGCAACACTTTATGGCACAATATTCGTTTGAGCACCAACTTGAAGACCGCTTATTATGCTTTTACCGGGTTTATTCGCGGCAGTCGAGCGGTTCCTCTAGGTTACTATGTTCTTAATATACATTTTTGTTAATTGATCTAGTAACTCAAGTAGTCTACTAATCGATGCAATCTTATTATTATTATTATTAGGTTGGGGGTGCACTGCGACCTGATAGGTCTATTATGCCCCTTTCTGGGCTTAAAGCTCCGCCATCAACCCAAGCTCCTGCATAAATGCTAGAAACTTTATTGGGTTGATACTATTTCATTGCTCATCATGACATGCATCCGTAGGATGTTGCATCTCTTCCTTGCTAAGGCGACACACTCTGCTAGAATGTGCATTGAGTATTCCCCCTCACCTTAACAGAACCTGCAGAGTCCGCTACTAATTATATCTAGCTTGGCTAGGTGACTTCTTAGTCTACAGTGTCCCGTCAGTAGACCGGTGAGTATTCTAAGATTGTTTTTGCTCATGGCTATTATCTGCTTAAATCGCTTCTGACATTTGGCTTGTCGGAGACCTGGTGCCTCTGCCCAGCTCCGCTGCCTCCTCTGTCTTTCTTCGTTTCTAAGCTCCTGCCGAATTGTGTGCCTTCCGATGCCACAATACGGTTCAGGTCCTATTAGGGGTCTCTCCGCCCCCAATCTTGCTTGCCTGTCGGCCAGTTCGTTCCCTACTATGTCCGTGTGGCCCGGGACTCATCTTAGGGTGAGCCTATTGGTTGTCCCGAGCCGGTCAAGTCTGGATCGTGCTTCAAGGTGATTTTCGCCCCCCTATCCTTATTCCGATAGTTGCGCACCAGGTTAAGATCCGCACACCTTCCTATCGCACAAACTTCAGATTGAAATATGCTAGTTTGAGTTCCTAGGGATTCATGATAAGATATTCGGGGGCCCACCATTCCTAGGACTGTACCCTGGTTGGTGAGTGATCCGTCGGTGTACCATTTTATGGTGTGCGGTTTCATAGGATGGATGACATTTAGTGACGTCCATTCTTTTTTGCTAATCATATGAACTTTGAAATTTCGCTCGAATATGTATTCAGCTGCCATTTCGTCTCTAGTAGAGTAAACTCATCTGAAAGTCGTTGGGCATCTTTTTGGCTAAGAATGTGATTGCCCCCAACTCCTTCCGCTGACATCCTTAAGAGTGTTGCTTTCTGTTGGAGCCTTATTGTGTGGTGGAGTGGTGTTAGCTCCATTAAGGCTTCCAAGGCCATTGTTGGACAGGTGCGCATTACACCTGTGATGTACCCCATGACTTTCCGGCTATACTCCGACACGTATAGAGCGCGCTTGAGCACTTTGATACCGTGTTTTGTACATGGGTGCCAAAGTTTAGCTTGCTGTCAAATGTAACCCTAGCTACTTAACTTCTCTACTTGTTTCTAATAGGCACCCTGAGAGCCGTATTTGTTTCATCCTCTGCAGCTTATATCGTCTAGTAAAGGGGACGATGACTGTTTTTGTAGGGTTTAGGTTGAGTCCATACACCAGTCGCTCGTTATTTTTAACCCTGTCTGGACCTCAGTAGTGCCAGTATCCACCTACTGGTAGTGGAATCCAGGAACCTTCGTGCGAGGGTGGCCTTAATCGCATCGTGTGACGTGTTGTCAAAAACACCTTCTATGTTCAAGAAGGCGCACAGTGCTATCTCCTTAATATCAACTGCTGAGCTTAACATGCTCTTCAGCTGATAAAGTGCCGTGTCCGTAGACCTGGCCGCTCTATAAGCATGCTGCGTTGTATGCAGCGGACTCTGCTTCAGCAGTGGACTCTGCTTCAGCAGAGTGCTTCTAATGTTGTAGTCCACCAGCTTTTCCAATGTTTTCAATAAAAACAAGCTGATGGGTCTGAAGAACTTTGGGTTAATGATGTCTTGGGGATGAAGACCACTTCTCCAAGCGCACGGTATGTAACCGAGGGCAAGGCTACCCAGCAGTATCTTCTTGATGCGGGAGAGGAGTAAGTCCTTACCGATCTGTAAGAATACTGGCGATATCCCGTCTATGCCTGGAGATTTGTAGGGCTAGAAAGAACCAATTGCCCATTTCAATCTTTCAGCTGTGACTGTTAGCTTGGCACATGCCCAGTCAACAGTCGACGGTCTATATCTGCTCCCTCTCACGATATCTTCTTCCCGATAGGGTATACTACCTGGGAAGTGCGTTTCGAAGAGGAGCTCTTGTCTTTGCATATTGCTGCGAGTAAAGGAGTTGTCTCCAGAGTTAAGTTAAGTTAGCATCAGCCGATCGCTTGGACATTGCTCTGTGGAGCCTGGCGCTTTCGCTTGTACTGACTATGCTTTCGCAGAAGTTCCTATAATTCAGCCTTTTGGCCTTCCTAATCTTCTTATTGTAGGAGGTCAGACTTTTACGGTGCCTCTCCCATTCTCCGTCTCTCTTCGCTTTGTTGAACATGCTCTAGGGGCTAGATTTCTCTGATCGCAGATTACCTTTGATTCGGGTGTGTATAGGCCCTTAATGCCATTATACGCCATTATACAGGGCTAGCCCAAGATGTTGTTTGCTGAACATTCTAGCCAGCACAGCCGAGGCTGCTTTGGCATGGTGAATGTTCACCTGAGCTAGCCTGGTATCGATGATTTTAGTCATCGACTAGAGAGGAAGATGTGGTGGGGATGTCCTCCACATCTGCCTCCTTATCCTTCGGATCGGGTGGCTTGTTTGCCCCGACCTTCTTCTTGAGACCATTCACATGGATGGTCCCATACCGGAAGGAGAGTTGGTGTCCTCTTTCCTCGATTGGCGTTTTGGATAGTTCATCGAGGTGCGGTGGATGCTGAAGGGTTAGTCCTCATTGCCGCGCGTGACGTGCTTGGACGTGTGTCCAAGCCTTCTGGGGCCTTGTGGCCGGTATTCCCACTGCTGCTGGTTTCTGAGCATTGGGAGTTTCTGGAGGTACCATAGGTACCATTAGACCCGTGAACCACAGAGATTCCGCCGGTTTGGGTCATCCAGCCCACCTGGTTCACCCCTCGGTGGCAGGAATTCTTCCTTTCTCCTCGGGCGTTGTCCGCCCTGCCTAGCAGCAGCATTTGGTGCAAGCTGTGTCTGCGGCGCTCTTCCGATTGATGCTGGAGCAGTACGGGGTGGAGGCTGGTCTACCACCCAACTGGCTCTTCGGCAGTTATTGCTTCGATTTTCCATACGATTCGATGGAGCCGGGGCTTGCTGTGCCTGTTGCACTCTCCTGTGTGGTGCTGGAGTAGCAAGGTGTGGAGGCTGTTCTACCACACTGAAGGATCTCCGACCGTCCAGGTCTCGATCATCCGACTGTCTTGCGACACTCTCCGCTGGGAGATCCTGCGGAATGTATATTTTGTTTTCCTTCTTTGACATGTTTAGTCCCACGAGCTGCGGAGAAATAGGTGTCTACCCGGGCAGAGATCCGCAGTACCCGGGTAAGGCTGATTAGAACAGGCAGTCGCCATTTGCCTTGGATCACCGTTTATGACCGGGCTATTTGTTTACACCGGGCCCCCAGCCAGGCTGAATATCGGCACGGTACGATTGACATCTTAGCCCGGCCCGGGGAGGTTGGGGGTGTGTGAGGCTATACTTTTAAGAGGCGGCAACACAAACGCCTTGTCAGAACGTATTCGGTGTCGTACCCGCTGTTTGTCCGGGACTGCTTATTTACATTCTCGTGTTATTCGCAGCTAACCTCCCAATGGGAGGCCGTTCGCTATCCGCAACCCGCGACCCGCCTGGTGGCCTCAGCTCAGCCCCGTCCGAACCATCCCACAAGTTCTTACGCCTAGGCGACACAAAGTAATTTTGAAAAGCGTTATAAGGTTTATTCACGATAAGTGTTTGATTGGTTAAGACTGTAAGACCAGCGTGGGACCCAAATGGGACAACTGACACCTCCACCAATACGACAACAGCTATAAAGCTACTGCGATCAAAGCGACAACGCCAAGACACCAGCATAATAAGAAAACCGATAAGTAATTCTGATGAGTTGTTCTTTATAAATTTAGTTCTAATAAAGCACTCAATAAAAACGGTCTAGTTTTTTCTAGTAAAAAAATCATTAATTGACGCCCGAGTACGTACCGTTACGAAGATTAGACAAATCGCAAGTTCTTCAAAGTGGTCTAAAAAAACCATACCTAGTTACATCGCTGAAACGAAAATAATCTCGCGATAAAGTTGAAAACGGCTAGTAAAGTGACTGTCAAAAGCCAAGTTATATCAAAAGCGCCTCAAATATCCGCGGATGCGAAAAGAAACTGCCTGTGTTTCAAGTATAAAATAAGAAATTAAAAGATAATGTTGTTAAAAAAAAAAAAATAGAAATTAATATAATCACAGAAAATAAAAATTAAAAACTTTAATAGAAAAAGAAACAAAGCAAATATAAATTAAAATCGGAAATGTTTAAAAGAAAAAAAAAACAATTTAAACTAAGAAAAATAAAAAAGAAACAAATTAATCTTAAAACTAGATGGAACGTTGCAGTCGGATGTAACCGACAGCGAAAAACTATTATACCATAAAATTTTGTGACTCTAGCTTGCAAATTACGGCAGATATGCGCATTTTAAATTTCTAGGGATGAAGTTCCTGGGGGCGGCGGATGTGGGCGTGGTCCAAAAATGTATATGACAATCCTTGGAGGGGGCTACCAGAAAATTACCTTCCAAGTTTGGTTACTCTATCTTTAAAATTTTCGGAGATATACGGAGTTATCGATTTACAATCGGAATTGTCGATTATAGGCGCAGGTGTGGACGTGGCACCACCAATTTGTTATCGGTTCTTAAAGGCGATTACCAGTAATATACCTATTAAATTTGACGTTCCCTACTCAAAAACTGCGGAAGATATAGCCATTAGAAAATTTTAGGGGCGGAGGTGATGGGGGCGTCGGAGGTGGGCGTGGCATATGCCAATCTTTCAAGGACCTCGCCAACAACCTACCAACCAAAATTGGTGACCGTATCCATTAAATTTTGAGAGATATGTGGATTTATCGATATTCTAAAATCGAATTTCGCGGTTTTCTAGCTCCCTAGTGGACGTAGGTCCAAACCCAAGACACTTTAACTTTTGAGGGTATTTTTCAATATAAGTTTCAAGTTTCAATTCTCTATCTCTAAGGGTATCGGAGGAACGCGCGTTCATACAGACGGACAGACGGACAGACAGCATGACGGACATTGAACAAAACCAATATACTATTATACCTTTTTGGTATAATAGTATAATAAGTAAATGAATCAAAGCAAAATAAAACTTTGACTAACGCAAATAAATTAATAACGAAAAAAAAATTTTCCAATTGCTACTCATTATTTAAAAATTCCGTAATAAAATATAATTCTATATTACAAGATGCAAGCAAATGAATTGTCCGAGTCCCTTGCCAATTTGAGGCTAGGAACAGCTGGTACCAGCTCCCAAAAAAATTCACAATCAGGTAACATATCTATAATGAGCCAAAATCTGTAGGATACTATAGTGTTCTTAAGTATCGATAGTAGCGACCATGTTAACGATATTCCTTTTCAGAACAGTATTTGATTCGTGGAAAAAAATGTAGACAGAATAATGACCATTTATAATGATCAGGATGGGACATATAAGTACTACTTGACAGCTCTAGCGATTCGAAATAAAATAATAGGAGAAGCAGTTGCAATACTCAAATCCTATAACACTCCCATGAACTAGAAGGCAATTTCCAAGTGCCTCACAGAACGTTACGCTGATAAGAGAGACTTAAAAATTCTAGAATATTAAATGTTTACTTTAACTCAGGGGTCTGTCTGTTCAGGAATTCTACCAAGTGGTACATCATCAACTATCCCTAATACTCAACCAAACAAGCGCATAGGAAGATGCACCAGAGGTAGTTCGAGCTCTGACAAACAATTATTGAGGCAAAGCTCTGGATACGTTTGTGCGAGGGCTAAATAGCGATTTACCTAGACTCTTAGCGATCAAAGAACCAAGAGATCTGACCGGCGCCTTACATTTGTGCAACATGGTCGATAACCAAGAACATAGAATGCTTTTGTTCCTAAATTAAGACAATAATTACCACCTTTACCGCTCAAAAATTATATTACAATACGTCTGATAACTAAACCGCAATAACTTTGGACAATGGAGAAATTTCGATTATAATTTATACCATGCACACCGATTAAATAAAAATTATCATGTGAAACAACAACGAAAACCATTTCCTCAGCCATCGCAATGTATGTACATTGCACAACAACAATTTTTCAGTGCGAGACAAATTCAAAAATAAAAACACTATTACGCAAACAAAAAATCGTTGAAGTCCGAAACAATTAAGAAACCATTGTAAAACAACTTTTACATTAGTATTGCAACTGCTCTTTCTCTACAAATCACTTCCAGTGTATAAATGAAAAAAATCCTTTGCACCCACCCACACTACGATCGTTGCTCGTTATATCTACAAAATATAAACAGCTATATCTTTAGTAGACTTGTACTGTCGCGAAAATTAAATACAAGAAAATTCATTAAGTGTCAAGTATAAACCCTATCGAAGCATCGACTGACTCTGAAATAGATTTCCGTGACCAAATTCACAACGCCCAAGAAAAAGTACAAAGTAAAGACAAGAGGGCCAGGTGGGCAGTAAGTTTTGGCTCCAACAAAATAATTGCAAAGTGAATAAGCCACTTTGTTGTTAAGAAATAGTTGAAGCTGACCTTGGGATGATGGTCCTTTCTAATGGAAGGGTGGTGCATATGCACAGCCTTTGCTAAAACAAACAGAAATTTAAAATTAAACGTCTACCCCCACTCACTCCACATACCTGTAGACAAAGACTTGATAAGCTAGGATGGGGTTGGAGAGATAGTGTCAAGCAACTGTTAACATTAGCTTACAGTTAATTCCGTTATAGTAAACCATCATAATTTTTTTTTTGTGTGTATTTTGGTTAATGTACACTAGTTGTCTTTGTTGTCTAATGGGTAAGTTAATGACGCCAAACTTTCAAGATAAACCCATATGAATCAAGATGACCTGCTAGTAATTAAACGTGCTGTGGCAGAGCACTCCCAACTATGTGTCGATGTTGCAAAATAAATAAAGGGATTAAAAATCTTAATTATAATATTAATACTTAAAGTACCTGGAGTATAAAGTGGGTTATGTTTCGAGGCGAGCAGGTCTGAAAAAATTACTGTAATAAACATTTGTAAGTGATCGTTAGCTTCGTTGTTTTTTTTTAATGCCGCCAAATGTTAAAGTACTAAAAATATTTTCAAAATGTAATTATTGATAAGGAGTGATAGAAAATTTAATAAGCTTTAAAATAAGTGTTTAAGTAGGCTTTTTTATGTTTACTTAGTAGGGTATTACCTGGTGCGCCTCTTACTAGAATGTAACCTCTGTAGTACACATAGCATCTTTTGTGCCATGCTTATAAGATAATAGTTTTATGCAGTTCTGTACTATATAAGGCATATATGAAAATCAACTTCAAATAATGTATTCTTTAAAAAAAAAAAAATTATATACATATATTATATACATATATGAAACGTTTAAAATGACAGTTGATGGCTCTGAAGTAGTTAATTAGATTAAAAAAGGCACTTACCAGCGCGACTCTCGTAGTCCATCCCGACTTTAAGATACATTCATGTATACAGTTTGAAGCCTTTATATTTCAACTTGAAGAGGAGTAGCATTGAAAAATAAAAGCGCACCAGAGAAATAAAGTATTGCATCAGTAAGAACAATTCTCGCATGTAAAGAATATGTTGAACCCATGATATTAAAATGTTATTTAATGAGCCTTGGAACCTGAACTGTCATCAAGCACCTAAACCCAAATGGCATATATTACTTAGCACGGACTTTAGAAGTGATGCACCACTCAGCAATTTTAAATAGTGCATCAATACCAAGTTCTGCACTAAATCAAACCCAAGTGTTGAGTATATGCCCGCCGAATTTGAGGGAATTAGCGTTGCCAGACAGTTTATAGACAATTCGAAGTATGATTTAGTGGTTTTGGATAAATAACAAGTGCTGGTAAATTTTGTCACGAATTTAAGATGATAAAATTCTTGAAACAATTTTAAAATTTCTATTTTAAATGAATTAGATCGACGACTTATATAATTTGATTGGATGAGTAGTTTATACCATGAGGGCGAAAAAAAAAATATATAAATAAAACAAGATAGAACGTTGCAGTCGGACGTAACCGACAGCGAAATACTATTATACCATAAAATTTTGCGACTCTAGCTTGCAAATTACGGCAGATATGCGCATTTTAAATTTCTAGGGACGAAGTTCCTGGGGGCGGCGGATGTGGGCGTGGTCCAAAAATTGGTATGCCAATCTTTGGAGGAGGTTACCAGCAAATTACCTTCCAAATTTAGTTACTCTATCTTTAAAATGTTCGGAGATATACGGAGTTATCGATTTAATATCGGAATTGTCGATTATAGGCGCAGGTGTGGGCGTGGCACCACAAATTTGTTATCGGTTCTTAAAGGCGACTACCAGTAATATACCTACCAAATTTGACGTTCCCTACTCAAAAACTGCGAAAGATATAGCCATTTGAAAATTTTAGGGGCGGGGGTGATGGGGGCGTCGGAGGTGGGCGTGGCACATGTCAAACTTTCAAGGACCTCGCCAACAACCTACTAACCAAAATTGGTGACTATATTCATTAAATTGTGAGAGATATGTGGATTTATCGATTTGCTAAAATCGATTTTCGCGGTTTTCTAGCTCCCTGGTGGACGTAGGTCCAAACCCAAGACACTTTAACTTTTGAGGGTACTTTCCAGTATACGTTCCAAGTTTCAAGTCTCTATCTCAAAGGGTGTCGGAGGAACGCGCGTTCATACAGACGGACAGACGGACAGACAGCATGACGGACATTGCACAAAACCAATATACTATTATACCATTTTGGTATAATAGTATAAAAATACAGATAGGGAATTAATCCAGATCACAAATAATAAAGAATTTACAGTTAAGGAGGACTACGCAGATTTATTAATACCAAAAGCAAACACGAAGTGAAGCAGAAGACCGAAATTGATGATCCCTCCTCAATTCAAACTAAATATTGTTTTATTTCTTTGAAAAGTTCTGTTTGATTCTGGGCTTAGACAAAATTCTAAATACTGTTCTGTGAGAATTGAGATTGATAATTTTTTACCGATAGCAACTAAAATACTTAATTTATAATTAATTTCAACATTTTATACGGTTAATGACCAAGTCAGATATTTCAGATATCAGATATTTTATGCAGTCGGGTCTTAGTCGATACTCAGTGCTTGTACGTAAATACTATCGATAAATTTATACGATATTTAACCCATCCCTTAGCCAACTCATCTTTGCCTCGTTTGTCAAAATTGGTATTTTGTGTGCAGGAAATTAAAGAAAATGCTCAAATCACTATTAGGTGTTCTTTTAATATTTGGATGTCTTTGCCGCATTCACGGTGTCATGTTCCACTTGACACCGAACACACAAAAATGTCTTAAGGAAGATATACAGGCAAATCAATTAGTAATGGGCGAATATGAGGTGTCCGACGTTCCCGGTCAAATAATAGACTATATTGTGAGTATAATTTATATTGTATTCCCGCACCTTCCCGATATTTCCAATTAATATATATTTTAGGCTCGCGATACAAAAGGACACATCCTGTCGCAGAAGGAACACATAACTAAAGGAAAGTTTAGCTTCACATCCGAAGTTTATGACGCGTACGAAATTTGTTTCATTTCAAAAGTACCACCACGTAAGTAAAAATATTGTAAATTTTTAATGTGATGTGACAAATGAGTTTTGCTTTAGACCAACGGGGAATTAGTCAAGAAGTCTCTCTGGTGACTAAAAAGGGCGTTGAAACTAAGAACTACGAAGGCGTAAGTTCAGTAACAGTAAACAAACAATTTATTATTAACTTTTTAATCTACCTACCCGTAAACTACAGATTGGAGAGGCTTCTAAACTCAAACCGCTTGAAGTGGACCTTAAGCGCTTAGAAGATCTTTCCGATTCGATTGTACGCGATTTTGCTGTAATGCGCAAACGAGAGGAAGAAATGCGCGATACTAATGGTAATCACTTAAGGACACCATCAATTTTGCCCTCTTAGAATATATTATTTTCTTGTTCTATTACAGAGAAAACTAATAGTAGAGTACTATTCTTTAGCATATTCAGTATGTGCTGCTTGCTTGGTTTGGCAACTTGGCAAGTTCTATACCTTCGCAGATATTTTAAGGCAAAAAAACTCATTGAATAGTTCTATACAAAGGCGACGCGCTGTTATATATGTTTCAAAGAGCCTGAGCTTCACAGCTGTACATCTCAATTCCTTTAGAAATAAAGTGTACCAAATCAAAAATAAATAAAACTACGTTTTCATAATAAGTTCTGGGATGGTGATTTTTCCACAATTGTGTTAAGTTGTTTCGCACGAGACATTGTATATTTAGTATAAACACATGCAACTGCTGTGATAATCAATTAGATACTTTTAACTGACGGTTCGCTTATCATATATGAAAACCAACTAGCACTTTTCTGAGCAGATATGTATTTATTATTTGTAATTTAACGACTACCTAAACTCTGGACATTGGTAAAACGGTGGTTGTATTTATGCACACTTGAAGTAATTAATATTCATTTAACATTTATTTCAACGATATATAATAAGTATAATACTTGGGATACGGATTCTAAATTCCATTTGGTATTATTCTCAGACAACATTTTGAGTGGATCTTCTAAACGGTTGTCTCTTTTAGCAGCACTGTTCCATTTGTATCTAGCTTACCAAGACAATTGTCTTCGCCAGGCTCATTATTGGTCGAAGATATTGATTTTACCGCAACATAATGAGAATTAGAAATCGAACTAGGAGCATCTACATTCGATTGTTCCATCCAGAGACTTTCGCTCACCAAGGTTTGACTCATTAAACTCTTTAATGAATTGAGTGTTTTTTCTAAGTGTGACGGGTTATCCGATCCTATAATAACAATATAAAATATATGTTCAGTCTATATACCTTATTTATAAAAGTGTTAAACAAAAGAAATCTGAAACAAAAAGTATTATTCAAGCGCTTTAAAAAAATAAATAAATAAATAGAAAAGTTAAAATGAACTAACTTTTATTATTAACAATGATCATTACTATAAATAATAAAATATACAAATAAAAATTTAACGGAATATGTGTTTTTTTATGTAGTACCTTTAGTTGGTTCATGAAGCACCTAATATAACACATTGAAATTATGTTTTTAACAATTGTCTAAGCTATTTATCTAATTTTGTAAATAAAAATATGTATGTGTATATGTATATGGACATTTTGGAGATACATTTACATATGTTAAACCCTTGACAAAATATCACTTGTCTACATCCCAAATATAATATGCATTTCCTGTACAGGTATTTATAGTTATTACATTTTCTAATATCAACCAACAAGTAGATATATTTTCATAAATAGAGCTTAACAGACTTGTCTGTTTTGCAACATATCCATATTATTTGTATACATGAGCATGTACATGTTCATGTTTACATACACACTTACAAATAAGTCAAATATGGCTGCTGTTTTATTTATCTTTGGTGTAAAATTAAGCTGACATTTTTATAATTGCAGGTGTTATATTTTTTTAATTAAATACGTTTTTTGCCTTGTAAAACTTTCAAGTTTTTAAAGAATTCTTTACCGATATTTAGCAAGAGATTCGGTTTTCAAGGGTTGTATAATCTGTAACATACCGAAGATAGCTAATCTTTCTTTATTTTGATTGATTTTCAAATAATACAATATTATTAATTGAATGCAAACCCAAATAAAGCCTTCCTTCTTGTGGGGTGCATAAGAGGGACAAACATTTTTTGGCTTCATATTTGAAAAAATTTGCTGCAGTGAAATACTAGTACATAGATAAACTTAATGATGGTACATGTTATTTTGAGTTTAAATGTGTAGAAAAGATTTGTTATTATTTTTTTCTTTTCACTTTTCACTTAAAAAATATTACAAAATTATAGCAACAATGTTTAAAAATTATAAATATTTAAAAAAGATATATGTAACATATTAGTAAAATAAGCAGACTTTAAAATACTCATTGACAATAGGCATAATAAACTTAAATTATTGAATACTACAACACATAGAAAAAATACTAGGATTGCGATTTTGACTGTTTGAAAAAGTTTTTGGGGAGCACATAGCATCAACACTATTAGTGTCGCCCTTCCTAACAGTAATTACATCCCGTTTTGTGGTATGCATTGATATTCTTTGAAGGTCTTCTAACCGAGACTTTAGCTGTAGAGGGGTAACCGTAGCTTTCGATTGTTTCTCTGCGATTGCATGGACTGACTGCGAAGAACGCAAGCCGTCACTTCCATTTTGCTCAGAATGTTGCTTCTTATGATCGTCATTAATGTTATCCATACATAGTTCGATTTTGTGACTATTGCTTGAGGTAGTTGTGGATGTGCTTCTAAGCTCAGGATATGGTGAATGAGACTCATTGCTTTCTGGGGTATATGGGTCCATGTGCGAGTTTTCAATATAAGTATTAAGGTGATGTGTATCGATTCGGTTTACGAATATATTTTCTGATAGTATAACCCTATTTGGTAATATCCTGTATCGATGCTCTACAGGCTGCTTTTTCATTATATTACGGCACACTGGACAAATGGGACTTTTTGTGTCACTGGACTCAAGGTTACATACCGGGCTACACATGCAAACATACACATTATCTGAGTCAATTATATTGATGCTAATGTTTGGGTAATCTGACGAAAATTTCTTTATATTGTCGACATTTTCAAAGTCTAATGCAGAGGTTTTTCCATATTCAGTTAAGTTGCCTCCAACAAATTCTAAGGGGCAGTCTTGCGGTATTGCGTCTTGCTTTTCTTTAAGCATTGTTTTATATATTTTGTTCAAATAGGGACAAGATTTATAATGAACAGGTGATATTAAATCGTTGCTTTTTTTAGCATGTCTATTTTTACAGCTGCAATCACATGATCTATAAGTACCTTTGTTTGGCTTTAGACGAACAGTTAAGTAAATGGGCTACATGACAAGAAGAGAAGAAAACATATTAGAAAATCAACTGAATTTATATATACACATAATAAGTTATATAAAGTAGGCAAGTGTAAAAGTTTGTACCCTTTTGAAATTCTTCGTTTACTTTTTGTATTAGAAATTATTTTAAGTAGAACTGTGTCGAATGTAATACTACTCTCATATTGTATTCTAATATTCGATTTCCACTACCACTAATTTTACTACCAAATGGAAACTTTTTGTTTATCCGCCATTGAAATTTTAGTGTTAAGTATAAATTTAATGCTAAAGAATGAAAAATATGAGGAATTTATAAAACTGATAGTGTTTGACGTAATATTTGTAAGTCATCTTGAGTTTGACTATAAATAAAGTCATTAGTAAATTATGACATGACTTACGGAAGCATTTCACAAACATATTTTATTTGTTCGTTTTATAATTTATATCTCCTATTTAGTATTGGTATTGGTATTGAGTGTCACAACACATATACAGTGTCTACCACCTTATTTGGAACAGTGTCTAGCAAAAATTTCAATTACCTGCCATAAACTCATTATGCATTATTTTTCAAAAATTCCAAAGACCCATGGCAGGTACATATATTAACCACAAAAATGAATATATGACCCTAATAAACTGGGATTTCCCCACCTGCTAGGTCGGGCTATGTAAAAAAGTACCTAATTTTATGATTCCAGCCTATTTGGAACAGTTACATTACGAACACCTGGGTGCCACAAAACCCGAATTTTTTACCTCAAATTGAATATTTACGGTAGAAATAGACAAACCTTTTAAGTCAGTTTAGTTTTTTTTCCGCATTTGGGCTGCAACCTGCCAACAAGGACAATGGGCAAACGGACTACCACTGATCAAAGGAAACTCATCCTGGAACACTTAAAAATCTGATGTTCATATCGCCAAATAGCTAAAATGATCAATCTAAACGACTCAACTGTATTCTACATCATTTGCAGTTTCGTCGACGAATATCGGACAGATGACAAGGGCGGAATGGCACCAAACCCGATTTTCACCGAGCAGGACGAGCCAAGAAAATAAGGGGAAATCTTAAGCTATCGGTTCAAAAACTGACTCAACATGTGCGGGATGAAATAAGGAAAAAGTTCAGTGTGAAAACTGAGCTCCAACTTCTGCGCAACCATGACTTTAATGCCCGAGAAAAACGGAAAATGAAATTTGTAAAAGCAAAAATATAGAGTCTAGGATGACGTTCGTCAAAATCCACTTGGACAAGGATTTGGAGTTCTGGAACACAGTCATATTTAAATTTGAGTACAAATTAAACATTTTTGGCTGGGACGGACGGAATTAAAATTTTTGCTAGACACCGTTCCAAATAAGGTGGTAGACACTGTATCTAAGTTTAAGTTTTCCACGCATAGAAACTTCTCCAACACGATGTATATTCTTAATCAAGCAGATTGGATATAGCCATGTCCCTCTGCCCATCCATCTGTCATTAGTGTATTCATGCTATTGACATTAATTTCACTGCTTCTATTAAAAAATAAATATAAATATACAACTATTACAGATCACTGCCAGTCGTAAAACCTGAAACTTTTTTTTTTAAATTTATTTAAAACGTAAAAAAAACTTGATAATCCGAACTAAAATGTAGATGTCGGCATGTTAACTCCGGTCTATGTAATATTCGATCCATTACAAGATTTTTCGGCACACCAACCTAAACTCGGACAAGTCGATATTGTTAAGATAATCAAGAAATTTAGGTCATCAAAACAAATTTTTAAGAACACGTACACTTCCGACTCCAAAAAGAAAATTATTCGATAAGTCCTAAATAATTCCCATTGTTTTAAAGGTAGACTCACCATATTGCGAAATTGTATTCTACTTTCAAGATTGTAATTTAAACTTATTTTTTAGATGTCATATATTTTGCAATGTAACTATTAAAGAGTTCTTACCTTATGATCACCCATGCACACAGATTCTCCAATCATATCATATTTCCATTCATCGCCTTCGATTATGTCTTTGACTTGCAGATCCATTAAAATACGATCGCACCATGACGGACATCTGGTTGACATATAGTCGGTGGGCATTTCTGGATCTTCTTCGAAGGGATATGAAGGAATAAAAGTTATAGGATATTCAACCAAAATTTCCGAAAGAGGTTCCAATTCTCTGTCAAATTCCTTTAACTACAAGGCAATAAAGTTATTAAAAAATATTTGCTTATATATAATAAAATATTACCCAATGTTCTTTAAATTTAAGTTGATGATCGGCGTGACTAAATTCTTTTTTGCCTACAGTAAGTATATTGTTGCCATCCGAGTTGCGATAATTCATTTTAGTGCTCTCATTTTTAATACTTTGGACGCGATGAGCAGTTAAATTTGTAGTTAATTCCTTTTTACAGAAAAAATATTATTTCCTTATAAAAATAAAGTAATTTTTATGAATTAATACCTTTACAACACCTGCAGTGTCGCATCTAAAGTTAAAATCTCCAAATATAAAAAATGGGACGGATCTATTTTCGTCATCCAGGTGGAACCTGATTTTCAGTGATTAATATAAAAAGGAAAACAAACAAGAATACATAAGATACATATAATTTGTACTTAAGATTATCTATACTTTCGTTGCTCGCACCACTACTGTCAAGTGTCTGTAATTTCAGCTACTTAATTTACTTAATTTACTAATACTACTTGACCCAGAATAAGAATACAACTAATGTTATTAAATATGGGTAATAAATGAGTATCAATTTGTATAAATTAACTGTAATACTAATAGACATATTTGTTTTTCTTCCTTTTTTTGTTTCTTTTATTGGATACTGTATATGACTTTTTTTAAGGAGTACATAATTTGTCACATTGAATTTGGTATAATGCTCGGCATATCTACTAATCTTTCATGAGATAATATATTTTACAACTTACATATAGTTTGTAATTCCAAAGGGTCCACGAAGTTGCATTTTTTTTAATTCATACTCAGCTAAGTTAATTGCTTATTTAAAAATTCAGCTATCTGTCAGAGATCAATTTAATGTAAATATATGATATGTATATAGATGCCTTCATTTACTTTCAACCCAATTATATCATTTATTTGTGAACAATAATGTGAGTTTGAAAACAACGTATAGTTGTAGCGAGAGGCATAGTAGTTGCTTTAGCTACTGATTTATTGGCCCAGACACTCCTCTGTTAAAAGTCTGTATTTTCCACAGTTTTTGAGAATCTATTAAATTTTAAAGGTTTTTAATCTGCTTTAAAGATCAATAGAACAAATTGAAGACCTATCCAACCAACCTCCTCAAATTGATACACCTGATACTTACTCCATTCTAAGGCTAGTCATATTTTCTGACCAATTAAAAATAAATAGTTTGAAGTGGTGTGGGTGTAGTTTTAGTCAGTATAAATCATGTGCGAATTACCTTTCAATAGTATGTATTAGGGCTCTTCTCCTTGTTTTGCAATATACAGAAGGAAAATCTTCACATGCTGCCAAATTGGATGCATCATGAAAAAGGTGTATATTGACTAAATCAATAGCAGTGCCATTAATTTCCCATCGTGATCGCATAAACCCTTTCCGAGACCATTTACACTAGGGCGAAGTATAAAATATATTTTTATGTGTAATGGGCTAAATACGCGTTAGGATTAACATCGATCGGTTAATTATAAAATTAAAAATTATAAAATATATCAATACTTAAGTTATATACACTTTATATTACTAAACATCGCAGTTTGTATTATCATTTCACAAAACAATTCGGAAAGTGTATTCGATAAATGAGTTTTGAAGACCCATTTCGAGAAACTAAATTAAATTCCAGATAAGACAGGAAAATTATAATGGCTACACAGAGAATGGGTTAAAATATCTTTTTCGCCTTTAACTGGCTGTGAAAATAGACTTTTAAAATTACTAATTAAACTAAAATTATATATATAAATAACTTGTCATATAGCTGCCCGAGTCACTACGCATACAACATATAGAGTAGTCACATTTACTAAAAAGTTAGTGCATAAGAAATCATTGCGATCCAAGTCCGAAAAAGCTCTACTTTATCTGTGCTCCGTGGACGAGAGCGAGAAACTGAAATGCCGAAAACCCAAGTAGCAAAAGTTGACTCTCTTTAATATAAACTATAGACAGCCTAAACTCAAAAATTTTAAAATAAATGTTCGTTTATATTAAAAGATAATTTTCGTTAGGAATTAGGTTAATATTGAAGAATACCAATAAAAACAATACAAAGAAAGAAAAAAATACAATAAAATACAAAAAAAAAATCCTATACTTGGTGTACATACACAGAGTTTTTCAAAGTGCACTTATACACACGCACACGTTTGCAAAGCATTGCAAATCTAAAAAACGAAAATCAAACCGCAAAGCATTCAAAACCAAAACCGAACAGCAACAGTGAAAATTGACAATGTTGCTGGAAAGCGCTTACTGTTAGTTTCGCACACACATAACAATCTGAGTATAGAGAATTCAGGCAGCTCTGATAGCAGGCCAAGGAGTGAAGTACGTCATGCTCTTGCCCATAAAATATAGGGAATAAATTGCTGTTGCGGTTTTGGACCAACACACACTAAAATTACTGTGTGTAAAAATTGGGCCAACGACAACGTCTATATTTAATTATAATCCAAATATTTACGTAAATTTCCATTTTGTATTATGTATAAATTATTATTTTTACTATGCAACAAATTATTGTTATTAATATTGTAGACTTAAAACATGTTAGGTTTTGTGGATTATCTTAATTATATTATTAGTTATAAGAAAACTTACTTCCGGAAAAAAATGTTGAGGAAATTTTGATTTCTCCTTGGTTGGAACTGTTTCAATATTACCAGAATATATGTGTTTAATTTCGTCCAATTTATCCTCCCACCCATGAGTTTGAAAATTCCAAATTCTCAAAAAACATAAATCTTTGTGGCCAAAGTAAATGTTGCCAAGAGCCTATGGGACGAGAGATAGAATAAATTCCATAGTAAACAAAAGCTAAGCTACTCACAGTAAAATGTTCCGCTGACTTAAAATCTTCGTCCATATAAATACGAACGTAAATAAATTCAGTCTTCTCCATGGCCTCGCATAAGCATCGGATAAACTCTTTTACATTATCCATTGAATTCTCGTACGTTTTTCCGCCCACCTCTTGTAGATGTAAGGCCAAGAATCTTGGATTGATTTCCGTTACTTTGGCTATGAACTCCTCCAGCCATATTGTAAGAAGTCTTTCTGGCTGCGCATCAAGGTGGTTTATGGAACAATTTACATTCAAACTTATTTACTTCAATACAAACATAGGTATGCAAATACGTATATGTATATGCATACATATGTACATGCATTAGGACACAAAATGTGTATAAGAATCAATAAGTATGCATAGAAATAAACAAAAATTACATACATCTTCGAATAAACTTCCGACGTTAGCTGTCACAAGCAATAGTTTAACATCTGTAAGGTCTTCATTTGTTTCCATTTTATCTAATATTCCCCAAATTTAATTATATTTTGGTGCGTTCGATCAGAGAAGAGTTGGGATGTAAAAAACACATTGATAAATCGATATATTTATTGTTCAAAGATAATATCGACAATATGAGAACAATATTCATCGCCATCGATTCGATATTTCTTTAAAGGCGGTATCGATTAAGCTCTTCCTGCAGGCTTAAGCCACACGATAAATTTATAAATCCCTATCAAAGTAAATCTCTTACTCTAGCGGGTAAACCAATTTAGATAAAATTGTCAGATTTCAGCATTGCAGAAGCTGACAAAGATCAAACTAAACATTATATTAAAATTATTATAATTAACAAGAAATCGACTAAATATGAATTCCCTTGCGATCTTCAAACAAAAATGTCACATAGTCTGTGGTCACCAAACTGCAGTTAAAGAACATTTTGTTGATTTTGCGTCGTAAAACAATTTTAAATTTTACCTTGCAGCAACTCTTTTGCAAGTGCGGTTTTATTATACCCTGAACCTATTAAAAATAGGTAAATGCGAATACTGGACTTGTATGTAAAATATAAAATGTATGCAACAGGCGGAAGAAAGCATCTCCGTCCCCATAAGGTACAGTTTCTTCAAGCTCATTTCGACCAGCGTCTAGCAAAAACGTTAGTTGCCTACCATAAACTAATTATTCATTATTTTTCAAAAATTCCAAAGACTGATGTCAGGTACATAGATTAACCACCGAAATGAATAAATTACCTTAACAAACAGTGACCCCACCTGCTAGGTCGGGTTAAGTAAAAAAGTACCTAAAAGTACCTATCGTCCAGTTACATTATGGACACCTGCGTGCCATTAAACCCGGATTTTGTACGTCAGGTTGAATATTTTCGGTATAAATAGACCAATCCTCCGTAGTCAGCTTAGTTTTTTTTTTCTGCATTTCGGGTGCAACAAGCCAACAAGGACTATGGGCAAACCGACTACCATTGATCAACGGAAAATCATCCTGGAACACTTAAAAATCGGATATTTATATCGCCAAATAGCTAAAATGGTCAATATATACATCTCAACTCTATTCTACATCATCATTCTCCAAAGTGCCGAGAAGCTAGGAATCCGACGTACTTTCCGGTTCTACCAGGATAACGACCCCAAGCATAAGTCCGGAATTGTACAGTCCTGGCTTATCTGGAACTGCCCCCAAGTGATAATTCCACCGGCCCAATCTGCAGATTTAAATGTTCTTGAACATTTGTGGGCTCTGGTGGAAAATAACATCCGGAATCACAACATATCCAGCAAACAAGATCTCAAAAATGCTCTGCTGGAGGAGTGTAGCAACATCAGTCCAGAAACTACCCGGAATATGGTATCTTCCATGAATAATAGGTTAAGGGAAATTGTTAAGCTTAAAGGATTTCATACTAAGTATTAAAATCCTTATTTAATCTTTTATTCGCGAAATATTTCACTTTTTTTTAAGACTGTTCAAAATGTTTGAGACATGAATTTTGGTTATGTTTTCAGTTTTTGACTAATTTTTCACACTTTTTCCCCATTTCATCATGCACCTGTTGAGTCAGTTTTGGAGCCGATAGCTTTGGTTTTTCCCTTATTTTCCTGATGATCCTCCGCTCGTCCTGCTCGGAGAAAATCGTTTTTGGTCCCATTCCGGCCTTGTCCTCTTTCCGATTTTCGTCCACAAAGCGACGAATGATGTAAAATACAGTTGAGGTGTTTAGATTGACCATTTCAGCTATTTGGCGGTGTGAATATCCATTTTTGAAGTGTTCCTGGATGAGTTTCCGTTGATCAATGGTAGTCCATTTGCCCAGAGTCCTTGTTGGCTTGCTTCACCCGAAATGCAGGAAAAACCTAAACTGACTACGAAGGATTGGTCTATCTATACCAAAAATATTCAACCCGAAGTAAAAAATCCGGGTTATATGGCACCCAGGTGTCCATAATGTAACTGGTCAAAATAATCTGTGACCATAAACTTAAGTACTTTTTTACATAACCTGACCTAGCAGTTGGGGAAATCGCAGTTTATTTTGGTCATATATTCATTTTGGTGGTTAATAAAAGTACCTGTCATCGGTCTTTGGAATTTTTGAAAAATAATGAATCATTTTTTCTAGACACTGTGAGGCACTGTATTGATTTTGAAAATAAACAGTAAAAAGAGGAGTAAATTTTAAATAATTTAAGCAGTGAGTGTCAAATATTTAGTTTTGTACCAAATTCATCGAAAAACATATTGGGTGCAACAAAATGAATAAGGAACACTTGTAGGGAGTGCGAGTCTGACGCGAAGTGTTCGGAAAAATCACATAACACTATATAACACAATTTTCGATAAGAAGCTGATGTTTAGCTTGTGTTGCATTTTAGACACATAAACTAATAATATTAAATAAACTATTATATAAAAGAAGTGAGGTGATCACAAATAAAAGTACGAAATAAGTGTGCATTTATTGCACAAAATTATGTGTACAAAAAAGATTTAAAATACAAATCAAGTGTGTGGTTATATAGTTATTTTGGCATATTCTGCCTATTGCTGACTATGAAAATATCTTAAAAACTAAAATGACTTATGGAAAAGGCTTCAAAACGAATAGTGATGCAATTTTAAAATTGTTTTGTTATGTTTCATTCCATAATTCCAAAGTAGTTCATGTGCGATATTTGTGAGAAGTAATCTTCAGCAGATATCTTGAATGTCGAGAACATGATATTCTGCAATGTTTCGATATACCTTATTCGAACTTTGATGTAATCTCAAGAATTTGTGTCATCTATATTTTGTATTCCATTTTGTGCTGAAATGAAAATTGAGAACGAGTCGTATTTCATATAGGCAAAGAAATTAACAATGGTTTCTATGCAATTCGTGCTACAACCGCTTCCCGGAACTGATGAACAATTCATTGAAAGGTAAGAACTGTTTGAGAAAATATAAAAATATACGCATTCTTGCATATGTACATTCATATGTACATTTAGTATTGATCATCTGCACATGTTTCACACATGCATATACATTAATAAAGGTACAGACCGATATACACTTACACATGCTTATACGTAAAATCTTAACTCAATAATAACTTCATGTTTAGCAATAAAACAAATTATATATACTTTAATGTGTGTGCGTGTGCATGTAAACTGGTACATCATTTTGGGTTTGAACTGAACTTGCATTGCTGTGCACGTATGTACATACGTATCATATGTAGCAGTAATAAATTTTTATCTAAAATTGGGCATATGTATGTATATTTATTGGATATACATATATATAAATATATGGTCTGATAAATATAGGAGAATTCCATAAGGTACTTATTTGTGAATATAACATTCTATATTTGTTGAACACGTATGCATGTGTGTGTGTGTAAATGTGCACATGTGTGAATGGTGCATACATTCATAGCATTTCGGCACTCAACATACACATTTCTTGTATGCAGACTTGCCCCTATGCAGGACTTGTATAATTTCAATCTAAACCACCCTTAAGCAAGTTTCAATGTTTCAATGTTCAATCAAATATATATATGCAAATGTAGCAACGTTTTGTTGTATACTTGATAAGAGTTCAACAAATTTAACTATTTGAATCATAAAGAAGTCCGTGTCCAGTTTAATTACTTTTAATAATAATAATTTGACAACATTTTTTTTATTGTTTCCTCTTCAACTAATCCATAGCATTGCATCATCCAAGACTTAACCATAGACATACAATGTATTTTGATATTTAATGTAATATATAATTGTCATATCGCATATTTGCACTTCCTACTTATTACAATTTAAATTTTATATCTTTTGAGTAAAAATGTATTCTATTAAAAGTAAAGTGTATGTAATAGACGCGAACGGTATTAACTCATTTTAAATTTTTTTTTCTTAATGATTTTAAAATATATTGTTTTGAATTTCCAATTTAGAATACGAGAAGTCACGGATAAAGTTAACCGATTCGGTTCCGGTACTCATAGGATATTCGAGCAATTGAAAATTCCAGTAAGGGAAGTGGTAATTGGACCTAATCATATAGGAGTACTTTTGGAAGACGGGAAAGCGTTTCGGGTCGCCTTCTCAATCAATTCCGAAAAGCTTGATTTAACTAAATCTGACAATAAATGGTATGGTTAAAAAAAAACTGCACATTTATACTTTCGTGTTAATAAATTTGTTTGACTTAAAGTGCCCCATCTGGTGGAGTATCGGCAACAAATGCTCCGAAGGCACCAACATCATCTCGGGCTATGCCTCGTTCTCGGGCACGACTTCTTCGTGCAACAGGGAGAACAAGCTCAAGTGGACAAGGATCTGGATCCAGAAGTACAGGTGTAATAATTGGAGGCGGTACTTCGAACCGACCCCTAGTAACAGTGCCAGCCACATATGTGCCTGAAGAACTTATATCTCAAGCAGAAGTCGTACTACAAGGAAAGAGCAGAAATCTCATTATTAGGGAGCTCCAGGTATATAATTTAATGCCTTTATTGCAAATTTATTTCCATACTTACAAAACCTTAAATTATAGCGCACAAATCTTGATGTGAATTTAGCTGTGAACAATTTGCTTTCACGTGATGACGAAGAGGCTGAGGATACAGAAGAGGGAGGCGATAATTATGTTCCTGAAGACCTAATTTCATTATTGGACAATGGTTTTTCGGGTGACAACAATAGCGTCATAATTGATCCATCAGACGGACTTTTTTCGGAAGAAATATTCAGTAATTATTCGAGCATAAGGAAGTAAGTTTTGTTGAATAATACAATTTTTACATTTGAAATATTTTACAGTAGCGTTTTCGGTCCGCACAAGCTATTTAACTTTAAAAGCATATTAACAAACCTTTTTCAAATTTGACTGCATAGGACGGTATTGTTGACTTTGTTATCGGTAGTAAAATATTTTATGTTAAAGCTATTTTAAATTTAACGACAAATTTGATGCATATTCACAAATGACTATAATTTTATTTTTTTGCCCGTCATAACCATAGCATCCCTAGTGGAAAAAATAACTATTTAAATCGTCGAAAACTCAGTAAACTAAAACTGTAAACTGAAATAAGAAAGTTCATCTCGCGACTAATGCTAATTTTATAACTAAAATTTGTGAAGTGTTTAATTATTTTGATGATTATTTGGAAATTAAACTATCTGCATTAATGGTTTTTTTGAACTGAAGTGAAATTTAAGCGAAAGTGATTTCTGTTTCACCTTCATTTTTTACTTAAAAATCTTAACAATAAAGCTAATAAAAGACGTTTTTTTTTCTCAGTCTTCTTTTCGATCGAATTCGTAGCGAACGGAGTAACGCAGGTTCAACTGCAGATAGTAATCAATCCAATCGGGCATCGACATCTAGCGGCGTTATAGCAGGCAGTGGCAGCCTTTCAGCTCAAATATCATCTAATGCTGATCGCGAAGCTTTCAGTCGATGGCGTGATCGTCAGTATTATGGCCCACGACGATGGGTTAGTAAAGACGATTATACGTGGGATAAGGATACTGGTAAAAACCATAAGTGACTTGGATATAACTTTATGTTACCAAAACCAATTTCTTAGATTCAAAAAAAAAAGAACCTTCTACAATGCCATCGCCGATATGGATATCAGAAGAACTGCAACCATGGCCTGACAAAGTTTCAACACATTTTAAGACTATTGGAGCATTATATTCCGAATTTATTGCGCTCTCAGAAAATGGCGAATTGCATCAATGGCGTTGGTCTGACTTGGAGCCCTTCAAATCCGATGTGAGTAGATTCTTAAACAAAAAATCATGGAGAGCAGAGATGCTTAAAGTGTGGTCAATTCACTTAAAAAAAAATCAATAGATATTAAATTTTAATTAATATTACAATTATATATATTTTTGTAAGTAGGTAGGTAGGTTGCACGGTACCGAAGTTCGACATACATATTTGGCCGGTGTGATACAGTGTGAATATAGAATTAGATAGAAAGGTTAATAGAAGAAATAAAAGGAGGCAGAACTGACTCTTACTGGTCTAGACAAATAATAAAAAAAAAACAATCCAAAATCATTTTTCAACCAATTGAATTATGATGATAGTGTTTAGGCTCCGACTAGAAACTGCCTGCATCATAAAGACGGATATATTTTGCAAGTTTTCACTTTGTGAAATTAAATTTAGAATTTGAACTAAATGGTACTTATATTTAGGTCTTTTCGAAAACGAGCAGTATTGTCTTCTATTAATTGGTTCTAATGCTGTTCTTGCTTAAGTATGTAAATAATTTTTAAAATTTATTTATTCAGACAGGAATATTTTCTAATTTCAATGGTCATTTTGCCGAATATTTTAAAATTTGTGGAAATTCAATTGCAGTAATTGTTCAATTGAGTACATTTGACAACTTAATATATATATAATTCTTAAGGTTATATCATTAAAATATCTTAATTTTACTTTAAATTTAGACGGATAATGTTTATCATCCGAAGACCTTGGCACTCAACATAGCAGAAAAAGTAGAGCTAATATCGGCAAATTTTATTAGATGCTCTGTTGTAACTGAGTCAAATCGTGTTGCTACTTGGATGGATGAACAACTGGGATACCTCGGAGTTAAGTTGGAGCATACCGCTACAGCCTTCAATGAGTTCAATATCGACCCAATTGCAACAATACATGTTTGCTCTTTATACACTGCTGTTCGAACTGATAATAACAATATCTATTGGTGGGGTGTTTTACCATTCGACCAACGCCGCTATTTGTGGGATAAGTTTCGAACAAAAACCAAAAAACCTTTTAAAATGGTTGTCGCAGACATTAACGTTGGATCACAAGTTATAATGAAGAAGTGTCCTATTTTCCAAACTGGATCAATCGGGTTTACCTGTACCAATGGTGTACCCAAAGTTGGACAGCTTTTAAACTCTGTGTGGGATTTCTCGGACGTTTGTCGTATGAAAATCTTAAATATCGGGACATCTTCAGTTTCAGATAAATGCCAGGCTACGGGAACCATTTCGAATACCCTTACCAACAGTACTGATAAGGATATCTCTAAGACAACACCTGTACAAGCAACAAGTTCTGCCAAAAGTGGACAAATTAGTTCGACAAGTAAAGAATCGACAGATCGTATCGATATGCCACCACCGCCTTCTCCTGCGTCAAGCACTTGCAGTGATACCGGCAGTGTTACTTCTCATAAACGCACTAAAAGAATGACAACTAAAGAAGATAGTAGCAATTGTCAGGAGGGTAGAAAAGATGAGGAACTGTGGCAGCTTAAGGATGTTGTCTTTGTAGAGGACAAAGTGGGACCGATTGGAAAAGTTCTGAAAGTCGATGGAGACTATGTAGCAGTCCGATTTCCGCCATTAAGTTGCGTCAGCAGCGTCACCGTATTGGGTGCTAAAGATGAAGGAAAAGAGGATGACTGGCAACAATGCCGTCTATTGCGGCGTGAAGATGTTCAAGTCTTTCGAACAGCCGTATCGTCGCGTGGACCAGATTGGCTACAAAAGCAGCCCAAGAAAATAAATATTGGAGCTGATCCGGCAAACGCTCAGCTCTTAACAATAGCCGTAGATACGCGTGGCATTCATGTGATTAAAAAAGTGTTTGGGAAAATACATTACAGTCTTTATAACTTGTACAACAGTAAACAGGAACAAAACTGTCAATTTCCCACAGACTGTGCGTCATTTATTGGTGCATCCTCTAACAATATAACAATGGCTTGCAACAATGATTGCAGTGGGAATAGCAGTACGATTGTGCTTCGGGATGGCAATGGAGCTCTTTATCCACTGGCCAAGGACTGTATTGGCTCCATAAAAGACCCGCAGTGGTTCGACTTGCCACCGGTTAAGTCAGTTACCATGGCCACAATATCGCTGCCGCCGGCAGCATCTTGCATCAATCTTAAGTCAAAGGTATGCATGACTGCCCTGCTCTTTGAAACCCAGAAGCTAATGCCACATATTCTGCGTTGTGATGTGAAAAACTGTATTGCTCTGCTGATGCGTCTTGAAAAAGAAGACCGCAAAGACACTGTATCCGTTGTCGAAGAACGCTGCGATGGTAACCGAAACATTTTGCATGCCTGTGTTATAATGTGTGCCCCAACATCCAACAAGGATTCACAGCAGTCATCGGAAATGAGCAGCAATAGCTCGGAGAAAAAAACAGTTGCTTCAGGGGTTTCTTTGCCGCGAACCGGACCGGGTTTGTCATATGGCGGCAGCGCGTTTGCTGGCAATGGGAGCAGCTTCAGCGAGAACTCCAGCTTTTCGACAGTAACGGCCGGCGTCGGTTCATCATCGGCAACGTCTGCAACATTGACCAGAGAAAATCGAATTAGTCTTCGGGACATGATGCATCGACTAATTAACACTGAGCAATCAACAGAGCAAAACAGTCAGCCGGCGACGACGAGTGCAGGCGAAGATCACGCATATATGCCATTGCCATGGTCATTGGAATCGGGAACGGCAGCGAGCAATCTTAGTGCTAGCGGAACCCAAAATGTTGCGGATATAACCGATGAGGATGGTTGTAAAGTACTACCATCGTCGTCCCAAAACATAGGTGTTTCAAATACCAAAATGGGAACACCAAATTATACATTCGACTTAACGCAACGTCGTGAACACGCCATCCTTATTCTTCAACATATGTGTGCCAGCACTGTGATGCGACCTTATCTTTTCCAGATGCTTAGCGCCAAGGATGCTCAGGGTCAGACCGCATTCATGCTAGCCGTTTCGTGCCGCGCTTACGAGGCCGGTATTATACTATTGAGCACTATCCTAAGTGTTTCTGATCAAGACACACATCTTAAGGAAGCAATGATATTCCCGAGTGGCTCGCCAGCTGACCAATCGCCTTTGCATGTCATCTGCTTCAACGACACTTGTTCGTTTACTTGGACAGGCGCCGATCATATAAACCAAAATATTTTTGAATGTAAAACTTGCGGCTTAACTGGCTCTTTATGCTGCTGCACCGAATGTGCACGAGTCTGCCACAAGGGGCACGACTGCAAATTGAAACGGACTGCACCAACAGCATATTGCGACTGCTGGGAGAAATGTAAATGCAAGGCACTGATTGCCGGAAATCTTACCAAGCGTTTTGCGTTACTCTGCAAACTTGTTTCGAGCACTGATTTGGTTACAAAATTCAACTCAAAAGGTGAATCCATATTGCTATTCCTCATACAGACTGTGGGCCGTCAGATAGTGGAGCAAAGGCAATACCGCTTTAGTGTAAGGGTTCGGAATGTGAGTAGTAATACGGGAAATGCCAATGGAAGCAATACAGTTATAACCAATCGAAAACCGTCATCTCTAGACATCGATAGCGATATGCCAGACCACGATCTTGAGCCACCCAAATTTGCTAGAAAAGCGCTTGAGCGCCTTTTAATTGACTGGCAAGCGGTGCGTTCAATGATAATGAGCGGTGCAGAAAGAAATGAAGCTAATCCAAACCTACATGGAAATCCCGGTGACGGAGGTAACTCAGAAAGCTTTAACGTTTTTATGCAATCCCAGCATGGCTCGACACTGATCGACAAATTTACACATAGCTTGATAGTGAAATGTACAAGCGATCATTTGGATACTCTACTGCTGACACTGGTGCGCGAGTTGCAAAACTTTCATATTGTTGATAGATGCAAAGAGGCAGAGGAGGTTGCGCGACGGTTTGTGCGGTCTGTAGCTCGTGTTTTTGTTATTTTCAATTTAGAGAAACAACCAAATCCCGATAAACGCAAAAGTCACACATCTTGCAACAAATATGTGCAAAGCTGTGTCAAGGTCTTTCAAACGTTGCACAAAATTTCGATTGAAGAGCTGTGCGAGGTATCTGAAGCGCTCATTGCACCAGTTAGGCTCGGCGTAGTGCGACCAACCGCTCCGTTTACAATGTCTTCATCTAATTTGGATGTAAGTTGCTTATACATTACCCTCTTACCATCAGTTATAATGTAACTCTTTGAATTTTGTAGAATTCTGATGACTTGTTCAGCGTTGAGCCGCTGACACCTTCCAATGTTGAGTCAACAACCGAGCAGATTGTAGTGCACGATGCTATTAATGTTCAAAGCACTAGCTTCAATGTACAACAAAACTATGATGTTGTTGCAATGGACAGTAAGTATATTCTGATTGACAAAATTATATGTCTTTAATTCTCCATGTAATTTTAGCTCTTAGAGATCCTTCCGAGTCGGAAGAGATTCCCAATCGAGAATCCAACTTAAGTAGTCATGACGAAGACATGATTGAGAGCCAGCGAAATGAAGAAGGCATGCAGGATGACGAAAGTGACAACGATTTCACGTTTAATGACGCTGAAACCGAGTCGGATTCGGACGATAACCAGAGCAATCAAGATGCACAAAGAAGCGTTCAAACAGGTGCAACTGTCGGTTCAGAAACAGGTAAATCACAATATTCTAATAATTTGCTTAGATAGACATCTAAAGCATGTGAGGATAGCTTTATTCGTCAAGTGCCTTTGCTACTTATTGGGTATTTTTATCCGATTATAATGTTTATGTAGAATTATTCTAGTCGAGAGCAACATTATCATCACAATGTTAGGCTTGTTGACCAACATTAACATTTATTATACTAAGAAGGTATCATATTATATTGGGTTTGTGCAGTGTGCAACTTTTTTCGACACACTTAGAGATAGAGACTTGAAACTTGGAATATATACTCGTCTGTGCTCCAGATAAATAAACTAAAATTGGAGTGTTACGTCGACTAGTGAGCTAGGAAATCGATTAAGTCGATATTTGCAAATCGCAAAATCCACATATCCCACAATTTTAAGGCTACAGTCAGTTTTTGGTTGGTAGGTTGTTGGCGGTGTCCTTCAAAGATAGTCCTCGCCCCTAAAAAAAAGTTAATAAATTTGTGTGGCCACGAGTGGTCGTGGACCTGCGCCCATATTCGCCGATGCTGATATTTCGGAAAATGTAACACCATAAATACGTATAACCCGCAAGTGTAAAGAGTGACCAAGCTTGGATGGTAACTTGCTCCTCTAAGGATCGGCATTTAATTTTTTGGACCACACTCACATCAGCCGCCCCCAGGAACTTTGGCCATAGAAATCTGAAATCCGCATATCTTCCATAATGTGTATACCAGAGTCACTGGTAACTATCCTAAAAGATTGATAAAAAATTGGATGGCCACACCCACTCCGCCTCCCTAAACCGATACACCTGTTAGTGTAAACCGATAAGACAATATACCTCACACTTTTTGAAAGCTCAAATCACAAAATTTGAAAGATATATTGCTATTAACATCCTTTAAAAATCAGGGAAAAGAAAATTTTGACACGCCCACACAAAATCGCGAAAAGCACATATTTCCCGTAATTTAAGAGCTACAGTTGCCAAACTGCGAATTAGGGTTACTATCTTATATCTACTATTTGAAAGGCAAATTTGTACAGTATTTCTTACCTATACACAACTTACGGTCCAAAATTTGTTGCAGGAATTGTGTAAAAAACAGGAAATAACCCAATCTGAGCAAAAAAATAATAAGTGGGAATTAGTTATACCCACCACACATGTAGGAAAATTTATTCAAGTTCTTAATGATAGAAAGGGAGGACTCTAAATTAATTACACGATATAATCGATATAATCAATTAAAAGCAAGTTGGAAGAAGTAGCGACACTGTCTAAAAGGAACTGAAAAATGTATTTGGTTCGCAGCTAAATCGATTTCACTATTTAGTAATTTAGTTACAAAAGTAACTCCGAGTATTACACTACGACTAGTTAAGGAGGGAAGTTTAATAAGAGGCAATCTATTAGTGTATAGAGGCAGTACTCCCTAGTCATAGCGACGAAGAACACAAAGTAAAAAAAACTCTGCACAGATTCTAATCTACTTTAATGAAATATATTGTGGAGACTACACACAATATCCATAATCCAGAATTGGGCGTAAAAGAAAAGTGAAAAGTATCTTAGTCGTATAAGGGTCATCAAATTCCTTTGACTAACGCTTAATAAAACCAAGAACTTGAAAAGCTTTATTGACAGTGAATTTAATATGACTATCGAATTTTAACTTATGATCGAGAAGTTAACCTACATCATTTACTTCATTGATCGAGCGTGTAACTAACTAAATGAGGAGTGATACGATAAAATGACATGACCTTACACTTAGAGCAGTTCAAGTAGAGCAAATTAATTTTGTACCATGACAAAAATGAAAATATGTCCGCCTGCAATAAACATTTAGAGTGGCATATCAGTTCAGCCAGGCACTTGAAGTTTTTAAATAGCACTCATACATGTTTAAATAAGAAATTAGTAATCGGAAATAAAAGAGAATTATATAAAGATTCGGCAAAGCGCAGAGAAAATAACAAAAAGTTAAGGCGCACAGCAAAATAAAAATAGAAATCAACAACACCAATCTTGCGCGCTGCACGAATAACTACGAAAAGAGACAAAACTATGAACAGCTAAAACAACAAAAAGTACAAACACAGTTATTAGAGCAAACGAAAGTCGAGAGAGCGCGAGTAATAATGCATGCACAAAAACATCTATAACAACAACACAAAACCAGCTATTACGTGAACACTTTATGTTTGTAAGAACAAATATTTTTAATATGTGCAAATCAGAAAAATGACTGACAGAAACAATATTAGCAGATCATCCATATAAATATCAATAAGAATAAAAGCGCAGACAAATACAAGCGTTATGATATGAAACACACAAGATAAAATGACTAAGATCACAAACTTGAAAGCACAGCAAATATACGACCTATCACAGCAAAGGCTAAGACAATTTCACATGACAATGTATTACATTATATTATAAATAATCTTTGTCATAAAAAAAACTTCATACTTCAGTTTTTAAAGTATCGGTTCTAAATTTTATCGCAACCGGGAAATATCTATTCTTTCAATGAACATAAATAAATATATATATATATATTTTTTTTTTTGCATTTAAATTTATTGTATATACAAACAAAAATCATCCCAACCATATGGTTGAAATTTATGTTAATATAAATGCAATCTACACATGGTACCAGATTTAGCGGTCGTCATATCATCTTTCTGTTGTGTACAATTGAATTAAACAAATTAAAAATTATATTTTTAGATATTGGAGTTCTCTTTCTGGAGGATGAATCTGGTGATTCTTCCGCTCAAGAGGAAGATGGTTCTGAAGATGGCGAATCGGATGACCAGTCAGATGAATTTAGTTTCAACGATCAGCAACTTGAGCGCCGCAACATCAACCCTAACTCACGCAATGATCTCACTCCACAAACAATGCAATGGGCAATCAGAAGTCGCGATAATGCTCGATCGTCTGTTCGTGTCCCAACTGGTTCCAATTTAGTTTTCATAGATCCAATGGCATTGCGGCGATCTGCTGTTCCAGCGAACACTGCAGTAAATACAACATCTGCCGAGTCTCACACAATGGCAACCACCGCAAGCAATTTAGGCCGAGCTTTTGGTATTACGATTCGGCAAATATCCGAGCTCTTAGCTATAATGTCATACAATGTGACCAACGATATTGAAACCTCATTAAAAATACCCATTGAGGAAGCCGTTGCAGTTCAAGTGAGTATCTAAACTGATCGACTGACCACGTTTATTTCTTAATCACTTTTTTTGTTTGGACATTGTGAAAGGCGTTTGTTGAGAAACGCTTGAAGCCAACATGGGACTGGATGTTTACAGTAATGGATGGAACAGAGGCGCAGCTAAAATTTGGTGCATATTTGACGAACTACACTGATCCAAATCACCCATTGCATCCTCTAAACCTGAGTGCACAAGCTACCACAAGCCAATCGTCAACTTCGACTTCTTCAACTGTGGGAGTTAATGTGATCGGTAAAACCAAATTTAACATATGTCTGATGCATTATATTGATCTTGTTTAATTATTAGGTTCAAGTTCTCGAAGGGATTTCTTTACATATTGTCTTTCTTTAATGCGCGCTCACACATCGGAGCATCGGGATGCGCTGCCAGTATTGGATATAACTGCGTTGCGCCACATGGCCTACGTGCTGGATGCATTCGTTTACTACATGCGCAACGATTCTAGCTTCTACGATAGGAACGATTCTATTGCTGGACGTGTTAACAACTTATCGAACTGCATCGAAAACGATGATACAGACGACGAGTTGAGCAACATTGAGGATTCTAATATCGAAAGGCAATATTCTGCCAGCTCTTCGCACAATGTTAACATGCGAAAATATACATTCTTTGCTCGATCTGATTCAACTTTGAGTTTGGGTTGCTCGGCACCGGAAGGATTTGATTTACCCCTTGATATGGCAATGCCACTGGCGGACAAGCCGCACCTGCTGCAGCCAAATTCAAAGCGACAAGACCTCTTTGCGAATCTTCCTTTGCATGTTGTTCCTACTGTGAAAAACAACACCGCAAAAAGAAAAATTTCCCATCAGGGATCTATTGACCAACCTCCCACAAGGTTAGGATTCTCCAATTTTATGAAAATTGAAAATGAGATTGGTGTTAGGCAGCATACGCCGGATCAGGAAATTAATACAGAAGCACTCGAACCGAAAGAAGATAGCAGCACATATAAAGACGACGACCCCGCTGATTCCAATATCTACGTTCAACTAAAGAAGAAACAGTGCTTAGACGATCCAAAATTACATAAAGGAGTTGAAGGTAAATCGTTTATATTTCATTTGTTGAGCTTTTTAATATTTTATTTTAAGAGTGAGAATTTGGGAAAAATTCATATTTTGCATGACAAAATCCACATTATTCACTACCCCAATTTAGTTATTCTCAATGCATATTATATGTGGACACATTTTACGGTTTTATAAACAAAGAGATGATTGCTTTGTATCGAAGATTTTGATCGAATCGAGCAGTTGCTTGAAAATTTAAGACTTCTGTCCGCCTCCCCACCCGCGTTTATACATGTTTAATAAGTGCAATATTGCAGTAACATTACATTTTTACTTGGCTTTTTAGGATGAGTCTCGGCTTACATTACTCATATAATACACCCATAACTCGCTTTACGGCTTACGTACGTTTCATGACACTTTCGCGGAAAGCGAAAAGTCGTAAAGGAATAAATTATTCTAATACAAATTCTTACAAATTCATGTTCAGGGTTTATCATTCAAAATGCATTTTGTCTTAAACTTTAACTTAAATAAAAAATACATACAAAAATTAAACAACTTTATGTTACATAAAATATGTGTACGTATACATACATACGTCCTTTTTTTTTAAATGACTAATCTGAAGACGATGCAGAAATTGTAATCTGCAAATCACTATCATAATTTTCCTTCGCTGGTAAGGATGCCTTCTTGGCTATTTCTTCTTCAGTAGTTTATAACAGCTAATGGCTGTGTTAATTCCTCGAGAAACTAAATGCTACGTTCGACGTCAGGATCGCATTCAAGGAGGATGTTTATTTCTTATTTGAAATAGGAAAAGCTTTCGACAAATTTTTTGAAGTTAGCTGTTTAGATACAACAGGCTCGGTTGCAACTGAATAAGTTCCCCATGTGAAAGGTGTAGAGCGAGGTATGGATGTAATGCGAATAACTACATCTATGATGTACGAACATAATTTTTCCTATAAAAATGTATGTTTATATTATTGGATATAAGAATGTATTTAGAGTGGAATTGGACTATAAGAAAAAATACATTCATAACATTTGTAGATCTTAAATATATGAGCTAGATTTTGCTCCGATAAATAAGTAATAAAAAAAAACAATATTAGTAAGATATTAATCTTAGAATTTTATTTTAATAGGAAATCACTACATTGAAGACAATGCAGATGCGGTTGATGTGCAAATGATTGATGATACGCCAGGAACTAGTCGAAAATCAGATATCCTAATTACTTCTCGGCCAGAAGTGATCATTGCGCCAAACAAAAGCATACTGCGAATTGGAACTAGGGATGACTTGGCCACTTTAGAGAATTCCTTATCAGAATCTTTACAAAGCTCTTTATCTGCAGTTCGCAGCGTTATTGTACGAGCTGGCGCATCCAGTTTCAAATTAGAATCAAATGACAGTAGCTTGCCCGAATGCAAAAATTCATCTGCCAGCACATCACATGCATCGCACCTTACGTGTGATTATAGTCGTGAAAAGACATCATCTCAGTCAGTAGTATTTCCGGTTCGTGGCTCTTTGTTCTACAAAAGCAGTTCTTCAGAATTGCCATCGTGGAATTTTTTGCTGAGTCGGTGGAAACTGGCTCTTGATCTTTTTGGACGTGTTTTTATGGACGATGTTGGTATGGAACACGGATCTGTGTTGCCGGAATTGAGAGGCTTTCCTGTTAAGGAAATGCGCTTTAGACGGCATATGGAAAAGCTTCGTAACGGACAACAACGGGATTTGGTTCTTTGTAAGCTTGAACGGAACCGGGAGAGTTTAATAATCCAAACGTTTAAGGAATTAAATGCTCAATTCGGCACCCAAAATCGTCGAGCTCAACCGCCCATTACATTTAATAGAGTTAAGGTGACATTTAAAGATGAACCAGGGGAAGGGTCGGGAGTGGCGCGCAGTTTTTACACTTCCATTTCGGAAGCGTTGTTGGCAAGTGCAAAAATGCCTAATCTGGATTCAGTACAGGGCGGTACTCATAGTAAGTACGGTGTACCATTCTCGAGTATACTGCGTAGTAGAACCGTGTCCGGCTCAAGTCGCGATCCCCCCACATTGCAAAGGCGTGGAACAGGCAGCAAAATATTATGGCGTACGGCTCGGGAGCGAAAAGCATTAAATGCCGATGCAAGACCGTACACTCCAACAACTAACGCAGGTATGAAACAAACGAATAAGGATTTACATCACTCATTAATATGTATTTAAAATTAATGTCAATATAGATATTTCTGCTACAGAAACGTCAAATGACCATTTGTCTGTCCACCTACAACAGCTTGGAGAGCGCCTCTACCCCAAGGTGAGTAAAACTTTATTTTGCATTACCAAGCCAGAAATAAACAAATTTATATTTCTATCAGATTCACTCAATCAACTCATCGCACGCATCGAAGATAACTGGGATGCTTCTGGAAATACCCACTCCTCAACTTCTCTCTGTTCTGTCGTCGGATGAAACGCTTAGACAAAAAGTTAATGAGGCAGTTGAAATAATTAATTTTAGGCAAAAGTCTGAGATAAACGTGCAGAATCAACAAAAAAAATTGCCATCTGCTGCGCTTGCTGAACCTATTGATGATGATAATGAGCCATTATTTTACTCTCCGGGTAAACGTGGCTTTTATACTCCACGACAAGGGCTTGCGACTTTTGAACGTATCAACGCATTTAGAAACATTGGCAGGTTAGATCAGAATTGTTTGCTAAAGATTAACAAAACACAGATTCGTAATACTTGTTCATTTCTTTCATTAGACTAATTGGACTCTGCCTCTTGCAAAACGAATTGCTCCCGCTGTTCCTCCAAAGACATGTATTGAAGTACTTGCTTGGTAGAAAAATCAAATTTCATGACTTAGCCTTTTTTGATCCTGCGTTGTATGAATCGTTTAGACAAATTATACAGAATGCTCAAACAAAAGAAGGTGAAGAAATCATTAACCGAATGGAGCTGAGCTTTGTGTAAGTGTGCATCATTCAGTTACATGTTTACAAATAGTATACAAATTTATATTTTTCCCCACTAAAGAATTGATTTGATGAAAGAAGAAGGATGTGGTAACCGCGAATTGATCCCAGGCGGACGCGACGTTCCCGTAACGTCGGCTAACATATTCGAATATATAAGGCGTTATACTGAATATAGACTTATAAAATCACAAGAAAAGGCTCTAGAGGTAATGATCTTAAATGATGTTAAATTCAGCAATCGCGAGAATATTTATTTATATATTATGTATCTACAGGCTTTGAAAGACGGTATATTTGACGTATTACCAGACAACTGCATGAACAGCCTGACCGCTGAAGATTTACGTTTGCTCTTGAATGGTGTCGGTGATATCAATGTTTCCACACTGATATCCTATACGACTTTTAATGACGAATCAAGTGAGGGACCTGACAAACTTCTCAAATTTAAAAGATGGTTTTGGAGTATTGTCGAAAAAATGAATACGCTTGAGCGCCAGGATTTGGTAAGTAATATTTGGATGTGTTTAGTTTTATTGATGTAAAATTATATTCCTCTTGCAGGTATATTTTTGGACAGGGTCGCCAGCTCTGCCAGCTTCGGAGGAAGGATTTCAACCCCTACCGTCTGTTACCATACGACCTGCGGATGACTCTCATCTTCCTACTGCAAATACTTGTATATCTCGGCTGTATATCCCTCTTTATTCCAGCAAATCAATTTTACGTAGTAAAATGCTGATGGCCATTAAATCCAAAAACTTTGGATTCGTTTGAGCAAATAACTAACAATTTCTAGTTTGATATTGCCGTATATTTGTGTATTACGAATTTTTTTATATATGAAATTTTGCAATATGACTTTTACATTTGTAACCAACATTTGTATGTATATCCATTCCTTGTTTTTGGATTTGTCTTTCTAACTATTGAATTAGTCCCCTTTAAAGATATTCTATTGAAAATTAAATCAAAAGTTCATTCACTTTTTTAAATAATTCGACTGGATGAAAAACACTAAGAATGTGTCGAAAGAAACAAAGATTAAGATGTAGGCGTTGCGTTAGGGCAAGTTTGCGTTTATTATTAAATTTATTTAAATGTAGGACATGTAATAAACTACAATATATAAATATGTATATTAACCAGGGAATAAACTATATTGGTAATCACAATTGCAAAAAATTAAAAGATATGTCTAATAATTAAAGTTGGGGGCACATACACATGTTGCGTTTAGTGCAGAACTTTTCACCTTTTTTGCTGTATACAAATTCCAGATTTTAAGATTGGAGAATTGAATTTGCTTTGTTTTTTTTTTTAAGCTAACTTTGTGTGAATCATGCTTTGACAGCCAAGAGACATGTCTAAAGGTGCTCTAAGCAAAAGCACATTCAGGCGAAAATGATTGAGCGATGACGACCTTGGGAACCGAAGACGGATGATTGTAAATTCAAATAAACAGGATTCGACAAGCTGTTGAATTTTATTTTCTAATTTGCACAATTTTATTGCACATATAAGGGAAGAAACTAAATGCAAATGATGCTCTATCGATATGTGTCTCGTGATTTTTTAATTCATCAAATATTTAAGAAAACATAAGAAATCCATATTCAAACAAGTAAAAATGCTGTAGTCGAGTTAGCTCGGCTACGATATACCCTTAACCCAGTTGTTAAATATATTCTAGTTTTATTGACCAATTTTCCTTTAAGATGATTTGCACTAAAATGTTCAGCTCTACAAGTGCATTTTTTACAGAGTATTTTTACTCAGTCCCGAACTGGATGGCTACAAACCCGTGCTTATACACACATACATACATAAATACATACGTACACGAAATAGTTATCGGGGCTCTGCAGAATACACAAATATATTAACGCTAGCGTCGATTATCATGCCATCTCTTTCTCACACATGCGCTCGCCTATTTATGCATACAGAAAAAGCTTGCGGCTGCTGACAGCAAGAAGATCAATATGAAAATATATTTTGGACTATAACTTTGGTCAATAATATGCATATGCATATTATGTGTAAATTAGAAGCCTCTGCCTCTTAAATTGTGGAATTTATTGCTATCGGAAATCGAAAAGTACCGATAATTCCGAAACGGAGGCAGTTATCGATAAAATAAAGCAAACTTGATCTGCGCCTGGTACACGAGAACCTATATCTCAAATTTGAAGTCTCTAGCTCTTATAGTCTCTGAGATCCGCGCGTTCATACAGACGGACAGACAGACGGACTGTTACATACATTTGCACAAAACCATTATACCATTTTTAATGGGTTGAAAGTATAAAATTGTTTTTTTGTCTGCATAAATAGCGGTGTACCGGTTTAGGTAGGCGGAGTGGGCTTGGCCATCCAATTTTGTATCGATCTCTTAGGGGAGTTACCCGTAACATACTTTCAAAATTTTGTGACTAGCTTACAATTTATGGAAGATATGCTCATTTCAGATTTCTAGGGCCGAAGTTGCTGTAGGCGGCGGTTGTCGGCGTAGTAAAAAAAAAACTATATGCCGACCGTTGGATGAGGATACCAGCAAGTGACCTTCAAAGTTTGGTCAGTCTATCTTTAAAATTGTGGGAGATATACGGACTTATCGATTTACATTTTCCGAAATGTCAGCATTGTCGATTATGGGCGCAGATGTGACGTGGCAACATAAATTTGTTATCGGTTCTTAAAGGCGACTACTTACCATCCAGACGGACATTGCACAAACCACATATACTATTATACCCTCGGTATCATAGTAAAAAAAATTGGATGCTGTTGCTGTCAACAAACGCAAGCGAATCATTGATTATCTGCTAAGACATAAATTATTAAGAGCTAAATTAAACTTCGGCAAAGGAAAGTTTGCATTAAATTTGAATTTAATTTATAAGCTTTGTCAAAAACTACGCAATATTAAAACTAAAAACAGACAATGAAAACTGACTTCTAAAAATCGCAGGATCAGCTGAATTGAAAAGTTTAGGACTTATTGTACGATATGTAATTTAAACAACCACATGCAAGACACTTCAAAGCAAAATATTTTGTTGTGTATGCTTTGAATATAGCATATGTATTCTCATTATATACTAAAATATATGTTTCCAATACTTTAGCTTCAATTCCATTTGATAACAAAAAACGAATTCCCGATTTATTTTTACAATAACATTATTATATTAAATATTATACACGTGTTCTTTCTATCATCGATGTAAGGTTTCTTTTTTTTGAGCTAGTAGGAAAATCATAGGCACTCTTGAAATTCGAGTTTTCCCCTACGAAAATATGAGTATGCCCTTGAGTAAATAGTAGGCGTATGAATTCATTGATTTTTAAAGCAATATGTTAAAAAAACTGTACTTATTACACAATCAAAGATATTTGTACACACATCTAAAAAAAAACATTGGAACAGAGAACAGAGTAATTTAATCAAGATGTTGCGCATACCAGGTATGCCCCTTCTGCCGGGGACGCTCTTTCGCGAAGTGAGTACTGCTTGGCTTATTGGGTTGATATAAATGCATGTACATATGTTGTAAACCTATTAATAGGTCAACAAAGTCTACTATCCAAAATCACAAACGTTGCTCAATTTTCGTGGCATATCGATGTTAAGTGATCGCCAGCTGGCGATGCCCGGGGATCCAGCCGGCGTTGTCATCGACATTGCCTGTCCGCCGGCAAATGCACATGCGTTATATCCACCCCGAACGGGCCCACGGCTTCCGCCCTGGCTAGCTTACGACAAGAAAGTGCTTTTTTTTCGCGCCTATTTAAAGCAGACACTGCAGGAGAACTTTCATGCACCATATATGGTGCGACATTTTAAGATCTATTACTATCTGGAGGATGGCACTCTTGAGATATACGAGCCCAGGGTTGAGAACTCTGGCATTGTGCAGGGGTGTATTCTGCATCGACAGCGTGTCCCTAAGCCACCGCCATGCGAGAGCGAATTCATATCGATCATTGATCTTAATGTTGATCGCACTGTGCAGATTTACGATCGCAACTATCACTTTATCGACTGTGATCGCTTTACACGCGATTTTCTCAACAAACGCGGCATTGTGGTCCCAGATCCTGTGATGGCTGCCATGTAAGCGCGAAAAACAGTGATCGGAAAAGAAAGAAGAAGAGAGAGACCTTTTTAAATTATTTTCCTCATTATTAAATTTGTAATTTTTTCAGTGATCCTGCCGAAGGGGTGAGCAAACGCGGTCAAGCCCGACCCAGAAATCCACCCGAAAAACGACATCCTTTTGCCCAGTTTCTCAAGTATGATCGACAGATACTGAAATTTCAGGCTTATTGGGATGATCGCACTGACATGGGCGATGTCCGTAAGCTCGAGGTGTGCTATTATCTAGCCGATGATACTATCGAGGTGAAGGAGGCCCACATAACGAACTCGGGACGCGATGGGCCCACTGTCTTCCTCAAACGTGGACGCTTACAACGCGTAAGTAAAAAAAAAAAACTTAAAAGGTTGCTTGATTGGATTCGAATGTAGGTAGCCTCTCCGTATATTTCTCCCCAAATTTTTTCAATTATGATTTCCGATCGCCCTTTGACCATTTGCACGTTCTACAGGAATTTGATGGAATGTTGATACCGGGTCAGCAAACACCGAAAACCTTGCTTAACGTGTTAGGAACAGCGCGGAATGTGCGCTACTGCGTCGATCCTTTGAATATGGGCAACAAGGAGATATTGTATTACGGCCAACAGGATCTGCAGATCGGCACTGTCATCAATGTATATGGCCGAGCTGTGGTCATCACCGACACGGATCCATTTACAAAGCAATACTATCGCAATCACTATGGGATAGAGGACTTTACGCCGATTGCGGTGCCAACGAGATCGGATGTCTGCAAGCCGTATGACAAGTCGAGCCGGGTGCTGCCACCATTCAATGGCTGGGGTAGTTTCGAGGACTCCGCCGGTAATTGTGTGTCCATTGTGGCCAAACGTCCTAAAACCGATTTCAGGAAATTCATAAAATTCGATCGCTATGTGCTGCGTTATGGAGCCAAAATGTTGTCCACAATACGAGAAAATTGCGAGCGAATTTTTGTGATTAGCTATTACCTCAGCGATGATACGATGCAGGTGCAGGAGTTAGCGGTACGCAATTCAGGATTCCTCGGCGGTGTCTTCATGAAGCGGGGTCGCGTCCTTATTCCCGGCCAGGAGACGTTCACCTGCAAGCAGCCGCAATATTACAAGCCATGCAATTTCTTCATTGGTGGCACCATGGTCATCAGAGACTTTATCTTTTATTTGGCTTCGGCTGATGAGTTCACTTTGTTGTATATGGAGCATCATCCGGAACAGTTTTCGCACTCCAATATAGAAAATATTTTAGAAAAGGTGCGGAAATCTCTAGAGCCTCACATAGCACAGTTTGTCGAGTCCTGTGTCCCGGACTGCACTGAGCTGGGACAAAAGATGGAGAAGAGCGCCGTGTTTGTTTCCTTTGAGAGCCTTAAGAGTGCTTTGATTGCCATCATGGGCAATAAGATCAGTGATCATGAGATCATCTCCCTATGCCGTCATTTCTCTGGGGAGCAGGCTCCTCCAAATGCTTGCGTCAGGGATAAGGTGCGGGCATCCGCTCATTTGGAGATCAAGCGATCGCTGTGGAATGGTAGAGATGAGCTGATGGAGCATTTCCACCACATCAATCCCACCAATAAACCGTTCCTGCCGGAGAATCAAGTGCGGTCAACTTTGCGGGGATTCCGCATGCCCTTTACCTTGGAGCTAATCGATAATATATTGTCTGTACTGAATCGCAATGATTGTGACGATATCGAGGTCTGTGATCTGATGAATTTCATTGATGTATCTTGTACAAAGGGTTGCGATATGCCTCCTATCAACTACGCATTTGAACTCTGCCCGAAATTACCTTTTCAGTACAAGGGGCGTGTCGTTGACTTTGGGTGCTTCATTAAAGAACTCGGTTGCCCCCTCAATCTGACCAGTGGCAATCCTCAAGCGATAAATTTGATTGGGGATGCAAGAATTCTACCACCATCGCCTACAGCCGATTGCTAAACACGCACTCGGTGCTTAATCCTTTCAAGTGTTTTACATGTTTAATTTCTGAAATTTCTTTTCACACGTTAATTCAAAATTTCATGTACGATGTCGGACAAGCCGTATATTGACAATTACATTATGTAAGAGCGTATGCAGGAGATTGGGAGTCTATTATCTGTGTATGGTATTGCACGGGTGGAGTGGCGCCAGAAGAGCATTTTGAGACCAAAAAAGGGCGAATGGTATATTGGTAATTATAATCTTAAGGCTTGTTCAAAAAGTTTTTAAATATTGTATTTTTTGTTTTTCACAGATTGAGTTAAAAAGTCGACTGTGGGACAATTTGCTTTCTACCCACAAGTTTTGGAGAATTTAATTTTATACAAATGTGAATTTATTCTCTATTCAAACAATATACTTTTACAGCGAAAAATGGTGATGATACCCTGCTTATTATGGAATGCTACCGGTACGGTACCTATAAACAATGGCACAATAAAAAAGCTTAGAATAGCCGTAAATTCTTGTTAGCTGAACTCATTAAAAATTAGTAAAGAGTGTAGCATAAAATATGCAAACGAATTCTGCAAAGGCAGAAGGAAGCATCGACAACCCATAAAGTATATGAATGGTCGTAATTCTGAATTGTGATTCCGACTCTGAATTTCATCCATCATAAACATACGGTTCAGATTCCGGTTTAAGTTTGATAGCGTGGTTCCGTGAAAATATTATCGTCGTATTATGTAGCACAAGATTGAAGTCGTTGAGGTAATGAATCAAGAACTTTTTGTCCGAGTTTCACAAAAAAATTTCATAAAGATCCCTATCACCTTCCAAGGAAGACACTTTGAATTTTAAATAAGTTTTTAATAATTTTGCAGAATTATTTTGGTTTATTATTTAAAAAACAATTTTAAAAGTGAATTTCTTGTCACCATGTAGTTTTTCTAAGTTAGCCCTCTTCAAATACACAATTTTTCGACAGAAAAAGTCGTTGTGGTCAGTTTCAGATAAGCGATTCAACTGATCGGATTTTTCATAGTATTCAGGTATGTTATACAACTAAATAAAATTTGTATCTTTTTAATTAAGAAATTAAAAATTACACAAAAATACAAAGATACAGTGTTACTGATATCTTCCCACACATTCAGGGCTCGGCGCGATCCGGTAGCAATTTACATACCCATGTATGTAATATACCTATTAGGGCCCACTAGAAAAGATGCGCTCCGGTTCGCACCCTTTGCTCGCATGTTCATATAATTTCTCCTGAAGTTAAATGAAATAAAGACCTTTCTGGGAAGAAAAGATCCCACAGGCTCAGAAAAAACAGATGTACTTTTTTACCAATTTCACCCCTATACGTTGGGTAACCTTCACTGTCGATATATTTTGACCATTTTTCATACTCTGAATGCAGCGTCACGCGAGTTGAGTTGTAAATTCAGACTCTGAATGTGACTCGAAGGACCAACATGTTTAAATATAAACACACGAGTTGAGTTGTAAATTCAAACGCTGAATACAGATCGAAATTCAAAGTATACAGACTACATATAGTGTAGAACTGTATTTCCAGATTCGACGATTAGCTTCAATCTCTGAACACGGCTTCGAAGGACCAAAATGTGTTTTTAAACCAAAATACATCTGTTTCTTATCTAACGCAGTCGCTTGTTAGTCGACCGCTTGGTATTTCCATCTTCTGCGATCCTTTGGGAAACTCTAAGAATATCGTGAAAATATGCAGGCCAGCCTCAAGTACCTATCCTTGACGGCTCTTCATGAGTCCGCTACCTGATTCCCATAGATTCGCATGTTCATTGAACAAGAGAATACCATTTTTTCCAGATTTTTGAAGGGTGTTACTAGCAATATACCTCTCAAATTTGGTGAGTTAAGCTTTCAAATTGTGTGAGATTTATGGTCTTATCGATTTACACTAACAGATGTATCGGTTTAGGGAGGCGTAGTAAGCCAATTCCTAAATTTTTTTTCGATTTCTTAGGGGAGTTACCAGTAACGTACTTTCAAGATTTGGTGTCTAGGGCCAATGTTGCTGGGGGCGGGTGTAAGTGTGATCTAAAAATGTATTTGCTCATATGTAAAATAGGTTACCAGAAAGTAATTTTCCATGCTAGGAGGGGCTTTATCTTTAAAATTATGGAAGATATGCGGACTTATCGTTTTATACTTTCCTTAATATCGGCTTTGGCTAACCTTTACTTAGGTTTACTAACTTGAAAATGGTTCACGTTATTTTTGTACCTTTGACTTATTTTAAAGTCTATTCAGCACTGATGATTGGCCAACCAGTTGTATAATAATGTATGCTTATCACATTTAATGATAAGTGCTAAGATTGCAAAGAATACTTTAAATCAAAAATCCTGAAAATCGCTTTGATACCAAACTAAACTTTAATTTCATAAATAAAATTTCAAGGACGTTGGTGGACTGAACGTGTTTGTCACCTAGTTATTATGCTTAAAAAACAATATGCCATAAATTGGAAAAAACATATTTACACCTCTCAGAGCAATTTATTGTTAAATAGTATTTCATATTGCATATTAATAAATAAGCCATATTTATTTAGAAGATATTAAAAAAATCCGTTAATTTATAAAGACTTAAGTTTGGCAATGTATATATCTGAAAGCATTTCCGACTCTCAATTAAGGTTAATTAATTTTACTATAAAATAAAAATTCTACAAATTGGATAGTGAAAGTTAAGTTATTTGCTGTAAATCCAAAAAGAGTTTGAATCGACTGTTGCACGTACGGAAGAAACAGAAAATCACGTCGCAAGTTTGCAACACTCTTATGCATACGTAAGTGAATTCGAAACCGCGCAACAATGTATGGATTTGTTGAAGAAAACGAGAAAAATCGGTTATAATTACTAATGTATGCATGGTCGACCCTTAACTTGTACATTCGAGGCTTAAAACATACTACTTGGCATAGACACCGTTCAGTTGAGTTTCGGTAACAGTCTCAAACAAATGATAAAGCTCCGTAGGAAAATGAAAATACAGTTGTTAACCGTTTTCGTGTATGGGTATATAGCAGTGTGCACCTGTTCACCGGACCTTTCCTTACCAACGGATACATATGTGAACGCTTTACAAAATTCACATAATAGTGTTGATTATGGTGCGTGAATCTCAAGTTGGATATTCTGGCTTAAAGTCTTAAGAATTTAAAAATTATAGTTTACAAAAATAAAATGTGCAGTTGTCAAAGGTATTTTATATACTTTAAAAAGTGTTCTTCATAAAGCTGTTGCGTAGCGATTATTGCATTGTCTTGATTTAGTTCCCCATTATTTAAAATAGTATATTTTGTGACAAGGGATATTTTATTTAACATATGAACTACACTAAATTAAATTGTAAAATTAGTTTAATACATTGGACAACATTTTTTCCAAAACTTTTAATGCCAGCAATGTTATGGCTCAAATATGTATTCATCATATTCATATAAGAAATAATTGAACTTTAATATGCTTTAAGCAGTGTTACTTTGTCAAGAGGACTTTAGTTTCCATATATATTAATAATAATAAAAATAATTAACTATAATGTTTTTTCCGTGCAGTAAGCGAAACATTAATTTATTTAACTTCTGCTTGATCGCTCAGATCCCTGAATTTCTAAAATTATTATAATAATTATTATTAGCTTACTATATGTATATTTTATAATTCTGTATTTTTAGTATATTAACGAATTAGGAAAACATATATACATTTTGTGAAATTATTAATAATTGGTATGTTGTTGTGATGATAGTGTTTTCTGTGTGTCACTCTTTTGGGTAAAATATAATATATGTTTATAAAATATAGTAGTGTACTTATGTATGTGTGGAGTAGACAAAATAGTGGCCAAATTTAATTTAAGACCCTATCAAGAGTCGAGCTACGTCCACTCACTGCGGCAAGCTTAATTATAAATTTGAAAAGGTCAAAATTGTGGTACTTTGTATTACCTGTTTCAGTTGTATGGCTTGTGGAAATCGCTTGTAATGTACATAAGTTATGCTAATTTATAGCCCTAAAAATGTTAACCCTTAACATAAAAAGTATAGTTGCTACTGTAATTTGGCCGTAACAGCAGTCATTATTATGTTTTTTTTAGAATGTTTTTCAGCAGAATTTTATATTTTCAGATGTTCGTTTTCATAGTTTTCTTCGAAAGACAAGCATCATTAATGATATGTCCCACATTTTCTATGCGTCTTTCTAATTTGTTTTTCTTTTATGTTCAATTAGATGCTAATGGAGGAGGTTATCAATACAACCCACCACCAGATAATAGCTATTTGCCACCAGATAATAGCTATTTGCCACCAGATAATAGCTATTTGCCACCAGATAATAGCTATTTGCCACCAGATAATAGCTATTTACCGCCAGCTACTCCGCCACCGCTTCCTGCATACGGTCCTCCACCCTTGTCATATAACTCCAAACCACCAATATTTTATAGACCATCTTATCCAACACCATATCACACCCACGATTCTTTTTTGGACAAACTAAAATCTAAAATAAGTCTCTTAACAATTGGAAAATTAATTCTAAAGCTATTAATATTTAAAAAAATAGTTAAATTTATCGGAATAATTTGTCTGCTTCTGGTTTTACCAAAGCTAAAGAATATGTTTCACGATAGCATGCCCATGGAGGACGACGGAATGAGCAGCAAAATTGTGCAGACTGATCAAGGTACGACTGGTGAAATGCACATTTATGATGAAAACATAATTTTCTTATATTCAATTTTCAGATCAATTACAAAAACAAATAAATGATGTTTATGATCTTATAATGAACTCCATTCATTACCTCGATGAAGAAAACACCTAAAATGTAATTGGTTTGAATCGGGACAATTTTCATATGTTTAACCATCTGCAAAAGTATTATTTATTTATTATAAAATTGAATAATTATAAAAAAATAAATTTTTCTATGAATAAAAATGTAGTTTATATATACTGGGTTAATCGAAGAATGAAAAATCCTCTAAGTTGGCGAGTTGTTTAATTTTTTGTTATTACCGATCATGCATTGACCTTCAAAAAAAGACCAAAGATTTTACATTTGACTTTGCTTACCCAGAAAGTTAAATTTAATTTCTATAGACGGTCAGGTCTTTGGGCATATATCAGAGCACCATTTGTTTTTAAATTTGTAACACAAAACACTTGTGAGCAGGTGAACTCCGATCTGGAAGGGATGCGGCGAGATAGCCATTGTTTCTTCTTAAATTTATATTGATTCATTCGTTGTTTTTTTTAATCGTTGAAAAATAAAGCAACACATAAGTAAGTGGAAAAAAATATATATTTTGGCTGGTTACCATAAACAATTTATATTAATACTTGTACTTAAACTCCATGCGGAACAAATATTGAATATTAACCTGTGCAATATCATATACGATATACTCATTATACAGCAACGAAGATTTTAAGTTTTCATTAGTCACAGGCTTTCCAAGTGGAATTTCTACACCATCATCCCGTACATGTGAACCTTTTGGATCTGGCATTGTGCGACCGTGGCCAAAACAGCTATGTTTACCTTTTGGTAATTTTTCCACATATTTAGCGGCCGTACATTCCATCATGTCACCCAAGGCCACTTCAGACAATAGCATTATTCCTGTAGAATTTTGCTGACTTGTACAACAATAATTTGCTGATTTGGACACCATATCAGCAAAATAAATACCCTTTCCGAACATGTAGCCAGTTGGTGGAGCTTCAGGCGGAGCAATTTTCAAGCCATGCGACAATATTCCAACAAAGTTTGTTAGTCGAGAACCGTGCCATAGCAATTTACGATTGTGCAGTTTCTTGAATGGCTTAAAGCGCCGAGCTTCTCCTTGTCGTGCAACCTTAAATATGTCTATAACTTGAAGCTCATATGAACTATGAGTAGATGCATGTGTATTTTGCACATAACAGTTCAAAGTTACAAATTCTTCACCATTTTTGTCTAGTGGTTGTAGATGTGTTTTTAACTGTTCATAATGTTTATCTAACGGATTGATGTCCTCTATAATATCCTCGCTCTTAATTAAATTGTAGGCAACTTCAATCTCCGCCAACGAATCCAGCATTTGACGTAAACTTTCGACCTGTTCTATAGTGTCAATCAAAGGCGGCGCATGGACTCCAAAACAGTGAGGAATTAATGTGTAGAATCGATTACTGGCATCAATAAATCCAGAGTTAGTGCCATGTGTCTGTATCAAATCATATATTTCCGTAACAACTGAGTACGCTGACTGAATTTGCTTCAAACTCAGTTTTCCCAATGGCATTTTTTCCATATCTATGTGAAATTCCATCATAGTTTTCTTCATAGATTCGACATCAAATATAAGCTTTATTAGGCTTTGAAGCGATGGTTCAAGTTTAGAATCAATATTTTCATTGCCGGTGTCTTTCACTACATTATCATCTTCATATTGAATGTCGATTGGATACATGCGACCCGGAATTTTTACAAAATTATTTCTGTTTTCAAAATCATTTCCTGTTTTTTCAGAATATAAGCCACAAAAACAATGTATAGCCTCTATTACCGTTTTAAAATCTTCCACTTTTGAACCTCCAATAGTCGTACCAATACGGCCCCAAGAGCGGAAAATCCAATACCTGTAAAAATAAAATTGAATATACTTATGGGCTGAGTATGACTATATGATCCAAATTATAGACATACTTATTCTTATTATCGGCTTCCAAAAGTTGCAATTTATAAAATGAATTTTTATTGCGCTGTATGTCTGTTAAGCCCAGTACAATATTATACTTGTCGTCGCCTTTGACATACACATGTGCTATATCCTCCAGACCACTATCAGGATCAACAGCAAGTCCATTTTTTACCTTAAGAGTCACCGACTTCGGTACAGATTTTGTGTAAATACTTTTCGACTTTGAACTCTTTAATTCTTCTTGAGGCAGACGCGCTGATGGGTCTGTACCCCAGTCGCAAAGAGTCATACTACTTATGAAATTAAGGGCGCCAGTGCCATCAGATTCAACAGAATCAAGATACTTCTCAGGAATAATATGTATACCAAGCTCTTTTGCTCTTTTCATACGAGAGCTCATCTTCTCCACTTCTTTTTCTGTAGATATAATAGCTATGGTATCATCAAGTATTTTACTATTGAATTTTCCGCCCAACTTTCCAATACGTTTTTTTATTTCCGCTTCAGTGTCTTTCAGACCGATTAGTGATAGTTTAAAATTGTATAATGGGGGTCGTTCTCGTTTAATTTTGGGGCTGAAAAAACATAAAACAAATTTTAATTGTCTAGAATGTATTAAATTTTTGTAATAACATTTTTTTTCCTTACTAACCCATCAATTTCATCTGGATTTTTCTTTATAGCAACGTCCTTGGCAATAGTTGATGCGCTTGGAGGCACGTACTGAATAAGTCGCGTTTCAGGTTTTTTTTTAAGATCGCTCCAAAAATTATAAGTAGTTTTGAAGTCTTTCGGAACCTTGCATGCAGTTCGCTTGGGTTCAGTGAATAACTTTGTGCACTTAGTCCATTCTGAGACGTTGCCATTACATATGTAACCAGATTTATTAAAAATAAACTGTGTACTTTTGCATTCTGGACAAGATTCAATTGCGCCAAAAGTCAATAGATCCGCCGCTTGATCTAAAAGTTTTTCAGAATCACCAGCTATAGGTGTCTGTCCGTTGTACTCCAAAAGCTGCTCAATATCTGTTTTTTTCATTCCGTTTTTTAAAAGATCACGGAATTTGAATAAATTATCATTCTGTTTTTTTAACCTTTTCTTCTTCTCATTTTCTTCGGCCTCATCTTTTGCCTCCAGCTTTGGTTTCTTGGCGTCTGGTATATCATCAGAATTTATTAAACTGCAAACAAAAAATTAACATTTAGCAATTTGTAACTTATTGCAATTTTATATAACAAGTGAATAACGAATACAGAAAGCTAAGGCACTAGTTCATATAGGAACTGACAAATCCGACTATATTTAATTAAATTGAATAACATGAAAGAACAACAATGTAAAATACTCACGGCAACAATTTTAAGACTTCCGCTTTGTCGTCAGCTTTTAAGCCTTTATATCCAGGAAGAGTTTCACCTGTATCAAGCCAACCAAGGTCCGATCGCATTTTAGCAAAGCACTCCAAATGATGCCAAACTTTTTGACCACCGTATTTCATTCCAATTTCAGTATCGTAAATGGTTTTACAAACACGAACTTCATCTTTGTTTATTTTTAGTTCGCATCCACGGCATGCTGCCCGTGACGATTTAGAGTACTCGATCCCGAAATCTTTAATTGCTTGCTGTTCGGACTTTGAACGCTTACCGGCTTTGCCAGCAACGGCTACTTGTGCATTACCTAAAATCAAAAATTTTTTGTAAAGCTTTTCGTTCGTTATAATTACTATACATACCAATAAGTTTTGTCAGCTCTGTTTGGTCATCAAATCTCAAATTTTCAAAGTTCTTTATATCCCCCACAGAGGCTGGCCGCTGTTTCTTTAAAAAACAGTCCTTATGAAACCAGTTTGGAACTTTTCCATCATGAAAGGGAGACTAATAAATAATATTAATAATCGTGTCAGTGTACTGCTCAATGATTTCGATGCTCTGGGTAAAACAGAGTCTTACGAGAGCAAGTTAGTTGGATGGCTCTCACGGTCAGCCCCAGGCAGACAAAATATTTTTGGAAGCGAGTCAGTTTTTGTACAATCTGAACTGTGAAAATCGTATGACAAATGTTATAAATAAAACTGAGTGCGAAGTATTTTTTTGGCAATTACATTATAGTTAAAAGCGTCCATTTAGTAACGATATTAAGCGCCATTTCGAATGGTGACATTTCAAATATTAAATTTTGAGTAATGGGATGATTAAACGCCGAAAGGCAACTAATAAGCACTTTCGCGCTTAGTGTATTGATCAATTGTATCACAAAGCATGAATGAAAGTTTCATCGAAGGGTACTTCATTAAGCGATTCGGTAGCAATATACCTGCTTCTGTCTCACACATTCACGACCCTTTAGGGCCGCTAGAAACGGTGCGTACTTGTTCGCACCCACGCACGCATGCACATAAAAGGCTGGATTTTTCGTTAACCTGTGATGTTGCCATAGTCAAGTGAATTGAAATATTGACCTGCACAATTTTCTCTGATGGGACCCAGAATCTCAGAAAAAACCTGATGCACTTTTTTTTTTGTCAATTTGTCGCCTCTATGTATTGACTGCTTAGTGGTTATACGCATCAAACTTGACGAATTTAAAATAAATATGTTATCCAATGATAGACAATGGTCCTGGAAAATTTACATTTTATATTGATGCCATAACATACTGTGTCGCAAAGCTTATTTCGACCAGTTTCAAGCAAATAAAATTTAATGAGCTACAGTGTCTAGAAGCGAGTTTGAAGAAACAAATTAAATTGCCTGCCATAAACTCATTATTAATTATTGTTCGAAAATTCTAAGGATCGATGCAGGTACATATGTGAACCACCGAAATGAATATATGACCCTAATAAAATGGAATTTCCCAACCAGCTAGGTCGGGTTATGTGAAAAAGTACCTAAGTTTATGGTTCAAACTTTTTGGAAGTTACATTATGGACAGCTACGTGGCAAAAAACAGGATTTTTGCGTAAAGTTGAATTTTTTCGGTATAAATAGAACTATCCTCCGTAGTCAGTTTAGTTTTGTCCTGCATTTCGGGTGCAATAAGCCAACAAGGACCATGGGCAAACGGACTACCATTGATCAACGGAAAATCATCCTGGAACACTTAATAATCGGATATTCAATCTAAACACCTCAACTGTATTCTACATCATTTGGAGTTTCGTGGACGAAAATTTGATGTAGGGCGAGGGCGGAATGGCACCAAACCCGATTTTCACCGAGCAGGACAAGCCGAGGATCATCAGGAAAATAAGGGGAAATCTAAAGCTATCGGCTCAAAAACTGATTCAATAGGTGCAGGATGAAATAAGGAAAAATTTCAGTATGGGAACTGTGCTCCAGGTTCTGCCCAACCTTCACTTTGATGCCCGAGAACCACGGAAAACGAAATTTACAAGCGCAGAAAATATAGGGTCTGAGATGACGTTCGTCAAAATCCACTTGGACAAGGATTTCGAGTTCTGGAACACAGACATATTTGAATATGAGTACAAATTCAACACTTTTGGCCTGGACGGACGGGCGGAATTATGTGTGACGATAGTCCAATACCGAGCTGAATCCCTAACACTTAAAGCCAACAGTCAAGCATGATGGAGGAAGTGTCACGGTTTGGGTATGTATCTCGGTAGCCGGAAGTTTGGTGATTATTGAAACAACAATGGACAAGAATGTGTACCTCAATATACTAAAAGAAAAATTACTCCAAAGTGCCGAGAAGCTCGGAATCGGACGCACTTTTCGGTTCTACTAGGACAATGACCCCAAGCATAAGTACAGTCCTGGCTTATCTACAACGTGATAATTCCATCGGCTGGAGGAGTGGAGCAAGATCATCCCAGAGACTACCCGGAAGCTGGTATATTCCATGAAAAATAGGCTAAGCGAAATTGTTAAGGCTAAAGGATATCATACTAAGTATTAACATCCTTATTTGAGCTTCTATACTACGCTAAATATTTAACTTTTCTTAGGACTGCTTACCGTAACTTTGACCTGTATTTTGGATGTTTTCAGTTTTTGACTAATTTTAATTAATTAATATTTTAATCAAAAATAAATTTCCTTTTCAAATGTGATATAACTTTAAACAAATTGGCATTTAAACATTTTGAATTTGTTTCCTTGTTTAAGCTTTATAGTACTTTACATTTTTTGCTAGACACCGTTCAAAATGAAATGTCTATTGGCTTCCAATGTGCTCTAGTATTGGGGTTAGAGGCCGACTTTTGGTCTTGGCCAGATAACGAGCCAAATACAGCTCTAAGTGAAAAAATATGACTGCTGTAATATATGAATATATGTATATAAAATTAATATAATATACGTAAGTGTATATTTGTGCATCTTTAATAATATTGAACTTCAGTAATCGAGTCTTTGCTAGGCAAAGCGCAAAAGCAGAAGCCTCATAGTCGGAAAATAGGCTTAATACCGGCTGCAGCAGCAGGAACTGCAGGCGCTAGTTACTGTATATTAAAAAACAACTGAAGCATTGCTTCAATGTGGCACATAAATAAGTATGTTTGTATTATTCTATGTACACATAATTGCAAAAATGAAGTAAACCATTAATCAGTTTTTTATAGCTAATGTCCTTGGGAATAATACATTTACATATGTTCCATAATTATTATAATACCATTATTAATTTGCATATGCAGGATATACTTACTTGCACCATGGTAGCAATGCGTAAAGAATCTTTTGGAATTGGAGTCTTGCAGCCTTTACAAGAAGCACGCCCACTTTTTGCATACTCAGCCGTGTAAGGCAATTCAATGTCCATTTTTTAAACTTTCGGTTTTACTTTGCAATACAGAGTAAATTATTTCACCACAAGCGAGTTTTGCCGCTAAACTCAATTGCATGAGTTTAAAAGTAACATCATCGTACATTTTTTTACGATTTTTTTTTAGTTACTTATAGCGTCGTTCTGGAACAGTGAAATAGAACACAAAAGCGAAAATTTTTGTCTCACTGACAGCAATGTCATATTAGCATTTAGACTGAGTTGGTTAAGAGAGAAAGTATATAAGGTTGTTTGAACGTAAAGATTTGTCAATTCGCTGGAGATTCTAGTTATTTAGTTTTTAAAGTCTATTCGCAAACCATTTTGAAAAGCTAAACTAGTAATGCTTATTGCAAATAAATTGTATTAATGTGACTTGTCTATAACAAAATACATCTCAATACAAGCTTATTTCGACCAGTGGCTAGCAAAAATTTGTATTGCCTGCCATAAAATAATTATTCATTAATTTTCAAAAATTCCAAAGACCCATGGCAGGTACATATATTAACCACAAATATGACTATATGACCCTAACAAACTTGGGTTTTTCAACCTGCTGGGTCGGGTTATGTGAAAATTTACCGCTATTTATGATGAAAGGTTATTTCGGTCAGTTACATTATGGACACCTGGGTGCCATAAAACCCGGATTTTTTACCTAAAGTTGAATTTTTTCGGTATTAATAGACCAATCCTCCGTAGTCAGCTTACATTTTCCTGCATTTCGGGTGCAACAAGCCAACAAGGACTATGGGAAAACTGACTACCATTGATCAACGGAAAATCATCCTGGAACACGTAAGAATCGGATATTCATATCGCCAAATAGCTAAAATTGTCAATCTAAACACCTCAATCGTATTCTACATCAATCGTATTCTTCATGGAGATTCGTTGACGAAAATTGGATGGAGGGCGAGGGCGGAATGACACCAAAACCGATTTTCACCGAGCAGGACGAGTGGATATAAGGGGAAAGCTTAAGCTATCGGCTCCAATACTGACTCAACAGGTGCTGTACGAATTGGGGAAAAAGTACTGTGGGGAAACTGTTCGCCAGGTTCTGCCCAACTATAACTTGAATACCCGAGTGCCACGTTAAAAGCAATTTATAAGCGAAAAATAGACCTGGATTTGGAGTTCTAGAACACATACATATTTGAATATGAGTCCAGATTAGTACAGTCCTGGCTTATCTGGAACTGCCCCCACATCATAATTCCACCGGCCCAGTCTCCAGATTTAAATGTTATTGAAAATTTGTCGGCTCTGCTGGAAAATAAAATCCGGAATCACAACATATCCAGCAAACAGGATCCCAAAAATGCTATTCTGGATGCGTGGAGCAAGATCAGCCCAAAAACTACCCGGAAGCTGGTATCTTCCATGAATAATAGGTTAAGCGAAGTTGTTAAGGCTAAAGGATATCATACTAAGTATTAATATCGTTATTTAAGCTTTTATACACCAAATATGTAACTTTTTAAGACTAGTAAAAATCTCCCGAGAACTTCTTCTGCTTCTGACCTGCACTTGCTAGGAAACGTTTCGCCCCCATTTCCATTTCCATCTCACCCAGTCTGTCAATGATGGCAAACTTAGGACCAGCCAAAAATTCGAATTTTATAAATGCGACCGGCTGGTTAAACCTTTAATACCTTAACACGAGGACCTGATGAAAACCGATATCCGGCATGGTATTCCAACGGGCCAAGCTTGGCCAATGTGAGTCGGCCTAACCAAACCTAAACCTATTTAAAGATCTTGTGCCTGTTATATAATTAAATGACCTCGCAATGCGGACTTACTTTTTATATTATGATACCGCAGGTATAATAGTAAATTGGTTTTGTGCAATGTCCGTCATGCTGTCCGTCCATCTGTCCGTCTGTCTGTCTGTACGTCTGTATGAACGCGCGTTTCTCCGACACCCTTAGAGATAGAGACTTGAGACTTGACTTGAAGGTTTTGATCCTACGTCCACTAGGGAGCTAAAAAATCGATAAATTTCATTTTCGCAAATCGATAAAGCCACATATCTCACAATTTAATGGATACTGTCACCAATTTTAGTTGATAGGTTGTTGGCGAGGTCCTTCAAAGATCGGCATGTGCCACGACCACCTCCGACGACCGTAGCCCCCCGCCACAAAAACTTTTAAGTGGCTATATCTTCCGTAGTTTATGAGTTGGGAACGTCAAATTTGGTAGGTACATATATTACTGCCAATCGCCTTTAAGCACCATCTTTAAGTTGCCACGCCCACCAGCGCCCATAATCGACAATGCCGATATTTCGGAAAGTGTAAGTCGATAAAACCGTACATCTCCCACAATTGTAAAGATAGATTAACCAAACTTGGAAGGTAATTTGCTGGTAACCTCCTCCAAAGATTGGCACATCATTTTTTGGACCACGCCCACAACAAAAATGCACATATCTTCCATAATTTGTAAGCTAGTCACTAAATTTTGAAGGTATCTTATAGGTAACTCCCCCAAGCGATCGATAAAAAATTGGATGGCCTAAACCGATACACCCTTTGGTGTAAATCGATAAGCCCATATATCTTAAGTCACAAAATATGAAAGGTATGTTGCTAGTAACACCCAACTAAGTAAAAAAAAAATATCTTGGACCACGCCCACTCCCGCCCCCAAAAACCGATAAATGCTCAAATCTCCCACAATTTAAGAGGTACAGTTACCAAACTTGGAAGGAAGATTATTAGGAACTTTGTCTTTAATTTTTTTCATCCACGCCCACTCACTCCCCAAACTCTCGAAAAGGTTATATCTTCCGTAATTTAAGAGCTACAGGTGCTAAACTTCGAAGAAGGGTTACATTCTTATATCTACCTCATTCTGAAAGGCAAACTAGGACGGTATTTCGCAGTCGGTTACGTCCGATTGCAACGATCTCTCTTGTTATAGCCTTAACCCATTAAAAATGGGTAAAAAGGGTATAACGGTTTTGTGCAAATGTATGTAACAGGCAGAAGGAAGCATCTCCTACCCCATAAAGTATATATATTCTTGATCAGGATCAACAGCCGAGTCGATATAGCCCTGTCCGTCTGTCTGTCCGTCTGTCCGTCTGTATGAACGCGCGGATCTCAGAGACTATAAGAGCTAGCGACTTCAAATTTAGAATATAAATTCGTGTACCAGGCGCAGATTAAGTTTGCTTTATTTTATCGATAACTGCCTCAGTTTTTTAATTATCGATACATTTCGATTTCCGATAGCAATAAATACCACAATTTAAGAGGCAGAGGCTTCTAATTTATACATAATATGCATACACATATTATCGATCAATTGCCAAAATTTCATTAAGATCGAATAAGAAAATATATTTTCATATTGATTTTCTTGCTGTCAGCAGCCGCAAGCAATTTCTGTATGCATGAATAGGCGAGCGCATGTGTGCGAAAGAGATGGCACATATTCTGCAGAGCCCCGATAACTACTGTTTCGTGTACGTATGTGAATATGTAAGTGCAGGGTCATGTCATTTTATCGTAGCTTTCCACCGGTTGTTAGTTTCACGCTCAATAGGATTCCATTTCATAGACTATATAAAGTAAATGATTAAGGCTTACTACATAGCCTTGTATTTAAATTACTAAATGGTGAAATCGATTCCGCTGCGCTGATGAGCCAAATTAATTCTTTAACCGTCACGTTACTTCAACACTCGTCTCTTAATCGTTATTTCTTGCATGAACCGTTTTGAGTACTCTCAAATGATTACAATAGACTCATCAGGTACTCAATTTAGAGTCTTCCATTTAAATAATCAGACACTCAGCGAATCACTTATGTTTTTTCTGGGTTTTTTCCAATTCATACAACAAATGGTAAGCCATTTTGCATTCAATTACCCAAAAAATCATATAATATTCCAAATATTTCAATAAAAAAATTTAGTTTGTTATTTTACAATTTAATTTAATTTGCTAATTTTTGTATTTTATTATTTTTTCGAACGACCTTAGTTGACATTAAATAATTAAATTAAATAAAATAATAAAAATGGCTAAATTGGCAGCACTGCTTCCAACAAGCGCATACAATGCTCAAAATGTGTAGCATATCGTTATCGATGAAAACATATATAGATATTTCCCCGAATGTGATATCGATACTATATTGATAATATCAATGTAAAAAACTATTAAGCTTTAGGTAGAAAGAAGGAAATCCACCATCTCAGATATTAATATATATTAATATAGTGCAGTAAAATGACCGAAATTTCGGAACCACTGACATTGGCTAGAGGTAAGGCACACATGTTTATTTGAGGTGTGTGTTCAGTCTAATAATAAAACATATTATTACAGATGTTAAGAGGTCAATAGAGCTATTAGAAAAGCTTCAGTCTAGCGGAGATTTTCCAACTACAAAATTGGCAGCATTGCAAAAGGTGTTAAGCTCTGACTTTTTAAATTCTGTACGTGAAGTCTATGAACATGTTTTCGAAACAGTTGACATCCAAGGCTCACACGATGTTCGTGCCTCTGCAACAGCCAAAGCTACCGTGGCTGCTTTTGCTGCCAGTGAAGGACATGCCCACCCACGCGTTGTAGAGCTGCCAAAAACGGAGGAAGGTAAGTATTTAGTATAATAACCGAGGAACCAGAATTTGGATGCTACGTCTACAAATATTTGTGTAGAAAAGGGAATGTTCGTACATGAACATACATATGTACAGTGTCTCAAAGCTCATTTCGACCAGTGTCAAACCCAAAATTTGAGGTGCTATAAAGTGCAAGGAAAAAACGCAAAATGATTAAATGTCAATTTGTTAAAAGTTATATGACACTTGAAAAAGAAACTTTAGTTTTTATTAAAATATTAATTAATTAAGATTAGTCAAAAACTGAAAACATTCAAAATACATATCGAAAATTAGTTCGAGCAGTCTTGAAAAAAGTTACATAATTGGCGTATAAAACCTTAAATAAGGATGTTAATACTTATTCTGATATCTTTTAGCCTTAACAACTTCCCTTAACCTATTATTCATGGAAGATACCAGATTCCGGGTAGTTTCTGGGCTCATCTTGCTTGGATATGTTGTGATTCCCCATGTTATTTTCCAGCAGAGCCCACAAATTTTCAATAACATTTAAATCTGGAGACTGGGCCGGTGGAATTATGATGTGAGGACAGTTCCAGATAAGCCAGGACTGTACTATTCCGGACTTATGCTTGGGGTCATTGTCCAGGTAGAACCGAAAAGTGCGTCCGATTCCCAGCTTCTTGGCACTTTGGAGTAATTTTTCTTTTAGTATATTGAGGTACACATTCTTGTCCATTGTTGTTTTAATAATCACCAAATTTCCGAACGTCAGACCCTCTATTTTTTGCGCTTATAAATTGCTTTTTCCGTATCACTCAGGCATTTAAGTCATAGTTTCGCAGAACCTGGCGCACAGTTTCCCCACTGCACTTCTTCCCTATTTCATCCAGCACCTGTTGAGTCAGTATTGGAGCCGATAGCTTAAGCTTTCCCCTTATTTTCCTGATGATCATCCGCTCGTCCTCTTCGATGAAAATTTTGTTTGGTGCCATTCCGCTCTTGCCCTCCATCCAATTTTCGTCGACGGCATACAGTTGACTACTTACATTGACCTTTTCAGCAATTTGGCGATGTGAATATCTTATTTTGAACTGTTCCAGAATGGGTTTCCGTTGATCAATGATAGTGCGTTTGCCCATAGTCCTTGTTGGCTTGTTGCACCCGAGATGCAAGTTATAACTAAAATAACTACGAGGGATTGGTCTATTAATACCGAAAATATTCAATCTGACGTAAAAAATCGTGGTTTTATGGCACCCAGGTGTCTATAATGTAACTGGCCGAAATAACCTTTGACCAAAGGTTAGCATTCCTTACATACAGCACAGCTTCTAAAGGCAAAATAAATTAAGGCAGCGTATTTTTTGTTTGCAATCGAATTTAAATTACTGGCGAAAACCGCATGAGTATATACGTTTCTTCACGCATTTTTATGCACATACAAATGTATGTAGATAATAGTTGGGCCTTTTTTATTGCTATCGAAAATCGGTATGCATTAATATTCTCGTAAAAAAGATGTTGTACGACAACTTTCATTTCAAATTTATAGTATCAAGATCTTATAGCCTCTGAGATCCTAGTGTTCATTTTGGACTAAAAATGAATAGATTGCCATGCCTAGATCAACTCTACTGTTAATCCGGATCAATATATATATATATTTTTTTTTTGTGGTCAGAGATGCATTCTTCTGCCTGTTGTATACTTTGGCACAAAAGCAATTGGAGCAAATTTATATTTTTATTTGTTATTACATTTTTCTTCTTTCTTTCTATGTGCAGGACTGGGTTTCAATGTTATGGGTGGCAAGGAGCAGAATTCTCCAATTTATATATCTCGAATAATACCCGGTGGAGTTGCAGATAGACATGGAGGACTTAAAAGGGGAGATCAATTACTTTCAGTTAATGGTGTGGTAAGTACATTTCTTACAAAAGTTAAAAGATTCATCTGAAACAGGGCTATGCTGATAAAGTCGTTGTTCAAGTCTAGTAGCATAAAAGGACTTCAGCACAAAATTTGCTCATTAGTCAACCATTTGTAAACAAAGCTCTTTTCAATATATTTGTATTTAAACTACAAAAATTGTAGACAGTGCATAGATTCTTTATTATTTTATTTATTATTTATTTCGTAAACTTAAACGATATTAAAACAAGTATGATGCTGTAGTCGAGTTGGCTCGACTACGATATACCCTTAACCCAGTTGTTAAATATATTCTAGATTTATTGGATAATTTCCCGCTAAAATGATTTGCACTCAAATGTTCACTTCTGCAAGTACATTTCTTACAAAGTATTTTTGCTCACAAGCATATACATACATACATACAGACATACATACGTACACGAAACAGTACTTATCGGGGCTCTGCAGAATACACACAAATATATTGACGCTAGCGTCGATTATCATGCCATCTCTTTCTCCCACATGCGCTCGCCTATTTATGCATACAGAAATTGCTTGCGGCTGCTGACAGCAAGAAGATCAATATGAAAATATATTTTCGACTATAACTTTGGTGTTTCTTATCCGATCTTAATTTTGGCAATTGATCAATAATATGTATAAGCATATTATGTATAAATTATAAGCCTCTATCTCTTAAATTGTAGAATTTATTGCTATCGGAAATCGAAATGTATCGATAATTCCGAAACTGAGGCAGTTATCGATAAAATAAAGCAAACTTAATCTGCGCCTGGTACATGAAAACTTATATTCCAAATTTGAAGTCTCTAACTCTTATAGTCTCTGAGATCCGCGTGTTCATACAGACGGACGGACACAGACAGACGGGCGGACGGACAGACGGACATGGCTATATCGACTCGGCTGTTGATCCTGATCAAGAATATATATATTTTATGGGGTCGGAGATGCTTCCTTCCGCCTGTTACATACATTTGCACAAAACCATTATACCCTTTTTAGCCATTTTTAATGGGTTAAGGGTATAAAAAAAAAAACATGACAAAAGCAAGGTATCTGAAAATTATCCTCCAACCGCGGAATCATTTCTCTTGCCCAGCAACATCTCGTGGTTTGTTCTTCTTGTCAGTCATGTATAACCACTACTATATTTTTGTAGAGATATTAGAATAATTTTTTCCTCGTCATATTTTCTTAATTTGTCCATTAATATTAAATTAATTAATGTGTATTTGTTTCCTATTTCATTGCAGTCTGTTGAAGGTGAAAACCATGAGAGAGCAGTTGAACTATTGAAGCAAGCGGTTGGCTCAGTAAAGCTTGTCGTACGTTACACCCCCAAAGTTCTTGAGGAAATGGAAATGCGATTCGACAAACAACGTAATACACGTCGTCGCCAATAAAACAAATGAATATATAAATATAACAATTTATCAGACAAGTTTCATTACAAGCTTTGTAAATCTCATACAAACTAAATTCGCTCTCTTTAGCTGTAATTACGAGGGCTGCTGTTTGATTCAAATGAGGCTCATTTAAGAGGTAGAATTTCTTCGCGATACATTAAACGCTATGTATAATATAAAAATATGTGGCAAATCTTAGATATAGCTCAATGACTGCGACCATGTTCGTCATAAGTTTAAAGTAGCGGAAATTATGTAACAATGAAAAAAAGACGTGCGATGAGCGACTACAAAAAATTAGATAACACATCTTGTAGAGAGGCATCCAAATAAATAAGCGACGAATGTTTTGGTTTTTTTATATTCATTTTGCGATTAGGTTTGGAAAAAAGGCGCAGGAATAAATTTATAAGATCCCTTTTTTTTTTGACAAATATATATTCACTTGTCCTTGCATACCTGCATTCGACCAATCCAAACCATAATTAAACCACTAAGGGTGTTCAGTTTTATAAAATTTATTGTTTTAGTTTCATTTTTTTTAAGGAGCAAAAATAAAATTAAATGGCTGAACAGTATAGTTCTCTGGTCAGGTAGACGCTTCAGTTTGAATGTCTGTATGCAAGGCAGGGATCTCTTTCGTAGAGCACTCGTGCATGGTTAGGTTTCATGTGTTCGAAACAGAATTAAATTTTGAACAATCTAGAAAGGAGTCGAAAAACTCAAAAGTCAAATCATAAAATATAATTTTAAATGCCATAGAGTGTTTATTAAAGACAGCAGCAGCAACCTTCGTAGTTTTGTGTTTCTTGGTTTTTTACTTAACTGTTGGTAATGATTATTTTCTTTCAAGAAAGCAACCATTAACCGAAAATGTACCAAAATTATTATTATATAGTATTTAATAAAAAAATATTGTACCATAACTCAGTTTTAATTACGCCAAGAAAAAATATATTCAGCATTATTAAACATTGTAATTGATTATTTCAACATAAATCGGAATAATTAAATAAGCATGCAACTCAAAGATGCATCAAATGGAAAGAAATATATAATAAAAATAAAGCTATGCTTGTTGAATATATCAGAAAATCATACGAAGGAGTATAAGAACAAAGACCGAAATTAAGCTTGTATTTTGAGGCAGGTGACATTAGCTCTTATAACAAACGGCCCAAACGGATGAATATGAGAGGCCAACAAAACTAAAGCTAGCTCAGTATCAGCACCAATATCACCCCTGACAAAAAGTTGGTGGTCCAAAGTATATTTAATTACCTTAGGCGCTTAATTACTGCCAACCTCCTCCCAATATTGGTAAACCAAAACATATTACCAGCCCTACTCCGGCCACTACAAATCTTAAAAACTAGTATTATATTACTAGGTGACCACATCGGACCCGACTGTAATTATATTGTTATAGTCCTGTAATTTCAATAGTAGATTAATTGAATCCAAGTTTTGCCAAAAAGGTAATCCGAAACATCTCTCTCGTCAGGAATCGAAAGCTGCTCAATGATTTCGGTTTCACGATGATTATGCAGCAAGTCAGTATATTAATAAGTCCTTATAAAGACCGTTTGTATAATCTCATCAATCCGTTTGCCAGCACAGTTGAGTCAAATATTGAAGTGCTTCCAGCGATCTCTGGATCAATGAACGTCGCAACCGAAGTCCCTCAGTTCATTAATTATTATTTTATTTGCAAAATCTATCCGTATAATAATTATACATACATATACATATAAGCTTGTAATATTGAGAGACTCCAATTACCGCCGTAGAAGAGTATTGGTCTGATAACTGTTGTTTATTTCTTCCCCGTATACCACACGCTCAAGTCTATTTCATTTGATCGATAGCTGCCCTCTTTTCGCAAATATTGAGGCAATAAAATAAAAGTTATAGTCTTCCAATGTGTATATAATATTTCCTGATATATTAAGAAACACCCGAATTATTGCACATAACGAATGCTCGAGCTGAGAGAATTCCGAAAGTCGTTGTATACAAGGAACCAACCAATTTTAAGTATACTTTTGGATACGATTTTTTTTCGTCCAGCGGCGGCTGAAATAGACTCTATATTCGAGCAGAATTCTTGATCTTATATCCTTTTCACCTACCTTGCTCCTTTTTTTATAGACTTCCAAGCTAGACCAATAAATTAATAAAGGCAATACTTTTGCGCTTTTGCTTTATTGAAAACCAACCCATTTCTGCGACGCATACTGCTTTCTTGAGCGTAGTTCTGCTGTCAGGTCATACCTATTCAAATTCTTTGTTTCTTGTCCTTGTAAAATTACAGAAATGTTCGACAGAGGTTGATCTTGAAGATTTTCCAGTTTATTCTGTTTTGACTCAAGAACTTGATTGGTCTTGAAGAGCTTTGTCAAACTTATAACTCGTTACATTTGTTATCAAAAAGGAAAGGTGGATCAGCTTCTTAATTTGATTTCAACTGAAAGCTTGTAATAGCTTGAACAACTTAGCCTACAGGCTTTGCCTCCAATAAGCTTAGGTTGGACTAGTCCAATGGCTGAAGTTTATCTGCAGGTGCATAGCTGTTCTCTTCCTCGGGTTGCATCGAATCTTCCCAGTTTAATATCCCTACATATAGCCAATAGACACCGTGTCAGCAAGTATGTATCGGATATATACCAAGCTCTGTGTTTTCAGCAAAGTGCCCACCGGTCATTGTATCCGATTAATACACACATTCGATAATAGTGCTGACTTCAGCTTAGCGCCTACGATTTCAATCAGCGATTTTTTGCTTCAAACCACCGCTTGACTTGTTTGGCCACTGCGAAATTTCGATTTCGAAGGCTCGCTACAATGCTGATAAGAAATAGTAGGATGTCATCAGCATTTGTAACTTACGCATTCGACTGCGAACAGCTTGGCTCTTTCTAGGTAGACCTCAGCCACTACGACTAATGTAATTCGAAGGAGATGACGTTTGTATTACTCCGGCACCAGCCCACGTCCCTACAGATGAAAAAGGAACATACTCAGAGGCGTATGTGAGTTTTGGCCATGATTCAAATCCACTATTTTTTCTACTGCACGGAGATTCGCGGATTGCCTGTATCCCTTCTTAATACCGTAGGCCGCAATGTATCCGTCAGGTGTGATCCGCGAGTGGCAGGTCTGATTTTCGCCACGGGTCGTTAACGCATTTGCCTGAAGTGTAGGGTGCGAGTCTTATGACCAATGTGGTACAATTATCAGTCGACACTAAAAGGTTACAGTTGAGGGACTTCGAACATTTTTTTTCACAGAATTTAGTTATGCAGAAAAATTTTGCAATTGCGTTTTTGTTTAACTTTGCCGTGTATTTCAAGATATGGTTGTGGAATTAAAAATATAAATCGGATCCAGTCAAAGCGAGGTTTAGTCAAATAGGTTTACAAAGAAAAAGTAAAGTTGACTGTGACTTTTCGAGATTTTATGAGGAATGCATTCTACTTATTTCTAATCTAATCTAATTGAGGTAGAAATTCAAATTAAAATGTTGGTTTAAACCCAATTGCCAACTCTGCGATAAATAGAGAACAGCTGATCTGCACTCACCAGACCGGCATTCAGTTGGTAGTGACCATTGATGTGGATGGCAACGACAACTGAAATAAATTGCAGCCAAAGCCAACTTCAAAGGCTGACGATAATTTTTATACCCTTACCCATTAAAAATGGGTAAAAAGGGTATAATGGTTTTATGCAAATGTATGTAACAGGCAGAAGGAATCATCTCCTACCCCATAATGTATAAATATTCTTGATCAGGCTCAACAGCCGAGTCGATATAGCCATGTCCGTCTATATGAACACGCGGATCTCAGACACTATAAGAGCTAGCGACTTCAAATTTGGAATACAAGTTTAGTGTACCAGGCGCAAGTTTGCTTTATCTTATCGATAACTGCCTCAGTTTCTGAATTATCGATACTATTCGACTTCCGATAGCAATAAATTCCACAATTTAAGAGGCAGAGGCTTCTAATTAATACATAATATGCAAATACATATTATTGATCAATTGCCCATCAAGATCGGAAAAGAAGTATCCAAGTAACTGTCGAAAATATATTATCATATTGATCTCATTCCTATCAGCAGCTGCAAGCATTTTCTGTATGCATAAATAGGCGAGCGCATGTGTAAGAAAGAGATGGCTTGATAATCGACGCAAGCGTCATTATATTTGTGTGTATTCTGCAGAGCCCCGATAACTAATACTTCGTGTAAGTATGTATGTACATATAGTTGCTCAAAGCGAGCGTTAAGCAGCGACAAGCAAAAAATATAATTGCTTGCCATAAACTCATTATTCATTATTTTTCAAAAATTCCAAAGACCGATGGCAGGTACATACATATATGAACCACAGAAATGAATATATGACCCTAATAAACGGGAATTTCCACACCCGTTAGGTCGGGTTATGTAAGAAGTACCTAAGTTTTTGGGTCAAACCCTTGGGAAACGGTTGCATTATGGACAGTTAGGTGGCAGAAAACTCGGGTTCATAGTCAGTTTAGTTATATTCTGCATCTCGAGTGGAACAAGCCTACAAGGACAATGGGCAAACGGACTACCATTTATCAACGGAGAATCATCCTAGAACACTTCACAATTGGATATTCACATCGCGAAATAGCTGAAATGGTCAATCTAAACACCTCAACTGTATTCCACATCATTTGGAGTTTCGTGGACGAAAATTGGACAGAGGACAAGGGCGAAATGGCACCAAATCCGATTTTCACCGAGCAGGGCGAGCCGAGCATCATCAAGATTTCAAGGGGAAATCTTAAGCTATCGGCTCAAAAACTGACTCAATGGTGCAGGTTGAAATAAGGAAAAATTTCAATATGGGAACTGTGCTCCAGGTTCTGCCCAACCATGACTTTAAGGCCCGAGTAACGGAAAACGTTATTTATAAAAGCAAAAAATAGAGGGTGTAGGATGACGTCCCCCAAAATCCACTTGGGCAAGGATTTGGAGTTCTGGAACACAGTCATATTTGAATATGAGTACAAATTTAAAATTTGTTGCCCGGACGGATCGAATTATGTGTGGCGACAACCCAATACTGAGCTGGATCCCAAACACTTAAAGGCAACAGGCAATATATCGCGGCAGCCGGTGTCGGAAATTTGGTCATTATTGAAACAACAATGGACAGAAATGTGTACTTCGATATATTAAAGGAAAATTTACTCTAAAGTGCCGAGAAGCTAGGAATCCGACGACCTTTACGGTTCTACCAGGACAACAACCCCAAGCATAAGTGCGGAATAATACAGTCCTGGCTTATCTGGAACTGCCCCCAAGTGATAATTCCACCGGCCCAGTCTCCAGATTTAAATGTTATGGAAAATTTGTGGGCTCTGCTGGAAAATAACATCCGCAATCACAACATATCCAGCAAACCAGATCTTAAAAAATGCTCTGCTGGAGGAGTGGAGCAAGATCAGCCCAGAAACTACCCGGAAGCTGGTATCTTCCATGAATAATAGGTTAAGGGAACTTGTTAAGGCTAAAGGATATCATACTAAATATTAACATCCTTATTTAAGCCTTTATTCGCCTAATATTTAACTTTTCTTAAGACTGCTTACCATGACTTTGACCTGTATTTTGGATATGTTTTCAGTTTTTGACTAATTTTAATTAATTAATTAATATTTTAATAAAAACTAGTTTCTTTTTGAAATGTGATATAACATTAAACAAATTGACATTTAAACATTTTGAATTTGTTTCCTTGTTTAAACTTTATAGTACTTTAAATTTTTTGCTTGTCGCTGTTTCCAACTAGCTCTGAAACACTGTATATGAAAAAGGGCAGGGACATCGTATTCTTCGCCTAATATCGCGTAAGCTAAAATTTACACATTATAAAATGTAATATGATTTATGATTTAGGTACTTCCTTGCAGACATCGGAATGTTACGAAGTATTTGGCACAATCCTAAATGTTGCTCTGAGTAAACTCAAATTTGTGCTCCAAGTCTATTATGCTGTCAAAGATCGATTGCAAATACAGGACAGTTTTAACCCAAAATATCTGATAAACTGATAACAAAAACCCTTAAATTAATAGAAAACTGTTTTTAAAGGGAATTTTGTGAAATATGACGATAAGGATTTACAATACAATAACTAACTTTACATGATGTATAAAATAAAAGGTTTATTTATTTAAATAATAAATACTGTTAATTTGTGTAGTATTAATTAAATTAAAAAAGGGTTAACTACCGAGTAGGTTGTGTTTGCAAATTCTTCTAGCTAACTTAGAAGACATATCTAGCGAGAAAAGTAAAAAATGGTAGATAGTCTGATATTAAAATGCCTTAACACCACTGTTAGTCATAAGAAATATTGTACTATCGATATTTAACAATTTATAAAGTGAAGACTATCGAACATACAACCTTGTTATTGTGAATACAAACATCTGTGTGTGAGAACAATAGCAAATGCAATATTTTTGTGTCTGATTTAAGAAATTGTTTATGTGCTAGATAGTAAGAGAAATTATTGTTAAATATAAATATTTGTAATTTATTTACGAGCTTGGATACATTTATACGTAACTGATATGTTTTGAATCCCACTACAACAAAGATATTGGCATACCGACGGTCGACATGGGAAGTATTGAGAAGGCATGTATTTCCGGATTTCTTTGCCGTCTTTGCTCAGAAATGCATAGGACAGTTATACACATTTATGGAGACCATGGTCAACGCTTATGCCTTGTCGAAAAAATTAACGGCTATTTGCCTATTACTGTAAGTAGTACCATGAATATTTTGACGTTCCAAAATGCATTTAAATGTTTTATAGATTTCACCAACTGATCCTTTACCTAAGACCATATGCAAAACATGTTTATATCGTGTTGAACAGCACTATACCCTGCTAATGAGACTAACTCGAATGAGAGAGGAACGCAAACTTAAATTGCTGGGTTATAAATCACAAAGAGATACGGTAACATAAAGATACTTGCATGCAGTTACGAGTTTGTTTTCTAAATTTATATATTTTTTTAAGGATAATTTCTCGATATCCAGTGTGGAATGTTCCGATGATGAAGAAACAACAACCACAAGAAATAAAAGTAGACCTGGCTCAGCTACATCATCAAGTTCCAAGTCTCCAAGTCCAACATCAATTAGAAATATCAGAAACATAAATAATTTAGACACTGCAGGGACAAGCAGTGTTCTGATTTCATCGAATGTTACTGGTATACCTAGTACTACAGAAAATGACGCGCAGGAACTTTATCCAACTACTTAGAAGACCCAATATTATTTATCTTTGTTTAACTTAACCAACCACCACTTTAATATGTACGTATTACTGATAATATTAATATATATATATATGTATATGTATATTTAATATCTGTGTTGTATAAGCATAGTTTTTTTTGCTTTCTTTGCAATCTTGAAATAACATTCTTCAGTTGACTCCAAAAATTTTGAGGACATTTAGTCAATAACGGACTGCAGTATAAAATATATATGTATTTTGCTATCATTGAAGAAATGTAAAAAAAAAAATTTAGTTACACAAACCAAAATGTTTTATTGACTATTGCAATCCAAATTCAAAAAACGCTCGAGAAACTTATAAATATGGCTTTCAACTCGGAATATATACTTGTCCATTTATAATTCAAACAGTGAGTTAAGGGGAGCTGGGGAATATATAACAACTTTAAAGCAACTGTCACCAATTTCTAATATTGGTCTAATTTTCAATGTGTTGTGATGAGAATGTGTATAGAGTACATACAATTGACTAATTGGTTGGATTTGTAACAAGTAAAGATATCTCCTAGTTCTTTCTTTCTTCATGGAATAGTAGCTGCAACACGAAAATTATTTGAATTTTTTATTGCCAAAGTCTGCAATTACACAATCTTTCTCACCTCATCGAAATGTATGCAATAATAAATGTAAGTAGTCACTCAGCTGAAATCATAACATGCTTGAAAGGCCATCTGATCGCTGCCTGCTCAGAAAAAGGGTTTCGACACATATTAAAGAAAATCCGGAAAAGAAGCCTGAAGTCGATTCCAGAAAAAAACAAATGAGAAGTCGCTATTGTGATCGAAATAATAAGTTTCCTTTTTTATTTTCAAACAAAGTAAAGAAATATTCTTCAACACACATTCATGGAAATGGATGTAAGTATAGTATACGCAATTATCCACACTAAATATAACCAGAGTGTTGAGCCGAAATCAATTTAGGTAACGATTTCGATTCTGGTAAGGTAGAGATCTGTTTTTTCCAAAAATTTTTACGTTTCTCGGTTACGTATTGATTTTTGCGGTAAGCTAAATAATGGTTCAATACAAAAGTTTGAAAAATTATATGAGTGCGTTGGTGTTGTTTTTTAATGACTGTGGAATACTCTGATACCATTTGAGCAAAAGAGTTATCGGTATTATATACATACATATAAAATATAGCTCGGAGAAAAAAAATGCGGTTCAGATTTTGTTTGGGTTGACATCCTGATTATAACAAATATGTCATTTACATTACCAAATTCTCATTTGATATGTCGTGCCACAATTGGCAGTGAACCTTATCCTCTTTAGTTATTGTACTTACGCAACAACACATCAAGTTTCAGGCTCCATAATTCCTTCCTTTGATTGGATGAACATAAATGTTGAACCGATTCCTCGTTTTCTTATTCACACCAACTTCAAAAGTCGCTATGAGGAGCGGAAACCTGGTTCCATGGTTCAGTATCAACCAGTGTCCAATGATGACTTGGGTCACTGCACTGCGGTTTTTCATAGTGTCCCTGTGTCCCGAAACCCAGCTGAGGGGACTGTAAACTTCTGTTGTCATCTCATGAGGATATCTGCGACATTTACTCACGGTTTTTGAGTTGGTTGAGATTGAGTCAAGCAACTTTTGTCTGGATTCCATGGGTGCTAGTAATCAGAGCTCCTGCTTAATCGCGAAGATTAGTGAGCCTGAAATAACTTCCGATGCTCAAAGTACACTTCGCCTCCTAACTCTGCCGTGGTGTGAATATGGTTATGGTGTGCACTATCCGGAATATTATTGCAGCTATTTGCACTCTCTCAACTGTGTTCGAGTTTTCAGTCCACTCTGACTCTAAGATATACTCTATCACTGAATTTGTTGGGAAAACTACTATAAGTAAGCCTTTGATTCAATCGCGTTTGTCTAACAAATACGTTTCTGCTTTTGAGATCTGTAATTAAGTAGATTTATGGATATTCGCTTTGGGTAGCAATTCAAAATTCGGAACACCGATTAAATCTCTGAACTGAGAATGGAGATACAAGACTGAGAAAAGAGTGCGCGCAGTTAGCATGGTAGTGCGAGAAGGAATAAACATTCGAACTAAGCAAGATGTCTTGTCTTTGTCGTTTGCCGGCTTGATGGTCATAAGCGTTGAGTCTTTCCATTCTGTGTGCTAAGCTCATTAATATCGCTTGTATAAAAAATCACTCACGGGTTCGAATCCCGCTGCAGGCATGGTTTTTTGTTGGTTGTCAACTCCAGTCCTCCCTCCGTTTCTTTCTTCTATTAACCTCTCTGTTTAAATCTCTATCCACACGGCATCACAACAGGCCGAATATGGTCTATGACAACCGTTTAATCTACCTACCTATCTAGTTGTCATTTACTTGGGAAGAGCCTATTGAAACATTCCGATTTCATTGAAAACAAATTTTTTGACTTATATTTACTTTTGCAAAAATCAATCAATCAATCATTTAAGATTAAAAGAAAAATTTAAACTAACTGAGCTGTTAAATCTCATTAATTTGCAAGCAGAAATGAATGCAGAGATTTTATAAATAGGCACAAATTAATATATTTATTAACACAAATTTGGCGCTTCCACATTTGCTCAACCATAATTCGATTGAATCAATTAATATTTAATGGTAATTAGAGCTCAGAGTACGGAAAATTTAAAAAACAGACTCTTAAAGAGAATTGTTGACCAATATTATGGCATCGCTTCTCGCAAGCACTGTCATTTCCTTGGAGTTCGTTCCTTGTGCCCACTAACTTTTAAATTTGTTGTTTACAAGAATATTATGTACAAGGTACATATTCTCTTCAACAAACTTGTAAACGCTGGCCAAAGTTCAGAACTTCGACTAAGAAAGCTCTGGTCGTTTAATGCTTCCTTTATGGCAAAAAAAGCCGAGATAGTTGGCTATTGTCTACAAGGGTATGTTTACTGCAATATTGGAATCTATTTTTATTGTTCTTATAATATCATACATTTTTAAACTTAGTATTGTAGAGATTAATTTAATAAACAAATAAAAAATTAATCATACTAGTTAGCAACTGCTCAGCTATTGAGATTTTTAAGCAATTATATACACACTTAATAGAACAGGTACAAGAAAAAGTTCTGTTTTCTAATTCTTTTAAGGGACGCGATAAATATGTGAGTAACCAAGGCATCGACCGTCAAAGAAAATTACCGACAGCTGTGTGTACAAAGTTAATTACATTTTTCTTCCCTCGTCACGGATAGAAGGTAATCTGGATGAAACCTATATTCGTCTGCTGAAGGCTCGATCATACTACTCAAACAATTTTAGACATAAGACTTCAAGTTGATATGTACACATTCACGATTTTCAATCAGTAGTCAGTGTATTTTACAAGTTTCTATAAGATCCTTTAATTTCGGCAAATTGTACTAAAATATTAAAACCGATTTATAGGCTGGCCTGGGATTTGCAAATTTATTATTTAACAAAAAATTTATAATGCAATCTGTTATTTTATAACTACCGTGTTACCTTACATGATTTTACCAAAACTTGTAGTTCTTAATATTTATTATCGAAGAGACTGTTTGCCACTAAAAGAATATCACTTGAGATTTTTCCACAACTAGATTCAGTAATATGTTGCGCATTTAATGCCGAGCGCAGCGGCAACAGAAAATCGATGTATACATTAGAACTAAATTGATAACTTTCAATTGCATCATAAATTGTTTTAAATAATGGTTGCTTATTAGAATGAAAATATCCTCTATTACCATGTATTAACTTTATTCCAGAATGAGAAGTATTGCATATACTCATATACATGCAGTGATCTGGACGATAGTTATATTCGCATGGCATTATATGGAGTTTGTCAGGATGATAATAAAACAGAATATTTATAATATCTTGGTCTCCCCAGGTAATACGTAGCTTAAACTCTTTATAAATAGGAAATACATGATGTTCCCAATTGAATTTTCGCATGCGTGTAAGATTCATCAGCATAACTCCATAACGTACAGCAGCGAGTCGACATCCGTCAATAGGGGCTTGAAATAAAATGCATGTTATTTATTTTTTATGTTTTGATTTGAATTAAAAATCTTAGCAATGATACTTGGTACTGCTATATGTGGAGTGACACTAATTTAAATTAAAACAAGTAAGAACGCTGTAGTCGAGTGAGCTCGACTACCATATACCCTGAACCAAGCTTTAAATGCATTATAGGTTTATCGTTTTTGGGGGCTGGAGTGGGCGTGGCCCGATCTTAGTAATATACCTTCTAAGTTTGGTAACTGTAGCACTTGAATTGCGGGAGATACAGGCATTTATCGTTTTTTGTGGGCGGGAGTGGGCGTGGCCCAAAATATTTTGGAGTTCGATCTTAGTAATATACCTTCTAAGTTTGGTAACTGTAGCTCTTAAATTGCGGGAGATACAGGCATTTATCGTTTTTTGTGGGCGGGAGTGGGCGTGGTCCAAAATTTTTTTTCCACATTTATGAAGGGTGTTACTAGCAATATACCTTTAAAATTTGGTGACTTAAGTTTTCAAATTGCGCGAGACATATGGGTTTATCGATTTACACCAACAGGTGTATCGGTTTAGGTAGGTGGAGTGGGCGTGGCCATCCAATTTTTTTATCGATCTTTGGGGGAGTTACCAGTAACATACCTGCAAAATTTTGCGACTCTAGCTTGCTAATTACAGCAGATATGCGCATTTTAAATTTCTAGGGACGAAGTTTCTGGGGGCGGCGGATGTGGGCGTGGTCAAAAAATTGGTATGCCAATCCTTGGAGGAGGTTACCAGCAAATTACCTTCCAAGTTTGTTTACTCTATCTTTAAAATGTTCGGAGATATCCAGAGTTATCGATTTACAATCGGAATTGTCGATTATAGGCGCAGGTGTGGGCGTGGCACCACAAATTTGTTATCGGTTCTTAAAGGCGACTACCAGTAATATACCTACCAAATTTGACGTTCCCTACTCAAAAACTGCGGAAGATATAGCCATTTGAAAATTTTAGGGGCGGGGACGATGGGGGCGTCGGAGGTGGGCGTGGCACATGCCGATCTTTCAAGGACCTCGCCAACAACCTACCAACCAAAATTGGTGACTGTATCCATTAAATTGTGAGAGATATGTGGAATTTACTGCTATCGGAAATCTAAATGTATCGATAATTCAGAAACTGAGGCAGTTATCGATAAAATATTCAAACTTGATCTGCGCCTGGTATACGAGATCTTATATTCCAAATTTGAAGTCTCTAGCTCTTATAGTCTCTGAGATCCGCGTGTTCATACAGACGGACAGACGGACGGACAGACGGACAGGGCTAGATCGACTCGGCTATTGATCCTGATCAAGAATATATATACTTTATGGGGTCGGAGATGCTTCCTTCTGCCTGTTACACACATTTGCACAAAACCATTATACCCTTTTTACCCATTTTTAATGGGTTCAGGGTATAATAAACATAATTTTCTTGAAATATTTTTTCGTTATAAAATTAACAAATAATTTTATTTTTTTTGTGATGGTACATCTTCTTAGCACTTGGGACGAAATATATAGCAGTCAATTAGCTCCAACTCCAACGTTCTGTATTGAACTATTATGAAATATTTACCATCTGTAAAAAAAGGGACAAATAACTTTATATTATCTGAAGAGAGAACTGAGCAGAGAGCTGCAGCAGTGGAGCTCAACTGAAATTATATGGAAATCCATCCTAGAACCATATTATGAAGGCTTCATGTAATTTTTATACTATTATACCAAAATGGTATAATAGTATATTGGTTTTGTGCAATGTCCGTCATGCTGTCTGTCCGTCTGTCCGTCTGTATGAACGCGCGTTCCTCCGACACCCTTTGAGATAGAGACTTGAAACTTGGAACGTATACTGAAAAGTACCCTCAAAAGTTAAAGTGTCTTGGGTTTGGACCTACGTCCACTAGGGAGCTAGAAAATCGATAAATTCGATTTTAGCAAATCGATAAATCCCCATATCTCTTACAATTTAATGAATATAGTCACCAATTTTGGTTAGTAGGTTGTTGGCGAGGTCCTTGAAAGATTGGCATGTGCCACGCCCACCTCCGACGCCCCCATCACCCCCGCCCCTAAAATTTTCAAATGGCTATATCTTCCGCAGTTTTTGAGTAGGGAACGTCAAATTTGGTAGGTATATTACTGGTAGTCGCCTTTAAGAACCGATAACAAATTTGTGATGCCACGCCCACACCTGCGCCTATAATTGACAATTTCGATTGTTAATCGATAACTCCGTATATTTCCGAACATTTTAAAGATAGAGTAAACAAACTTGGAAGGTAATTTGCTGGTAACCTCCTCCAAAGATTGGCATACCAATTTTTGGACCACGCCCACATCCACCGCCCCCAGGAACTTCGTCCCTAGAAATTTAAAATGCGCATATCTGCCGTAATTTGCAAGCTAGAGTCGCAAAATTTTGCAGGTATGTTACTGGTAACTCCCCCAAAGATCGATAAAAAAAATTGGATGGCTACGCCCACTCCACCTATCTGAACCGATACACCTGTTGGTGTAAATCGATAAACCCATATATCTCACGCAATTTGAAAACTTAAAACACCAAATTTTAAAGGTATATGCTAGTAACACCCTTCATAAATGTGGAAAAAAAATTTTGGACCACGCCCACTCCCGCCCACAAAAAACGATAAATGCCTGTATCTCCCGCAATTTAAGAGCTACAGTTATCAAACTTAGAAGGTATATTACTAAGATCGAACTCCAAAATTTTGGGCCACGCCCATTCCCGAACCCAAAACCGATAAACGCCCATATACCACGCAATTCAAGTTAGTTAGTTAGTAAACAGCGTAGGAAGATTATTAGGAAACTTCTCTATAATTTTTTTGGGCAACGCCTACTTCCGCCCCTTAGCTTATGCAATTGTTTGTGTCGGCTCTCCCCGTGTAATTCTAATCACAGTCCTTAAAAGCCACGCTCACTTACGAGTATATGCAAATCATATACGTATTTATTAGTAGAGAATTAACAGAATGAGTTCCAATTCAAAAGGGCAAACTTGGACAGTATTTCTTGACTGCACACAAATTATGGTATAATAGTATTTCGCTGTCGGTTACGTCCGACTGCAACGTTCTATCTTGTTATACCCTGAACCCATTAAAAATGGGTAAAAAGGGTATAATGGTTTTGTGCAAATGTATGTAACAGGCAGAAGGAAGCATCTCCGACCCCATAAAGTATATATATTCTTGATCAGGATCAACAGCCGAGTCGATATAGCCCTGTCCGTCTGTCCGTCCGTCTGTCCGTCCGTCCGTCTGTCCGTCTGTCCGTCTGTCCGTCTGTATGAACACGCGGATCTCAGAGACTATAAGAGCTAGAGACTTCAAATTTGGAATATGAGATCTCGTATACCAGGCGCAGATCAAGTTTGAATATTTTATCGATAACTGCCTCAGTTTCTGAATTATCGATACATTTAGATTTCCGATAGCAGTAAATTCCACATATCTCTCACAATTTAATGGATACAGTCACCAATTTTGGTTGGTAGGTTGTTGACAAAGTCCTTGAAAGATCGGCATGTGCCACGCCCACCTCCGACGCCCCTATCATCCCCGCCCCTAAATTTCAAATGGCTATATCTTCCGCAGTTTTTGAGTAGGGAACGTCAAATTTGGTAGGTATATTACTGGTAGCCGCCTTTAAGAATCGATAACAAATTTGTGGTGCCACGCCCACACCTGCGCCTATAATCGACAATTCCGATTGTAAATCGATAACTCCGTATATCTCCGAACATTTTAAAGATAGAGTAACCAAACTTGGAAGGTAATTTGCTGGTAACCTCCTCCAAAGATTGGCATACCAATTTTTTGACCACGCCCACATCCGCCGCCCCCAAGAACTTCGTTCCTAGAAATTTAAAATGCGCATATCTGCCGTAATTAGCAAGCTAGAGTCGCAAAATTTTGCAGGTATGTTACTGGTAACTCCCCCAAATATCGATAAAAAAATTGGATGGCCACGCCCACTCCACCTACCTAAACCGATACACCTGTTGGTGTAAATCGATAAACCCATATATCTCGCGCAATTTGAAAACTTAAGTCACCAAATTTTAAAGGTATATTGCTAGTAACACCCTTCATAAATGTGGGAAAAAAATTTTGGACCACGCCCACTCCCCCCTCAAAAAACGATAAATGCATGTATCTCCCGCAATTTAAGAGCTACAGTTATCAAACTTAGAAGGTATATTACTAACATCGAACTCTAAAATATTTTGGGCCACGCCCACTCCCGCCCACAAAAAACGATAAATGCCTGTATCTCGCGCAATTCAAGAGCTACAGTTACCAAACTTAGAAGGTATATTACTAAGATCGGGCCACGCCCACTCCAGCCCCCAAAAACGATAAACCTATAATGCATTTAAAGCTTGGTTCAGGGTATATGGTAGTCGAGCTCACTCGACTACAGCGTTCTTACTTGTTTTTTTACTTTTTTTGTCAATTCTGCATTTTTTGCATTAGCTATGAAAAATTCAAAAGAATTTTTCATTAAACAGTTAAATGTAAGTTAATTAAAAATTTAAAAACTTTTTTTATAAATACTATTTTGAGAAAATATAGTTTGCTTTACTTTTGGCGACCAATATAATAAAGATACTTAAATCCTTGGCTTTAATCATTTAATACATATATTTTTAGTTGCACTTATTTGGTTTTCTGCTGTTTAACTTTTTGAAGACAATCACAGTATTATTTTATATTATTTCATATTTGTTCATCCAAGCATCGAAGTTTACAAAGTCAGCACTAGTTAGTTTTTCAGTGGATCATAAATACATTTTCGATTTATAAACTAGTTATAATAAAAAAATATACATATATATATATTTTACATTGTAAATACAAAATTCTTTGCTATACCAACTTATTTATTTATCAGCTGAAATCATAACATGCTTGAAAGGCCATCTGATCGCTGCCTGCTCAGAAAAAGGGTTTCGACACATATTAAAGAAAATCCGGAAAAGAAGCCTGAAGTCGATTCCAGAAAAAAAACAAATGAGAAATCGCTATTGTGATCGAAATAATAAGTTTCCTTTTTTATTTTCAAACAAAGTAAAGAAATATTCTTCAACACATATTCATGGAAATGGATGTAAGTATAGTATACGCAATTATCCACACTAAATATAACCAGAGTGTTGAGCCGAAATCAATTTAGGTAACGATTTCGATTCTGGTAAGGTAGAGATCTGTTTTTTCCAAAAATTTTTACGTTTCTCGGTTACGTATTGATTTTTGCGGTAAGCTAAATAATGGTTCAATACAAAAGTTTGAAAAATTATATGAGTGCGTTGGTGTTGTTTTTTAATGACTGTGGAATACTCTGATACCATTTGAGCAAAAGAGTTATCGGTATTATATACATACATATAAAATATAGCTCGGAGAAAAAAAATGCGGTTCAGATTTTGTTTGGGTTGACATCCTGATTATAACAAATATGTCATTTACATTACCAAATTCTCATTTGATATGTCGTGCCACAATTGGCAGTGAACCTTATCCTCTTTAGTTATTGTACTTACGCAACAACACATCAAGTTTCAGGCTCCATAATTCCTTCCTTTGATTGGATGAACATAAATGTTGAACCGATTCCTCGTTTTCTTATTCACACCAACTTCAAAAGTCGCTATGAGGAGCGGAAACCTGGTTCCATGGTTCAGTATCAACCAGTGTCCAATGATGACTTGGGTCACTGCACTGCGGTTTTTCATAGTGTCCCTGTGTCCCGAAACCCAGCTGAGGGGACTGTAAACTTCTGTTGTCATCTCATGAGGATATCTGCGACATTTACTCACGGTTTTTGAGTTGGTTGAGATTGAGTCAAGCAACTTTTGTCTGGATTCCATGGGTGCTAGTAATCAGAGCTCCTGCTTAATCGCGAAGATTAGTGAGCCTGAAATAACTTCCGATGCTCAAAGTACACTTCGCCTCCTAACTCTGCCGTGGTGTGAATATGGTTATGGTGTGCACTATCCGGAATATTATTGCAGCTATTTGCACTCTCTCAACTGTGTTCGAGTTTTCAGTCCACTCTGACTCTAAGATATACTCTATCACTGAATTTGTTGGGAAAACTACTATAAGTAAGCCTTTGATTCAATCGCGTTTGTCTAACAAATACGTTTCTGCTTTTGAGATCTGTAATTAAGTAGATTTATGGATATTCGCTTTGGGTAGCAATTCAAAATTCGGAACACCGATTAAATCTCTGAACTGAGAATGGAGATACAAGACTGAGAAAAGAGTGCGCGCAGTTAGCATGGTAGTGCGAGAAGGAATAAACATTCGAACTAAGCAAGATGTCTTGTCTTTGTCGTTTGCCGGCTTGATGGTCATAAGCGTTGAGTCTTTCCATTCTGTGTGCTAAGCTCATTAATATCGCTTGTATAAAAAATCACTCACGGGTTCGAATCCCGCTGCAGGCATGGTTTTTTGTTGGTTGTCAACTCCAGTCCTCCCTCCGTTTCTTTCTTCTATTAACCTCTCTGTTTAAATCTCTATCCACACGGCATCACAACAGGCCGAATATGGTCTATGACAACCGTTTAATCTACCTACCTATCTAGTTGTCATTTACTTGGGAAGAGCCTATTGAAACATTCCGATTTCATTGAAAACAAATTTTTTGACTTGTATTTACTTTTGCAAAAATCAATCAATCAATCATTTAAGATTAAAAGAAAAATTTAAACTAACTGAGCTGTTAAATCTCATTAATTTGCAAGCAGAAATGAATGCAGAGATTTTATAAATAGGCACAAATTAATATATTTATTAACACAAATTTGGCGCTTCCACATTTGCTCAACCATAATTCGATTGAATCAATTAATATTTAATGGTAATTAGAGCTCAGAGTACGGAAAATTTAAAAAACAGACTCTTAAAGAGAATTGTTGACCAATATTATGGCATCGCTTCTCGCAAGCACTGTCATTTCCTTGGAGTTCGTTCCTTGTGCCCACTAACTTTTAAATTTGTTGTGTACAAGAATATTATGTACAAGGTACATATTCTCTTCAACAAACTTGTAAACGCTGGCCAAAGTTCAGAACTTCGACTAAGAAAGCTCTGGTCGTTTAATGCTTCCTTTATGGCAAAAAAAGCCGAGATAGTTGGCTATTGTCTACAAGGGTATGTTTACTGCAATATTGGAATCTATTTTTATTGTTCTTATAATATCATACATTTTTAAACTTAGTATTGTAGAGATTAATTTAATAAACAAATAAAAAATTAATCATACTAGTTAGCAACTGCTCAGCTATTGAGATTTTTAAGCAATTATATACACACTTAATAGAACAGGTACAAGAAAAAGTTCTGTTTTCTAATTCTTTTAAGGGACGCGATAAATATGTGAGTAACCAAGGCATCGACCGTCAAAGAAAATTACCGACAGCTGTGTGTACAAAGTTAATTACATTTTTCTTCCCTCGTCACGGATAGAAGGTAATCTGGATGAAACCTATATTCGTCTGCTGAAGGCTCGATCATACTACTCAAACAATTTTAGACATAAGACTTCAAGTTGATATGTACACATTCACGATTTTCAATCAGTAGTCAGTGTATTTTACAAGTTTCTATAAGATCCTTTAATTTCGGCAAATTGTACTAAAATATTAAAACCGATTTATAGGCTGGCCTGGGATTTGCAAATTTATTATTTAACAAAAAATTTATAATGCAATCTGTTATTTTATAACTACCGTGTTACCTTACATGATTTTACCAAAACTTGTAGTTCTTAATATTTATTATCGAAGAGACTGTTTGCCACTAAAAGAATATCACTTGAGATTTTTCCACAACTAGATTCATTAATATGTTGCGCATTTAATGCCGAGCGCAGCGGCAACAGAAAATCGATGTATACATTAGAACTAAATTGATAACTTTCAATTGCATCATAAATTGTTTTAAATAATGGTTGCTTATTAGAATGAAAATATCCTCTATTACCATGTATTAACTTTATTCCAGAATGAGAAGTATTGCATATACTCATATACATGCAGTGATCTGGACGATAGTTATATTCGCATGGCATTATATGGAGTTTGTCAGGATGATAATAAAACAGAATATTTATAATATCTTGGTCTCCCCAGGTAATACGTAGCTTAAACTCTTTATAAATAGGAAATACATGATGTTCCCAATTGAATTTTCGCATGCGTGTAAGATTCATCAGCATAACTCCCGAGTTTACTCCAAGTCGGCCATAGAAGGGATGACGTGCAAAGCGGTTGTACCATCCAATATTTTCATTTTCGTGCTCTGGCGCTAGTGCAGCAATTTGACTCTCGTTAAATTTTCCAAAGAACTGCCATATGTCGGAAATCGGAGATAAAAATAAAATATCCGTATCAACGTACAGCAGCGAGTCGACATCCGTCAATAGGGACTTGAAATAAAATGCATGTTATTTATTTTTTATGTTTTGATTTGAATTAAAAATCTTAGCAATGATACTCGGTACTGCTATATGTGGAGTGACACTAATTTAAATTAAAATAAACATAATTTTCTTGAAATATTTTTTCGTTATAAAATTAACAAATAATTTTATTTTTTTTGTGATGGTACATCTTCTTAGCACTTGGGACGAAATATATAGCAGTCAATTAGCTCCAACTCCAACGTTCTGTATTGAACTATTATGAAATATTTACCATCTGTAAAAAAAGGGACAAATAACTTTATATTATCTGAAGAGAGAACTGAGCAGAGAGCTGCAGCAGTGGAGCTCAACTGAAATTATATGGAAATCCATCCTAGAACCATATTATGAAGGCTTCATGTAATTTTTTTTTTTTTTACTTTTTTTGTCAATTCTGCATTTTTTGCATTAGCTATGAAAAATTCAAAAGAATTTTTCATTAAACAGTTAAATGTAAGTTAATTAAAAATTTAAAAACTTTTTTTATAAATACTATTTTGAGAAAATATAATTTGCTTTACTTTTAGCGACCAATATAATAAAGATACTTAAATCCTTGGCTTTAATCATTTAATACATATATTTTTAGTTGCACTTATTTGGTTTTCTGCTGTTTAACTTTTTTGAAGACAATCACAGTATTAATTTTATATTATTTCATATTTGTTCATCCAAGCATCGAAGTTTACAAAGTCAGCACTAGTTAGTTTTTCAGTGGATCATAAATACATTTTCGATTTATAAACTAGTTATAATAAAAAAATATACATATATATATTTTACATTGTAAATACAAAATTCTTTGCTATACCAACTTATTTATTGACTGTGTGCAACTTGCTACTTACTGGCAAAAATAGGCGTTGTGCTGCACATGGCTTAAAAAGGTTTTTCCACTCCATCTCACTTTTGTTTGGAAATTTTAACGGCAAAAGCTCAAAGTCAAACAGTTGTGGGTATAGATCACGCCAGTCAGTTAGTTTTTCCCTTAATATACCAGTTAATGGATCTTCTGTAAATACTATGAACTTGAGGTATTCCTGATAATAATTAAAAAGGATAGCTGACTTTATCATAACTAGAGTCTCTTGAGCTCGCTGGCCACAGGCGACTGCAACGATGTGTATGGTGTTTTTGTGATACCTATTCAAAATATTTAAAATAAAGGAAATGAAAATATTGAACAATTTGAATAAGTAAATTATATCAAAACATTTGACATCAAACTTCTAAAATATCTAAATGCAATTAGAACGCTAAATATCTAACTGTTTTAATTTCGTTAAAATTTAAGTTTTTAGCACGACAATTCTGTCTTAGAATCAGTCAAAAGAGGAGATCTTATTAAAACAACTTTTTTATCTAGATATCCAAATCGGAGAAATAAACATAATCGTAAATATACCCAAACCATAGAAACAACAATCAATTTTTATACCCTGATAAGTCGATAAGCCCATATATCTCACGCAATTTTACAACTTAAGTCACCAAATTTTAAATGTAGTAACACCCTTCATAAATGTGGAAAAAAAAAATTGGACCACGCCCTCTCCCGCCCACAAAAAACGATAAATGCCTGTATCCCACGCTGCCACGCACGATGGCGCAATCGACAATGCCGATATTTCGGAAAGTGTAAATCAATAAGTCCGTATATCTCCCAAAATTTTAAGGATAGAGTGACCAAACGTGGAAGGAAACTTGCTCGAAAAGATCATATCTTCCGTAATTTAAGAGCTACAATTGCCAATCTTGGAAAAAGGGTTAATATCTTATATCTACAGCAATTTAATGTACATAATGTGGACAATATTTCCTGGCTACATACAACTTATGGTATTTGATCTTTTCGTTATAAAATCCGAAATAACATTTAACAAATTTTTTTTGTTTCACTAAAGTTACAATTAGATTTGTTATCAAATTAACAACTTTTAGAACTCAAGTGGGATTTTGGACAGCCTTCGTAGCTGCTCAACTGTCTCTGTCGACTGCCCACCTAAACCCGACGGATCAGGTGTCCCATCTGTTCTATAGGATTCAGGTCGGGTTATCTTGCTGGCCACTCTGAAAGCTTAAAATCCATCTTCCGCAACCATTTATGAGAGGCCCGCGACATACATATGTATTGGAACATTACCCTGTTGAAAAAATGCATTTGGGTCTGTTTGATACTTCATAAAGTTCACCAAAACTTCGTCCAAAAGTTTTCAGTGTCAATGTCCTTTTGTGAGGACTGAATGCAGCCCAGATCATGAAGCAACGCCATAGCTTTGAGTACGGATAAATCTCAGACCTCTCTAAATCGTGTCAGTAATAATTTAAGACGTTTGGACCATCGATGTTAAGTTTTTTATCAGAAAAACCCACATGTTCTTTTGCAACAATTAATCTAATTCTCTTCGTTATCGATCACTACCTGAACAAATTTCGATATTTGTAGAATTTTATATGCCATAGCATTTTAATCCAGCAAATCCCGGAAGATTGCAGATGTTTTATGTAAGTTTTTAACAGGGTTTGTTGTAGTTTTCTTTGAATTATGTTATCAATTGCTGATGCCTATTCTGAAGGCTAGAAATTGGCAGTCACTTTAATCGAATTTCGAACCCAAACTAGCTCAAAAACACAGATATGCTAAAATCTTGGTGAATACTTTCATTTCAATGCATCACGACAGAGTAAGAAGAGGAAGCACCGTTATAAAATGCGTAAGCCCGGTCCCTTTAGGCAATTTTTAGCTCCATAAACACGAGTGCCTTTTATCGAATTCCGCCGAGTGTATACTTTAAGTATTCATAAGCACGGATACTTACATTTCGTTATGTCCTATGTTGGATTCGGAGGATCCTATATTGTCCCAGTGAGGACGTTCATGTAATATGTAGAAAAGCGTAGCGAAAGCCATGAAACTTAGGAAGCACATATAAAAGTGGCGCTGAAATATGGTAATATTAGTAACGTTTTTAATCATTCGTTTTTTAATTAAGATCATATTATTTCCGTGTACCATTTTGATTCCAAAATATTTATATTTGAATTTATTTACAAGTCTGTCAATCTGGCACCGCCCGACACAAATCAATTATCACTCGACTAAACATTGTTGCCGGCTGTAGTAAATAAACCCATAATGTACACACATAAATACATCGTTTAAGCCAGTCTTGTGAATAAATACTAAGTGAATAGTGATGTACAAAACTATCGGGTATTTTAAAATCTATACTCTCTATTATGATTATTCACATGTAAATAAATTCAATTCGTTCCCAAAGCATGTTTCTATTCCAATTGATTGCATTCAGTATTTTTACATTAACAATCTGTCCACAGCCAACATGTTTAAGAGACTATAATGCGATAATGAAAAGGAATTTAAATTTTAATTAAATGAACAATCTTATTATTATTAAAATTTTAGCCAAACAGACTCACATCAAAAACTTTATTTTTTGTACGAACATCTTTCAGAATTAAATAATCCACTTTTTAACTATATAATTTTTATGATTATTGACAACTTGTTATGAAACGTGTAATTAAATGTCACTACTATTCACCAAATCAAATTTATTTGCGTTTGAAATTTGCCGACACTTTAAGCTGGCCGCAAAATAAGAGCGAAGCCGGTAAATACCATATAGTATATGTTTCCATATGTATTCAGTAAATTCGATTATTAACTATCGATATTTAAATTTAATGAAACAACCATCACTTATATAGTTAGTGATTCATAGTTTAGTATTAAATTACTACCATCTGGATTTTGGTAAAAATCAAGTGTTCTAACTTTATTAATTTCTTTTTTTTATCGAATATGTCATACCATCAAAGTGGAATGCCTGATCAATCGTTTCTTTGGGACGTATTTCAAAGGTAAGTGCTGATATACTGATGTACATACAAATTTGTTTCCTGTGTGTGTTCTCTCTTGTAATCGGTGGAGTGATTGTTTTTTTTTTTTAACACGGATATTGTCCACTCAAGCTCAGAGGTCATTCGCTAAAATGGCTTATTTCTGTCTGAGCGAAGGATGGGAGATGAAAGAATGACAAATAATGATAAATTAAACATAATTTAAGCTATAGAAACAGTTTTATGCGTCATGCATGCGAAGCAAGACGTGCAAAACTGGACATAAAAATGTATTTAAAAAAAAAAAGAAAAACTTGAGCTAGGTTAGTGCTACAGTAGAATTAAATAAAGGCAGAATAGATTATTTTTACTGCGTTACACACTTATCAAGAAAATTGTAATATCCCAAGCAATGGTATTAAATGCAAAGTTAGTTGTAAACATTTGTATCGCTTATCAGAAAATTGACATTTTTCGTTACATACCATTTCTTTTGTTTTCAATAATCTTATCTCAAATTTTTGTTTTATTATTCATATGAGAAAATATGCTTAAACATGAATCCCCAATTTTTGCTATTTCGAATTGTCTGTTGCTTGACTGTTTCTTTTAAAGAGCTGTTTTGAGAATCAGTTCAAGCGACTATCTAGTTTTTTGAGTTTATATGTTTTGTGATTTATATCCTTATACAGCTTAGCTAGCTCTATCATCTTCACAACAATCATTGCTCGTGACAGTCACAATTTCATCGGTCGCGCTTGATGTTATGCAGAATTCTTTTTACGACAAAGACGGTAGATTGATGTGTCTGGGGGTATTATCTCAATACTACGAGACGTTCCCTTTATAGCCAATTCTCGTAGTGTGCTTGCTGTTATTTTTGAAGTTAAACTACTAAATGATGCCAAATAAGCTTTTATAGTCCTTCTACTACATTATTATGTTATCATATCAAAGTCCTGTATTTCTATCAATGGGAACTCAATTTTAAACGTCTTATATCGTAAATTACATGTCTGAATATGTGGTTACCGATCATTTTTACCGAATTCATGCAACAAATGTTGAACCATTTTGCTTTTAAATAACTTATGAAACTTAGTAATTATTTCCTATTTGTTTAATTAAATTTTATTTGTAATTTAATTAAATTTTGTTCCACTATTTGTATTTTTTTGTTTCGACTGATATAATTCGACATTAAAAAATAAATAAATACATACATGCAAACATTCATACATTAATCATTATGAAATTAATATCAAACACACAACATATAAATATTTTATAGAATAAGTACAAACCGCAATAAATTTCCACAAAATGATTGATTTTTATTTTTATGGGTATTATTGTAGAGTTGATAAGGACAGAAGCGGTCACATTTCTGCCGACGAACTCCAGGTGGCCCTTTCAAATGGCACGTGGTCTGCTTTCAACCCGGAAACAGTCCGACTTATGATCGGAATGTTTGATCGCGAGAACAGAGGAACTGTGTCGTTTCAGGATTTTGGAGCTCTTTGGAAATATGTAACAGATTGGCAAAGTTGTTTTCGGTCATTTGATCGTGATAATTCTGGCAATATTGATAAGCAAGAACTTAAAACGGCTCTTACTTCCTTTGGATATCGGCTCTCTGACCATCTAGTGGAAGTCTTGCTCCGTAAATTTGATCGTTTTGGACGAGGCACCATACTTTTTGACGATTTTATACAATGTTGTATTGTCCTCTATGTGAGTATATCTTAAAGCCACAAAGTTTAAGAATCGTTTTACAAATAAGATTTGTGTATCAATGTAGTAAATTATAATACATTTTCAGATAAACATTTTTAAAAGTAAAATTATTTTTTTTCAATTCCAGACATTAACTACAGCCTTCAGACAACATGATACCGACATGGATGGTATCATCACAATCCACTACGAACAGTTTTTAAGCATGGTCTTCTCACTTAAAATATAATAATGTCCTATTTTAATTTCCAAGATTTTTCACAACATGGGTCTTATGTATATATAAATGTAAATAGTAGTAAGTTTTGCACAGCAATACTTCAGACTTACATTTAAAAGTAATGTTATTCCTTAAACATATTTGATAGAAATGTAAGACAAAACCATACACAATCATTTAAATTTTAGATTGATTATTGAATTGAAAAATAGTTGATCCCTTAAAGCATTAAATATTATTGCTTAGCCAATGAACATGTCCGTTGAGAAAGACAATGCGATTTTACACTTTAATACGTAAAAAATATATGCATCTATTTCTAAAGTCAATCATATTTTTAATTAGCATACTATATAAACGAGATAAAAGTTTAACAAATACTGCAAATTCGGTCTCCGATCTATAAGGGTATGCAATGATGGTCGTAAGTGTTGAGTGTTTGCATTCTGTGTGCTAAAGCTCATTATATCGCTTACATCAATCCTTCGCGGGTTTGAATCCCATTGGCATGGTTGTTTGTTTGTCTAGTCCAGAAGTACCCCGTTCTGCTTCCTTTTCTTTCTTCTGTGAACCGTAAAACCTTCCTACCTAAGGGTATGCAAGGCCAAAATATATCCAATAGGTGCAATTTTCAGTGACCGATTCGCATTATGACATTATTCGCTGTTTTCTCTTTTCGCATCTGAAATCCAACTAATTCCAGAAAATATTAGTTTACTAGCTTAGTTGCTAAAAGTTTTCTTTTTTAGTCTGTTAAAGATACGCGATTTTTCGGATAAAATATATTTATTTAAGTAAAATTTCTAAGTTATAACAAACGAAGATTTCTGTCAAAGTTTCGAAAACAGGAAGAAAATCAGACTAATAGACTTAGACCATTCGGCGAAATTAGCTTTTTGTCGAAACGTCATATTTTGCAGCACATCTTGAAGCACAGGAATTAAACTTAATTTGGGACACAGGTAATTAATTATATCCACAATTTCAGTAAACCTCATTTCGTGCGCCATGTCGATATTACATTTGAAAGTGTATGTTTAACAAGAGTATAAAGTAACCCTATGGTACATTGATTTTGATAATTCGTAGCCAGCTCATTGTCATCTCCTTGCTTCGAAATCTACTAACTTCTTTGAAAATAATAGTTTCCAATGTTTATTCTGAGGTAGTTGTGTTATGCAAAAAATGTGGCTAAATTTATATATAAAACGGAATAACATCTATTGAAAAGATTGCGAAAACCAAGAAAAAGCACAATCACACCAAAAATTGTTGAAAAAGTTATTAGGTGAATCAAATGTTGAAAATTTGTTACTGGTAGTTGTGGAAAATTTGATTTAACACACTGCCTGCCGATATGCCTGATGCATTCTTTTTGTCGTGAGATGAAAGAATATCCTGGAAGACCTTGCTAATCACTGGCACTGCGTACTCCTTGAAGTGAAATATTTCCAGTGCTAAGTTTACTACACAGAGCAGTTGCTCTGAGATACTATGACTAACCCAAATTTCACATATGAAATTAGATATGGCCTGACGCTATGTGTATCAAGTATGCATCGAAGAATGTAGCTCCTGAAAGTTTTTTATTTAGCTTTTCACCCACTCGATTAGTGAAAAGTAATTGCCACAACTCAGTTCGGTAAAGCAATTTTGACTGAGATTAATCTATCATCCAAATGTGGTTCCTGAGAGTGTCATCGGTTTTGGGGATCGGAAATCTGGGCTGGACTTGCCTTTTGTAACTCTTTGCTTTGGCAGTAAAGTACGCTGTAAAGTACGCATTTAATGACTATGCTTAATTATTGGACAAATTGGTACCAAGGCTGGATGGCTGAACATTCTGGTGTGTCAGGTCAAAAACCATTGCAATAATCTAAATTTTGACTGCATCGATTTCTAAAATACAAAATAATAGCCATGGAAAATAACGATCTTAGAATACTTGCCGGTATCTTGAAAGGTAGCTGTAGACTAAAAGATCCCCCAACTAATCTCGTCATAGTCAGCAACGAACTCTCCCGGCTTCGTGATAATGATAAAGAATTCTTAATGCACATCATAGCACAAAAATATGTAAGTTTAAAACTAAAAAGTTGTTGGCCTGGCGAGATTAATTGTCTCATTATAGAGAATAACACAGATCTAAGTCTAACGGGACGAATGGTAATTTTTCAGAGGTAGCATCAGTACCACCATCATTTACAGGTGTTAAATGAATATATACAAATTGTTGCGCACATAAATAAACTTATATTGAATTTTGAGACATTAGTACTTGTAGTTTATATTTATAATACTGCTTTGCAAGATATGTTTGCCAATGAAGATGGAAGGGAATGGCCAAACAGTAATGCAAAGTTAATTGGCAGCCTTTGGAAACTGTGCATAGAGCAAAGATACTCATGGGCTGACGAGTTGTGAAAATTTTATTTGTCTATTGCGATATTTCTGACTGCAAAAAGTTTGCTAAATCCTTTAAGCTAGTTTAAATTATTACGTGTTATTTAAATTCTGGAGACAAGGCTGAGATTCCTTGTTGCGTTCAATTCTATTGATTTAAAATACATACATATATATAATAATATTAATCTTAAAAATTACATTTTATTTTTATAAACCAAGCCATCCAAGATATGTCGGCAATTTTTTAATAGTATTTTCAATTTTTAGCATCGGTTTTGTTTTCATTTTCGCAGTGAATACCAATTACTATTAGTGGTGGACCAGAAAATACTGCTGATTGCTACAAAATGATTTAGGAACATTCCATATTGAGCGACAAATTCTGAGTTTTCGGCATGGCAAAACCTTACGGAGCATCGACACAATTGATTATTGTAGTGAAATTTTAATTGAAATTAAGAGTAACATCTTTCATGGAATACTATCACACCACCATAAGACCACGCTGAATATTTCCAATTTATTAACATTTATAAATTTAGGCATAACCAAAAAAAAAAAAATTTATTAAATAAATTATGAAATAATATGCAAAAACATGTGTTAAAATAATAATATATAATATATATATATGATATAAGGTTAAAATAATTTCCGTTTGTAAGACTTCAATTAAACGTTCAGAGTAAAAGAGAACACATATTATTTACAATACTTTCGTAGTATCAATAAATTATTTTGAAACATGTAAGAGGTTTTTAGGTTACCATTCCTTTTAGCTGACTTTCAAGCATTTGTGAAATATTCAAACAGTCTTACAATATTTTATTTTGTTTGCAATTGAAAATAATTGTTACTTAAACAGAAGCCAGAATGCTGAGGCTGTCAGAATTCGATGTGTAGTTAACAAATTTGTTTCATTTCAATCGTTTCGTGAACTGGATCATTTTAGTTCATATGATAGTTTTGATTTCATTGTGTTTCAGTAAATTACTTTGCTTCGTCTGTAAAGAATGAAAAAAGTACATTGTCGGCTTTCGTATGAGATAAAATAATTTTTTTCATCGAAGCAGATCGCGGTACTAAAGTAAATTTTTTCAATTGTGTAACTTATGTGTGCTTTATTCGATTAAATTATTCCACAAACAAAGTCAAAATGTCCGAGCTTCAATCATCATTGCTGTTGAAAAAACAATTGGCAGGTAAGTTTTACACATGTATAATATCTCCATATGAATATACATACGTACTTGTGGATATACATATTTAAGGAAGGTACATACAAATACATATGTGCATATGCAAAAATACCAGGAACACCAGCGCCATTTGCAGGTATTTGTACAACAAGCGTGTTTTACATACATACATTCACATCTACATATGCATATATATATGTACATATGTATGCATATATGTATGTATGTGCATAAGAAGTCTGCCTCACCACATTTGGTTGGACCACATTTCGTTGACAACTAATTACGAGGAAATTGTGCCTCTTTCTACATATGTATTTATATATGTACATATATATATGTAATTATGCACAACAAAAAAAGTATTATAAGTTAGTCACGAAATGTGTAAAGCATTGAAAGAGACAGCAGGAGCACATATGTATGTATGTATGTATGTATATTATGCACGATTTGCCGACGAGTCAGCATATGTATGTATGTACCTCTATGTATTATGCCCATCTGTCTGCTTCTATTCACAATGTTCTCTCAACTTTGCATCGATATTGAAAATATGTTGATTTTTTGCTGCAGTCCGTATATATGCACTGCATATTAAGTAGCTGATATAGGACATCAAAAGTTGAGTTCTATAAGCAACTGTTTTGTTTTGAAGATTTCCTGATGCGTGATGTTATGCTGCATAATATTTGGGGAAGTAAACGCATCAGCATCAGACAGTTAAATCTAATTGTGGGTCTAAAAAGGATTATGTTTTTGACCTTGCGCAGGGAGTATTATAATTTTATTGCGAAGCTTATGTCGTACCAGGGATATCTATGTTCCCTTAATGTATATATAACTATATATAATTCTGATCAGCATCAATAGCAGAGACTGACTGTCAGTTGCAAACTGTTTCTATTTATTTATTTGTGTTACTAGTATTTCATTTAACTGCATTTAGGATCTATCGGTCGAAAAATGACTTATGTGGAAGATAACATTGAGAGTAAGTCTATCTAGAATTTTTGAGTAAGCAAGTTAAACCCGTCGATCACTTTGCACAATAATCTTTATGGCCACATGATACATTTATCGTTCACGACTTTGAGATTTGTGTGATTATTTTCTTGATACATAATATGAAAAATAAAGTACAAAATGTTTGCATCGATTGTGTTTTTTATTTTGTGCCTTTGTCTACTTTTGCTGAACGTCACACCAATTTTATGACTTTCCTTTCAATAAAATACTTAACTTCTTTCTCTACTTTCAATGTACATTACATTAATTTCAACCATTCTCTTTCAAAGAACCTACACTTTAAAAAGATGTCATCCTAAAAAAAGTTACAACAGAAGTAGGTTGTTATTAATAAGTTTGGTCACTCTAGGGAGATATACATTGGCTTTTGTGGTTGTGAAAGTAGTGTGTAATTGTGGCAAACCATTTGCTCACAAGAATTTGCGTGCAAGCAAGTGAGTTTTGAAAATTTCTCTCTACTCGCTGCGAGTAAAATGCACGACACCTTGAACTGCTTAATTAGAGTATGTATATATAAAATGTAAGCATACATCCTTTGCTTCGGAAGAGAATTTAATTTTCGGTGTGCCAAAGAAACAATAGTTAAGGTTAAATTAGATAGGTAAGGAACAATGTTTATAAATCTTATCAAATCAGACTGACATATCTACGTATATTGAGTGTTTGAAAACCCTATTAATACAATATTTATATATAAGTTTAATCAGTTGTAGATACAATATAGATGAATACATATATTTTAACATTACAAAATTATTACCATTCCTTTATTTCAGAACTAAATAAAAACCCAGTAGAAGGTTTCTCAGCTGGATTAATTGATGAAAATGATATATTCCGTTGGGAAGTCCTAATAATTGGACCACCAGATACACTTTAGTAGGTTTATTACAGTAATTATATATAAATATATGTTTCTTATAATACGATACAGCAATGAAGATATTTCGTTTCTAAGCATTAATTTTGATCCCTTAACTAGTTTCAAGATGCCTGGGGCAATTTATGGGCAGGCAATCGAATTGATCTGATGTTCTTTTTTCAACTTATTAATAGCATTTTCTTTTTCAACGTATGCGCTCTGTTTTCTATTAGTTTTCTTTTATTTGAATTATTTTATTATGGATCGGACTACTGTATTATTCAGATAAGGTAAGGTTGACGGGTTGAATGATTATGATGGGTCTTCCCCATAAGCGAATTTCGCTTAAAACAGCTTTGCAACAAAAAAAAACTATTGGGACTGATGATGCTTTTTTGTCTTCTTTTATTCCAAAATCAATGTTTGAATAAAAATGATACGTACTTCTTAGCCAATTAAACCGTTTTTAAGTAGTCAAATTTTCAAGAAAAATATGTGTATACTGCTATATTTATGAAAGGATATTAAACATTCCCCGAAGATAACTTTGTTATTCTCGTTATTGCAAAAATTTTTAGTTTGTAATAATTTTTTTACTATGTAATGTGCCCATCAAAACGAGGTAAATTGATCATTATAGTTTTCTGCAAATGTATGACACAGGAAACACCTTCGAGATACTCTTCATCAGTATTAATTGCAATATAAACTAGACATGTTTGTCCGTTCTCGTCTGCGTAAGGACACCTATCTCAAAGAAGGTTTACAATTTAGTTTTCGTGCGCTGTACGCAAATAAAGTTAGTTAGACTTCCCTGTCGAAAATATCGATGTATAATCAGTTTCGAGCAGATAGTACCGGTATTACTTCGTAAAAATATATAGCCACCTTAAAAAATAAAGTGCTCTTATTGACTAAATTTTACAGTATTATATTTTATGAACCACTTTTATAAAAACTTAACTTTGGTACAATCGTAACAATTGTATGAATGTTCTCGTATAGGTTGCTCAGATCCAAAATACTTTATTATTTTGGATTCACCAAATATATTTAACATTATATACACTGGAAAACAAGCTACAGTTATTTAAGAATTCATTTCCATAGTGTGCGGATCTGCAAATCAGAAGAAAGGAATTGGGATTAAATGCACTGTTTTCGTGTGTGATGTTTTGTCTAATGTATACTACTCATATTTTCTAATCTTCTAGAACACTATCGACTATAACACTTATTTTTCGATCAATAAAAGTAGGAACGAACTTATAGTCAAATCATAACTTTGCGCTCGTGAGTCTATTTAGAAAAACATTATTTTAATATTGATATCTGTTTTCTTTCTTATAATCAACAGCGAAGGAGGTTTCTTCAAAGCGCATTTATACTTTCCTAAAGAGTACCCCCTGCGCCCACCTCGAATGAAGTTTGTCACGGAAATCTGGCATCCAAATATTGAAAAGAATGGCGATGTCTGTATTTCGATTTTACATGAGCCGGGAGATGATAAGTGGGGCTACGAAAAAGCATCAGAGCGTTGGCTCCCGGTGCACACAGTGGAAACTATTTTGATATCCGTGATATCAATGTTAGCGGATCCCAACGATGAGTCCCCAGCAAATGTTGATGCTGCCAAGGAATGGAGAGAATCCTACACTGATTTCAAGCGCAAAGTGGCACGCTGTGTCCGGAAAAGCCAAGAGGAGTGTTCGTAGAAACCGGATTTGCTCTATATTTGTATATTTATATTAAAAGTTTGATACATTAAAATGAATAACTGAATTAATAGACATAAAAAATTTTATATTATGATCTATGATCATGTCTTTTGAGCCATTTGGAAATCATATTTTGCGATTCTCATCAAATTATAGTTATAAGTATCATCTATTATAGATGTGATCATGGGAATTGTTACATTTAAGTCTTCGTGTGAAATTTTACAAAAAAAAAGCGAAAATTGTTTATGTTTTACAAGAAAAATTAATTCTTGATCAACTAAAATGCAACTTCCAAAAAATGTTGCTGATGGACTACAAACAGAGATGTTGTGGAATAATGAAATAACCCACAGATTACATCGTCTGCATAACCGTTAGGCTATGTTTAGTCACCCTAACATCAGAGAGCTAATTTTTTTAAAATACGCAGAAACAAACTAATTTTTTTTATTAAGGAAGGTATTGCTCTGCCTCTAATAAATCAATATTGTTTGTGTACGCATAATTAATGACAAAAAATATTTCGTGTGACAAAAAGTTTGATTAAAATCTGTTCACATATTATATTATCTTAAAGATAAATACCTTTCCGTCTCAGTGTAGCCATCCCCTAGACATAAATAAAAGCTTTTGAAAGTACGATGAGAAAATAGCTTAATGTACAAATTGTGAGGCATTTTTTATTAAATGTGTTTTTCAATTCATCTCACTCTGCATCACTGATTATGAACACTTTTATACTCAAAACGGCACACGCATTGAAATTGACCCAATAATTGTAATTAAATTTTAAAATGTCGCTTTTTGAGAACAATTGTAGCTAATTGATGCGAAGCAATAAACAACAAAGTGATATTTAGAAATCCCGTGGATAGTGCAATTGAATTCATAAGTATTTGCACTTCTAAAACATATAAATGAATTAATTGGTCAGCATTGAATACTCTGATCTGCTGATTGTAATCTCTTCTCTTTCTGTCACTTTTAATAGGTGATATTAAAAATAATATATTTAGTCAAACACTTATCTTACAAAATATGGGGTCACTTGATTTGATGTTATTCAACTCCATAATAAAGACTACTAATGTACGTAGTAATATGGATTTTTTGCGAATATGCCTAATTCAGTTTTATCTTACCAGAAATTGTACTATCTGTTTATTCCAGACACAATCTAATATTTTTGTTTTATGACTACTTTCCTGACTAATTGAATTATGTGACTTTAAAAATATTAACTACAACAAGATTAATACTGACTATAGTTTACTAAACTATAATAACTTTTACTTTCTACCTTAAGTTAATTGCAAACTGGAATGTCTGCAGTCAAGCATTTATGGTCAATATTATAAATCAAAGTAGTTCTGCACAAAACTATATAATCTTACATTCATAACTTAAATGGAGGGACATTAGTCTCAAAGAGGAAATCGATGTTAGTACACTCAAAACAAACACATGAACTCAGTACTTTATAATTGGTAGGTAGGTAAAACGGTTTTCGAAGGTCCACGTCCACAACACATAGGCCATAATATTTGGCACGTTATGATGCCGTGATGATATAGATTTAGAAAGAAACGTAAATAGAGGAAAGAAAAGGAGGCAGAACGGTCTACTACTGGACTAGACAAACAACAAACAACCACGCCTCCAGCGGGATTCGAACCCGCGACTGATTGATGTAAGCGATATACTCGTAATGAGCTTTAGCACACAGATTGCAAAGACCCAACGCTTACGACCATAAAGCCGGCTACTTTATAATAAGAACATTTAAATTTGAATGAAATGCGACGTGAATTCATTTCATTAATACACTATTATTAGCACTGGATTAACAAAGAATATTCTGACAAGTAAAAAATTATAGAAAACGTTCCTAATAATCTTCCTTCCAAGTTAACTGTGCTAACTGTAGCTATTAAATTGCGGGAGAGTAAGGTTTTAGTAATATAACTTCCAAGTTTGATAACTATAGCTCTTAAATTACGGGAGATATATGCTTTGTCGGTTTTTCGGTCGGGAGTGGGCCAGTATTTTTTCTTTCTGGATTTTTGAAGGGTGTTACTAGCATGACATCTTTCAAATTTGGTGACTTTCAAATTGTGGATGGGGCGTGGCAAATGCCGATCTTTGAAGGACATCGCCAACAACTTACTAACCAAATTTGGTGACCGTAGCGTTCAAATTGTGGGAAATATTTGGCTTTATACAATAGAAAGACTCAACGTTTACGACCATCAAGCCGGGTAAGTCATTAGCTTGCTTCGATGTTAAATAAAATTTGACCTTTACTACATTTACAACATTTTGCTAAGTTTGTCAAATGCTCCACTTAACACAGTTTTAATGTGATCAATCCAAAATGACACATATACTAAACTGAATACCTAGACAAACTTTATATTTGTAGCAATTAGTTACAAAACTAAGTTAAAGTAATAATGCTACTAGAAAAAATTTTAAAATAGATTTTTACGCAACCACTTTGTAGTCGATTTTACATGTCTATATGTTGTTTGGATGTTTCTACCCACACTGCATTCTCTAACGTACACATATTTGCAAATATAAGTTTATACAAAATTGTAAATAGCAAGCTTGAAGGTTTTCGAAAAAATTGCGCTTATACGGACTGGCAGGCAATTCCCACAATCAATACACGAGTCTACCTTTTGGTAACACGTCTTAAAAAAGAAACATTTTTAATGAAGAATTGGAATTCTAAATCCTTTTCCTAAACAGTAAATGTATCATATTTATTAATCCTCGCAGACTGCTAATACCACTGTAATACAAATTAATCAGATTTAATAGAATATATTTCACATTTTAAAATATATGTACATATGTATATGTATATATGCTGATCTTAGACGTACTTCGTTTCCAGCATTGGTGTCTTAAGCGAATAAATTGTGAAAGAAATGCGGCTATTATTGGGGATTTCATACACTGAGACTTGTGCCTTCATCTGGGCTTAGTCTTTGCATAATTCCTTGTTGCTGAAATAAAATAGTATAGCAAAAAAGAATTACACATTAATTACAATAATTACAATTATAATTAGAATTAGAATACACATTTTATTTGAATTACAATAAAATATTATACAGCATAATGAAGTGGTATGAGATCCATTAGGAATTCCATGAGCGTTGTCCGACATTTTTGTTTAATTAATGCTATGACGTGTAAATCAGATTGACAAAAGTGTGCGGAGGCTTATTATTTGATCATATTTGTTGAAAGCATATAGATTTCAAATGGTATCATATTTTGACCATGGTGCAATTACATGGGTTTGTGACACCGATGTTCGAAATCGATAGTATGATAATTGATAAATAACTAAATCATACTATAATTTAATGAGTGTACAAGGGATAACAGGTGATGGTTTGTTTTGTTTTGCCAGAATTTGTCTGATATTTAATTAATAGAAGGACCTCCACAACGTCCATGACACGATTGTCATTATTGGTAATTCACCCTGAGATGACCTTGTATAATAGTTTAGCCGATTTGATAAGTGCAGAGTGCTCTTTACATCGACATGTACACAATATGTATGCATGCAAAATCGATTAATCATTTATCGACAACTGTATATGCTATTTACACCGGATTGGTATTTCTCCGGAAAAAGTTGTCCCATTGGGCAATAGACAGTAAGGGACGGCACCTGTAAAAATATCGGCAAGTTGTATGTCGATCTGACAGAACATTTGTTATATGTTAGTATTTCCGATTTTTTTTTATCAGGTATGCATTTGGTTAATCAACAGTTAATATTTATTTGTCGTTTTATATAAATTTGAAAATGTCAGGTTTTGCACATTTAATTATTCTATTCTATCTATTATATTGTTAAACTTCTATTGATATTGGTAAATGCATTTATATTATTGGACAATGCCCAATCAGATGTTTCATAGCCCACATCGTGTCTTTGATGAGCTCCTGACTTATAGTAATTATAATTATTTGTTTAGCAGCAGCGTCAGAATAAATCAGCTGTTCAACACAACTGACACTGTAACCAGTGTGAATAGCTTTACTCCAACTTCAACTCTAACAGACTCTGTTAACTCAGGTGTACGTATGTACAAAAGGTGTTTACGTTAGCGGATGCAAAGGCCTCTACCAAACTACATTAAAAGTTTGTTTAATATGGCTATTCACTTTACGCTTAAATCTGTTTTTGGGTATACATACATATACATATGTATGTGCGTAATACATTAGCATACTTTATTTACATTCGTATATTTGTATATATTTATGTATTCGAGCCTAGCTATCTGCGTAGGCATATACATATGTATGTATTTATATACAATGTGTACATTGAATACGTATGTTTTATATATACATCTATACATATATATTTATATGTATAAATATGTTTTATAAATATATACAAACATATTAATGTATATGTATGAATTTGTGAGTTTTTGAACAAAGGTGATATATGTATGTACATATGTATCTCAAAGGTACACATACAAATTTTAAAAAAATTTCAGTTCCACCCGTGCGTTGTTTGAAGCTGCTCACTTTCACAGTTCACTTCCGAGGAATTAAAGCTTTAAAAGCTACTATCGCCAGCTTTAAATTTACTTTTAATGCAAAGCTATTTTTGCCCACTCGATTCCTTTCAGTCGACTTTTACATTTAACCGCGCATGGTGTTTTTGTTTTTTTTATTAGATGTTGTTTATCGTTCAATGAAAATTCCATTGAAATTAAAAGTGTGGTAATGTAAGTCTTAAAACAAAATAATGTAACTTGTGCTTAAGCATATACGTATATATACATATATGTATGTATGTACATACGACCAAAAGACAAATGTATATGCATATGTGTATCCAAATGAACATGTGTTGGGACTTTATCCTTATAGGACAGTCAAGTATAGAATTTTTACATACATATACGCATACATATGCAAGGAAGTGAACTTGGTTTCTTATGTAAAAGCATCAATTCATCAAGGCATACATATGTACATATGTATGTATATAGCTAGCTGTATATACGTATGTACATAAGCAAGTAGCACTAAGAGATTTTACTAATCTTGTAGTGAGCAGTAATAAATATACACCAATACCTATGAACTTACAAGCTTGGCGCCACTGAGCACTCAGCCAACATCCTTGATAAAGATGTATTATGTACATGTACGTACTATTTAAGTACGTATGTATGTATGTGTGCATTGTTGCCGTCGCGTGCATTTTTGAAGCGATTGTGATTAATATTGCTGTCGTTTTTTTTGCTTGTTTCGCATGCTTTGCGTGCATTTGTATGAGTGTGTGTGTGTACATATACACATGCATATGAGTATGTGTGTGCTCTGTTTCTAAAGTGTGTAATAATAACCTTTAACCACCGTGACTAAGTTGGCAAGTAACATTAGTTAGTTAACGTTTATTCATTGCGCATTCAAGAGAGAAGAATTTGTATGCATTGCATTCAAATTGGAAAGAGGATACTCGTATATAATAATTAAATATAATTAAACCCGAGTCAATTATCGATACACATACATACGTACATATTTATAGGTTATAAATAAATATGTTTCATTAATTATGCATGTTTTTTTTATAAATTAATAAAAAGGGTATAATGAAATTGTGCAAAGCCATGTAACAGTCAGCATTTGAAGCATTAGGATTAACAATTCATCTAATAAATTATATAATTTATGTTTTAATGGGGCATATCCGACAACGGAATACTCTGATACCAGCTGACCCAAATTGACATACAAATTTCTTGTTGTAAGTATGGGGCTCCAAGTTTGGTAACTCTAACTGCAAAATTACAAAAAAAAAGGTAATTCTATAAATAACATTTGTTTAAAAGATACAAAAGATCATAATATTTCGAACAACAAATTTAAATGTCATCAGATTAACTTATACAATGTCCGTGCTGTCATTTTGGGGCTAGAGAAGGCTAGGAAATCGAAAATAATCGATAATCACGAATCGCAAATTCGATGGTGGATTGTCGTCATACTTGCAGGTCCTCCTTCAAAGATTGGCATTTACTTTTTGATCCACGCCCACAGCCGCGGTAATTTCCTTAAAAAAGCTGAAGTAAATTGGCGGACCATGTCTACATCCGCTCCCACTGAGCTAAAGTTATCAAATTTGGGAGATAGATTACTAGCAATATTCTCCAAAAATTTTTCGGCAATATCTTTAGATTATTATTAGAGTATTTTGCTGTCGGTTACTCCCGACTCCACTGTTCTCTCTTGTTTATTCTGTCTATGCTAATAGATATAGAGAATATTAACATATAGCCTTTAGTCGCTGCTATTGTGGTGCTGCTTGCCAAACATGAAGGTTGTAACCTTGCATCCTCCCGATTGTGATATCTCGTCCATACAAAGGGATGAGTTATCTTCCATAAAAAAGTGGAAATAACGGGACATTTTTTTCAAATTCAACTAACTTAGTAAATCTCAAAGGTGGATAACACATAACTCGGAGTCATACATATTTTGCAGAAAATTTTTGGAAAATATTAAAAAGAACGAAAAAAATATTCGCTTGATACAATAAGCAAAGAATATTGCTCCTGTCGATAAAGCTAAACTAGAACAGATGTACATTTTTGTCGTCTCGGCTTTTTATGATAACTAAGAACATATACACTAAATGTACTCGAAGAGGTCTCTTGCTGTTACAAACTTTTGCTTCATTGAGCCATTTTTACAATTTTGAAATTGGTTCAGGGATATAAAAAACAAATTTCAAAATGCCATCTTTCCAGCTCTTATTGATAGCGTTATAATTGTTGTGAGTTTATATACATATGTAGGTATATACATATGTATATGAATGTAGATGCGTACATATGTACAGAAGCGATGCGGTCTATGTATGTGTGTATTTATTAGTATTTATATACAGAGGAACATGTGTATATATCAAATTTCTATATTAATTTTATGTAGTGTTGGCTTGTTCTGATAAGGTTCGTATACGTACATATACATAAAATAAAATAGAAAAACGACAGAAAATTAATTAAAGTGAACCTTAAAAGCTCGTAATTTATAATATCAAAAAATAATTTTTAAATCACCGGATATTTGTACAACGCATTAAAGACAACATTATATAGCATATCTCAAATTGTATTTAAATGTGAATTTATTGGTGTATTTGCTTATTACAAATATTTAGAAAAAATATATCTTTTAGTTCACCCTAATACGGTTGTCAGTAAATAATCTTAAATCGACATTTCTGACAGTACTTGAGTTTAATCTATTGCGATGGGATGCATATCAAAATCTGTGCTGCTAGTAATATTACTTAGTCTATGTTTGTCACCAGTAAAAAATACTGCGCACAATGAAGACGCCGTACTTAAAATATCGACTAAATACAAAATGTCGCATCCAAGCGACAATGTGATAATCAATTCAATAGAAATATTGATTGAGGCTATCACTGATATGCATAAGATTGCAAACAATGATATTGCAATTCGAGTTTTCAATTTGCTTGGAGATTTAATTTCGAAGATTGCCAAAAATGCCAAATCTTATGCAGCGCTATCATTTCGCAGGTTGGCCCTAAGTCATATTGAGCTCGCGAAAGAAGAACTTGCTGGAGTTGCTCAATTGCTTGAAAATGCATCCCACTTTGTTAATAATACTGTTATCAATTACAAAGTAAATGCAAATCAAAAGGAAACAAATGGAAAGAAAAACCAAATTGTTACATATAAGAGTCGTATTTTTAGTAGCGCTTGTTATATTGTGGATGACTTGGTTAAAATGAGTTTTACAGAACTACATACTTGCTGCAATGTCACAATGAAACCAAAAATTTCGGTGTGTCATGGCTTACGGATATTACTGCTCACTGGCTCCGGTTATATGTCTGATATAGCTCACTTGATCAATCGCATAAATTTTTGCTTGGGTAATAAATTTTTTAACTTACAATACAAAACGACATGCGTTCATTTTGCATACAATGAGATCGCCAATCTTATTCAAGGTTTAGATAACATATTTCGTAAATTTTTAACTCTTATGCGTTTAAGAATTGTGTACTCAAAGTGTTGTATTTCATTAGCAGTAGTGGAAAAAATTTAGAAAAATAAAAATGTTATCATTGTGTAAAATATTTGTCTCTTTTTTATTTACATAAAAACTATTATTAATATCCTAGTTACTAATTCTCAATCGCAATCTATAAAAAATTGTATTACCTGTTGATTGCACTTTTATTTTGGTTGGATGGGTCTGCCTTGGTATTGTTGCATAGTTAGTTTTTAGATTTCTGCTGCTTGAGTTGCAGGAATGCTACCATGTGATGTTGCAGACAAATTAGAGCTTCGTTTTCGTTTTGTTTTAATGGGTGAGGTGTTGATTGTCATTTAGAAAACGTAGTCAATAATATGTTAATCAAATTAGCATACCACCGATAATTAAACGATTAGCAGAATTCTACGTTTCAAATTTTGTGACTAGCTTTCAAGTTTTGTCGATTAACACCAGCAGGTATATCGATTGTCAGCACTTCGATATATTTTTGTGTAGGTCGCACACTGTGTAAAATATTAAACTTTTTACTTTTTAGAGGCGTGTTGGTTAGGGGTTTTGGGTTGAACGTGTCCAAAAAATTTATTGGCCGATCGATTTCCCAGGGAAATGGTTTATTATTGATGTTATTAAGGTTACCTCGGTAATTATTTTTCGAGAAAAAAAAGGTGCTATTAGATTATGGTCTCAGCAACTCGCATAATATTTGTTGTGAATATTTAAATAATTTAACCATTTGGTGAGATTAATTTAATTTTAATAGCAAAGTGCAGAATGAAATTTCTATATAAAGAAGTAAGAGTGCTGTTTTCGAGAGAGCTCGACTACGATATACCCTGAACCCAGCTGTTACATTTTGCACAGTTTTATAATCAAATTTCCTTTTAAAAAGTTGTACACCCAAATGTGAGCAGGTCTGTTAGTGCACTCATTTCTTATGGCAAGCACATGATCTGCAGAGAAACAAAAATTAAGGCAGCTTATGTATTTTTATTCACAAGCCCGAACTGGCTGGCTCCAAACACGTACATATATACAGTGACGACAAGCTTATTTCGACCAGTGAATAACAAAAATTTTTATTGCCTGCCATAAAATAATTATTCATTATTTTTCAAAAATTCCAAAGACCCATGGCAGGTACATATATTAACCACAAAAATGAATACATGACCCTAATAAACTGGTGTTTTTCCACCTGGAGGGTCGGGTTATGTAAAAAAGCACGGCTATTTATGATGCAAGCTTATTTCGACCAGTTACATTATGGGCACCTGGGTATTTTCGGTATAAATAGATCAATCCTCCGTAGTCAGTTTAGTTTTTTTCTGCATTACGGGTGCGACAAGACAACAAGGACTATGGCAAAACGAACTAAGAAATTTATAAGCGCAAAAAATAGACGGTCTAGGATGACGTTCGCCAAAATCCACTTGGACAAGGATTTGGAGTTCTGGAACACAATCATATTTGAATATGAGTCCAAATTTAGCATTTTTGTCCCGGATGGATAGAATTATGTGTGGCAACAGTCCAATACTGAACTGAATTCCAAACACTTAAAGGCAAGCACAGCGCAAGAAGTGTTTTGGGTTGGGCATCTATCTCGGCAGCCGGTGTCGGAAATTTGTTGATTATTGAAACAACAGTAGACAAGTATGTATACTTTGATATACTAAAGCAAAATTTACTCCAAAGTGCCGAGAAGCTAGAATCCGACATACTTTCCGGATCTACCAGGATAACAACCCCAAGCATAAGTTCGTAATAGTACAGTCCTGGCTTATCTGGAACTGCCCCCACATGATAATTCCACCAACCCAGTCTCCAGATTTAAGTGTTCTTGAAAATTTGTGGGTTCTGCTGGAAAATAACATCCGGAATCACAACATATCCAGCAAACAAGATCTCAAAAATGCTCTGCTGGAGGAGTGGAGCAACATCAGTACAGAAACTACCCGTAATATGGTATCTTCCATGAATAATAGGTTAAGGGAAATTGTTAAGCTTAAAGGATTTCATACTAAGTATTAAAATCCTTATTTAATCTTTTATACGCGAAATATTTCACTTTTTTTTAAGACTGGTCGAACTAAGCTTTCATATGTATTTTGGATATGTTTTCAGTTTTTGACTAATTTTAATTAATTAATGTTTTAATAAAAACTAAAGTTTCATTTGATATAACATTAAACAAATTGGCATTTCAGCATTTTGCGTTGTTTTCCTTGTTTAAACTTTATAGAACTTTAAAATTTTTGCTAGACACTGGTCGAAATAAGCTTGTCGTCACTGTATGTAGATACACACATAAATACGTACATGTACACACAATCGTAGATATCGAAACTTTGCAGACTACACACAAAAATATATGTATGTATTGACGCTCGTGTCGATTTTCATGCCATCTATTACTCACACATATACTACCTATTAATGCGTACGGAATATGTTTTCGGCTGCTTCTAGAAATGAGTTCAATATGAGAATATATTTTCGACTATAACTTGGGCGTTTCTTTTCCGATCTTGACGAAACTTTTACACAAATGGAAATATATCAAAAAAAAAATTAAGCATACATGATCTGCCATAGCCCATATTCCAGATTTGAAGTCTCAAGCTCTTGTAGTCTCCGAGATCTGCTTGTTCATATAAACAGGCGGACAGACGGACATGGCTATATAGGCTTGGCTGTTGATCCTGATGAAGAATATATATACCTTATGGGTTCGGAGATGGCAAAGAAAACATTCTAGGATTTTATTAATTAATAGTTTGTTAAAAATTACTTACAATTAGGCGAACATATAATAATTCTGTTCTTAACACATAACCTTATTGAATCAAAGCATTATCGGATATGTAAAGTTACATAAACTAGAGGAAACTTTAACTCTGATGTACATAATGTATATGTATAATGTATATAATGTATCTGTTTCGGCATGTTGTGGGAGAGGCTCCTCATAATGCACCCCTAAAAGGTCCAGCATGTTTTCAAGAAACAGTAATAAATCAAAGAGCTAAAATATTTATCAAAATATTGCGAGTTCCATAATATGCTAATGGATGTCTTTTCCAGGCTTTTTTTTTTGGTTGCTTTTGCTATTCTGTCGATATTAGGAAAATAGAAAATGTTTTCGAACAATATTCGATAATTTGTGTCCTGAATTTGAAAACACGTTCATACTGACAGAAGCGCAGACTAATGACTCGGCTTTTGATACTAAGCAAGAATATAATTGTCTTATGGAATCGAGGAATGAAACATTTCTGCCTTTTAAATACATTGGTACAATTTTATTATAGCATTTTAACCCTTTATTAATAAAAAGTTAATTTTCATTCAATTTGTTGTATACAAATTTAAAGGAAACGCTTTTTTATTTTTTAATACGTGAATAGTACAATAACAACACAATATCTAAAGTAGTATGATTCCATATTACACAAAATGTATTTAAAAAAAAACTCAGAAAATTAAATAAATAAAATATAATAACATCTTTCTAGTGCATGAAATGTTTCGAGGCGAAGTTTTGATTCTCTACAATGCAATTATTTTTGTGAATCATATGATAGGATTAATATATTTTTATGGTATAAAAACATTGCTTTAAGCTTTTATTCATGTGACCCTGTGGAAAATCTATAGGTATGCAATGGTTGTGAACAGTTTGGCTTTCTGAAGCAAGTTTTTCAACATGACTTCGACGACGGATTCTACGTGAGGAAACCAGACCGTTCTTCATTTTTAAGTCAAAATATGTTTCTAGTTCCTCAAGCTTATTGAATAACAATTCAAAGTCTCGTTCAGCATTTTTAAGAAATTTACATCGAATTTCATAATTTCCGAACAAAAAACAGTTACAAAGTCGTTGAATGCGAAACTCAAGCTGACGCATAATATATTTGCTAGTGATCTCAGTCATGGCAAACACATCCAATGCAACGGTGAGATCATGTCCTGCTGCACACTTGAAGATTTGTGCCGAATAAAGTTGCAAAAATTCCATGTACCGCTTACAGCAGCCTATATCACTCTTAAAATTCCAGTTCTGCAAAACAAACTGCTGTATATCAGCATAGTATGTAAAAGTTTTCTGGATCGCGAGTAGTGTGTTCTGCGTGTATTCGAGTGCTTCGTCAATAATCTCAGATAGCATTATGTGGAAGAATTCCATCTCCTCAAAATAATTTGTTAGAAGAAGTTTTACCAGCGTAAGCTGTGTGGTTGGCATTTGGCGAAGCTGCAACAGAAGTGTATAACTTGAATTTTTGGCAACTTCATAGAACATTTCGGAATCATGTCCAAAAATTCTAGCTACTTCAGCTGCTGTATAAAAGAATGCCGACAAATCACTTAATTTTGTTATCTGATGTTCGGTTGTTTGATAGTTAGCGTCTAAAATGCTTAGCATAGTGGACGTTGTTAAATTTTTCTGTAGATTTTCACGAAAATTCCGCAGCTGATTTTGAAGTGATTGCTTAGAGTCCTCTGCTAGGCTGATTGCATTAAAAAATTGTATTGGTATATATTCTCCTCCGTTTGATTGCGTACGCTTGTCAAGTCTATTAGCCACAGCTTCTCCTTTTAAGATTGGTAAAGTCGCTACCACACATGTCAGCCATAAAATCGTATAGCTCCAGCGGCAAATCATTTTCTAAATTGAAGAACTTGCCATACACATATATTAAAATATATTTTCTATCAAGTATATTAAACTATATTTTATTTACAAATCATTACTTACAAATTTTTTTGAAGTCTCCTGTTGAAAAGATCAAAAACGAATGACAAAATTCCCATGTACATTCTACACACATATAGAGATGAATGCACAAGTATTAAAGATCACAAAATCTAAATATAGCTTTTGTTTAAATATTGTGTGTAGTTGTTTCATTTTTATTTATATTTTTTTAATGCCAAGCGATTGGTATAAAATTCATTATACTCTTGAATTTGATTATAAATGGCTAAAATTAGTAAATAAAAACTCAATAATATTTGGAGGCAAAATCAGTTATTTAAATACATTTGAATAAATATAAGTAATTAACCTAAATAAGTAGGTAAGTATGTATGAACAGTGGTGGTCATATAACTAGAACAGTTTCTGGGACTTTGAGTTCAATTTAAACGTTCCATTTCGACAGGTAACTGTTAAATATAATTTTATTTACTTCTGAAAGTTGCATGTTCAGTTTTATTGTCCCAAAAACGCATAATTTTTTGTCTCCATTATTAAAGCAGTGTAAAATTGAATTTAATTATTTATTTGAATACTGTTGGTTCCTATGACAGTAGCCCGCTGTTGATCAGCTTGTAAGGAGCTTAATAAGCAGGAATCTCCTTTAAGCTAGAACAATTGTTCCGATCTAACTTAAATGATATTGTGATACAATATTAATAATTTCTTGCAAAAATTTTGGGAATATAATAACACTCAGAGATCTTTGTACTCATCCGTTCCGGCCGAACGCTTTTTGTTTTCATAAAGATATGACTAGAATAACCAGCTATATCTTTTGCATTGATATAGACGTATAATCGTCTTGGCTTTTTAGCTTTAAGTTTGATGACTGCTCAAAAAATCTTAAAGATATGAGTTTTTTTTTAGAATATTTGCTGTGGATTTTGTCTGAAACAGAGGTGAACATGAGAGATGAAGGAGCCCTACTGTGTTTTAATATTTCCTAATGGCTGTGTGGGTTCTTTTGTAGCGCTGGCATCTATTGTTTCCTAATTGTTTACATCCGCTCTTTATTTACTTGTGAACAAAAATAGAACAAAGTTTGTTTAGAAATTAACCATATTTTAAATGTTACCGAAATTAACATCGATAGTCGATGAGTGCTTCCGACTAAGATATACCCTTAACCCAGGTCTGAATTGGTTCAAAAATCTTTGAATCCGCAGAATTTAACATAACTTTCGATCAATCCATAAGAACTGACATATTCACACTAGTTTCTTTTTAAGACGCATGTGGGGCCGGTCTTTATAAGAATAAAGAAAATGTTTTACTCTGTCTTAACCAACTACCGAATACTCCCAGAACAGTATAATAGCTGACTACAAAGAATCTTCATGTGGGATTGGATGAGTGCCTATTCCTCAACCATTGAATAATCATTAAGGTCATTTAAATTTGGTAATTGAATCCTTGAAATTGCGGAAGATATATTGCAAGCCGGCTTGATGATCGTAAGCGTTGAGTCTTTGCATCGTTTACATCAATCAGTCGCAGGTTCGAATCCTTCTGGAGGCATGGTTGTTTTTTGTTTGTTTGTTCTGCCTTTCTGTCTAAATCTCTATCCACACGGGTACCACAACGGGCCAAATATGGCCTTTGGTCGACAACCGTATAACCTAACTACTGAAGCTTTTGCACTTTATTTGGTGGACGAGGCGAAGAAATTTTCTTACCAATCTTGGGAGGATGTTCCTCGAAATATAACTTCAGCTTTGTAGGTTAGGTTAGGTTTAAACGATTTTTTTTTGCTAAAAAAGCCAACTCACTTATGCCAGAATTGGACCGATTGGTAACAATAATGAGATCAGAGCGGGTCAAACCGAATGCGTTAGTAAGTTTCGAAATTTTTGTTGATACTAGCTAAGTCGGCTAGAAAGCAGCTTTCCAGGGCGCTTATCTCGAAGTGATTAGTTCTGGGAAGGAGCAGAATAAGTATTTTAAAGATTCCTCCTCTTTGCAGATCCTGCTGAAGTCATTTTAGGGGATTTTGATTATATTGCCGTAAGTGGCGACTAACCAGTCGGCAGTTAATCTTCGTATGACTATAGTGCAACTAGGAAAGTAGCAAAAAATAAGTTACAAACTTCAAGAACATTTAAGAAGCCTTATTTTAGGCTCCTTCTGGTGTAAGTTAATCCTCAGCAGATTTGACATCTTAATTTTTAAATAACAGATTTAAATGAAGGTTAGACTTTTTAAAGAAAACTATGTGGTATAATATACTGCAATTTTAAGTACTGTGCTTCGCTACGGTATTATAATCATCTTCATTCTTCATCTTCATCTTCTTTGTGAAAAAATATATGTAAGAGTTCTTGGATCTTTTGCCAAGTATCATCTATTCGATAATTTTCTTGGCATTGCTAAGATTTTTACTATTACTAATTACTATTTTAATTATTCAAGAACTGAAATAATGGACCTCAAATGTAGATATGGGTACATATAAAAAGTCACATAATGTCGGATTCAAATGTACCAGATACAGGAAACCGCAGTATCCCAGGCCAGGGAAATATTTTAAAATCTGCTGAAAAAATACACGAAAAAGTTGATGATCTTGCATCCAAAGCAGAAAGTCCTATTAACTATAACTGTGATGATGATAATGATGATGATGATGATAAGGATGTTATTATTGCCAAAATACAGAAAGGTTGTGAGTACGAAACAGTCGCGCCGACCAATAATGAATCAACTTCGTGTTTGGAAAGCCAATTAGATAAAATGCACATTAACTCTAAAGATTCAATCAAGGGACTTAACACAGGTATTAGCGATCAGTCTAATCGTCAATATCTTAACTTTATTGGAACCAAACCAAAAATTCACAGTTGTGGGACCAATTCGCTCCAAAACATTAAAGATGATAATGATAAAAATGTTAAAATATTGGAATCCAAAAGCCTTAGCACAAATAAGGAGAGTGGAGTTGTACGAACTGTAATGAAGCAAATTTCTACGTCCGGAAATGATTCGCCAGATTCAGTTCGTAACAGTCCACTAAAGAATATAGATACTATACCTGTTAGGATGGGTTGCTTACGAAAAAATCTGCCTATCCTACTAAAATCGCAGTCTTTGGACTTATACAATGAAGATTGTGGATCATTTAATGTTGATCAACAATTCCGTAATCGTCTCCTTCCAAATATTGAGGAATGTCGGCCTTTTGAGAGTGAAATTCAATCATCAAGTACACCCAGCACTGAGGAAACCCAACAGTGTAAAGTCGATAATTTGGACAAATCTGCAGGAGAGACACGTCAGCGTCCCATACACCGGCCAAATATTGCAGCATCAATGTGCCAACAACAATCAGCAGAATCTCGTCCAATTTATCCGAACGTCCCATATAGCCCATATGGCAGTCCATATGGTAGTCCGCGAACAGTTCGACGTCGGCCTCCTTTACGCGAATCACGTCGAATATCTATTGAGAAGTCAGGTAGTTTTCTCCAGCTAAATCAATATAAACTTATGGATCAAATTGGACAGGTAATTATTAGTAGCTGTTAGTTATACAATTAATACAAGTTTCCTTTGGCAGGGTTCATATGGACTTGTAAAATTAGCTTATTCTGAAGAAGATTCTACACATTATGCCATGAAGATTCTCTCTAAGAAGCGCTTACTACGACAAGCTGCTTTTATGCGTCGGGGTCCAAAACAAACCACATCTCCATTGGATCGTGTTTACAGAGAAATTGCAGTTTTAAAAAAACTTGATCATCCTAATGTTGTAAAATTAGTGGAAGTATTAGACGATCCAATGGAAGACTCCCTTTATATGGTATTTGAGTGGGTTAAAAAAGGAGAAGTTCTTTCTATACCCACCGATAAACCATTACCAGAGGAGCGTGCGTGGAGTGTGTTCCGAGACTGCCTTTTAGGATTGGAGTACTGTAAGTACATTTTTATTATTAGATAAAAAAAGAAGTGCTATATTTTCACATGCACATGGTATTTCTAATTCTGCTCGATCATTTTTCTTTAGTGCACTATCAAAAGATTATCCATGCGGACTTAAAACCTGGAAATTTGCTACTGACGGAATGTGGGCATGTCAAAATTGCTGATCTAGGAGTTTGCAATGAGTTTCTTGGTGAAGATGCTATAATGAGTAATGGCTCAACAGGAGGTACACCAGCTTTTCGTGCACCTGAAACACTTATTTTGGGAAAGGTTAGTAATATGGAAAAAAAAAACAATTCATAATTTTTATTTTACTTAGAATGTATACTGTGGCCGTGCAGCAGATGTTTGGGCTCTGGGAGCAACATTGTACTCTTTGGTGTATGGAAATGTACCATTCTTAGCTACATCGATACCCATACTGTATGAGAAAATAAAAATCGATGCAGTGGTAATTCCAGATACCCCAAAAATTAGTGAGGAAATAAAACACTGCATTCTTCGAATGCTTGAAAAAGATCCAGCATATAGAATAAACTTGCCACAATTAAAGGTACACATTAAATCTTACTTTATTAATTCTTACTTTATTAATTTTTTCATATTTGAACTTAGGTAAACTCGTGGGTTACCAAAAATGGGGCTTATCCCTTACCAAATGAAGATGAAAACTGTTGCTTGGTACAAGTAGACGACGAAGATATAAACTCTGTTGTCCGCAGCATTCCAAAGCTTGATACTCTTATATTGATTAAAACGATGCTTAAAAATCATTCCTTTGGGAATCCTTTCATGAAGAATATATCCGGAAGAGCATCTCAACCGGGCGGTTCCAGGTTGGAAAAATTCGCACAATCAGGTAGATCGAATTCTGCACCAGGCTCTTACCATATGGAATTGGAGAGGTACGAATATAACACAGTTAGTTTTGTGGAATAGCATATATTAACACATATCTTTCTAGAGAGCCGTCTATGGACAATGTACTTCCAGCGCTGTCTGAACATTGCTCTAGCAAACAAAATGAAGAAATGTAATGAATTAAACAAATAGCACATTATAAATAGCGAATAATGATATAAGTTATACAAGGGACCGAAAAAAACCGATAATGATATGAATTCGAATCTAAAAATATAAATAAATATCTCCAAAAAATTGCATTCGTCACTATTTATAAGCATTACATGTTATTAATTTATATTTTAAAATTTAAATAATCCTATATTGTATATCTGAATTTTCTGTTGCTTATTTTTTTAAGGGCACTTAGTATACTGGGCTAGTGCAGTGCCCGTTTGTTTGTATGTCTGTAAGGTTGGAGTTACTTAATTTGAATTCAGTGACTCAGTTTATTATAAAAATATTTCTGATTCTTTCTGCTTAATGTATGGTTTATTAATATTGGTTCTTGTTATCCCCATTATTAATTATCATCAGTAATAAAAAAAAAACACTATTTATTTATTTGTTTATTAATGTCAACTAAAATCAGTGGACACAAAATATACAAAAAGTAAGAAATTGAATTAAATTTAATTTAAAATAAATTTAGAATTATAAATAAATTTAAAAACAAGAATTAGTTATAAGATTTCTAGGAGTATTTAAATGCAAAATGGTCCAACATTTGTTGCATGAATTGGGGAAAGCCCAGAAAGAACCCAATCAGATCAACTATAATCATTTGTGTTAATATGAAGCATACTGATTATGTATTCTAAGAGCAAAATCAAATTTATTATATACCAAGTTTCTGTTTTTTTTTTTTTTTGGATTTTAGTGTAAAACAAATTATAATATGTTAGCATAGCCGACTTCTCATTACACTTGTATCAGTGAAATACATGCAGAAAATAGATGAACAATAGTCATTTTGTGTGACATATAGGTTCGCGCGATTTGTTGGGGCACTAGCTGCAAAACTATGGGGGATTTAGGCTTTCACGACTAGTGAGGGTGGAGTGCCAACAAATTAATCAGCCCTTTTTGGAAAGAGTTAACGTCTACCTAGGGTCTGAGCTTGAAGTATCATTAATAATGTGGGAGTATATATGTATGTGAATCAAATAGATATTTACTTCGAAGTGTTATCGGTTTTTTTTAACAAGTCAAATTAAGCATTTTTTTCTCTACCTGTCAAAAAGTATTTCTTCCCAGTAACTCTTCAATAGCGAAAAATTATATGATAGAACGGACAGCTTAGGCGGACATTGCACAAACCCGATATACTCTTCCACCTTTAGTATCATAGTAAACTAATTATTTTTCGTCTCAACGTATACTTGAAAACTAATGATTAATTGATATCACAAAAAAAAAACACAGTTAAGACTGATTTTCTTGAGTTAAGTAATAAAAATTACATTGGACATATAGCATTTTATTTATTTAATGTTGACTTTTAAGTAAGCACAAGAAAATTAAAAATTCAATTTAAAAATGTATCTGTTCAAATTAAGGAACCAAAAAACATGTGAAACTTGAAACTCAACTATTAAGCTGTGAATAGCTCATCAGCATATTTTATAAAGACTGGGGAAATCCCCCATAGAATTGAATCAGACCAAAAATATAAATTCAAAAGGTTAGTAAGTTATAACGATCAAGTTAAGGATTTTTAAGTAACTTTATTTATAATTGTAAGTATATTTCGACGACAATTTAGAGATAGAAGGTTAATTAAATTAAGTTCCCTACAGTAATGCTAATGAAATTTAGTTGGTGCCACGAAGAGTATATAGTACAAACTATCTATGCACTAGTTCAATATTGTTTTGATGAATCGGATATTGTAAAAAAATACACAAAATCCGTATTTTATAAATAGAAAGCTTAAAAATGTTTAAAGTATCTTAGTTCTTAATGTATCGTTACACTTTTTTGAGCACAGCAAATATACAGCTTTATTGTCAAATAGTTTAAGTAAGGTTAGTCAGATTAGTTGATGAGGATGTGAAGTTCACATGAGGGTCAGTTTCTCCATTGTGCTTGCTATTGGAAAAGAAATTAGATTGTAGGATTGGCAATCTACTTATCTGTTTTGAATGTTGTTCCTTGGAGCACAGTTTATCTGAACGGATTAAAGAAATTCTTTTTTTGGTAGTATCAAACTTATACAGACATATAGGTTACATAGGCATTGCCGTTCCTCCTTTTACAAACTGCTACTGAAGTTAAATTCTTATCACGATTCGGGGTGCTCACAGATTATTTCATATAAAGGCACGATTCTTAAATGGGTTTCACATCAACCATCCCTCATCGACAAGCTAAAATAGTCGGATGAGACGGTTATTGATAAGGCAGTTCTTTAAAACCTCTTCTTCTGGGTCCGCCAGTCAAATCCTGCGAAGCCTAAGACAGCTGAAACTGTCAGCCACCTTAGCAACCTTAGCTATGCACTTTATTTCAGATAGGTATCTATGCGCGAAAGAAGCTCAATGGACTTCTCCGAATATGTCAAGTCTAAATTATACTAAAGTTTTTAGCTAGATTTTGACAGATTGTGTGATATGATGATCAAATTTAAATTTATGGTTTAAACATAAATAATTGATGTTATTTAATATCTCAAGTGCCATACTCTCGGAAATACATTTTATATAATCGGAACAATAAGTGTTTGCTTATGGAGTAAACGACAGTGATAAAAAAAAATTAAAGGCCTTGCTGAACTTAGTGTAAATCAAGTCAGTTTGCATGTTCTCAAAATTATAAAACCGCTAGGAAGAAAATACATTGAAGTTTTATTATTATATCTAATGTCATCGACATTATGGCGAATTTAAAACAGAAAAAGAGTAAATCTTTTAATCAGTAAATTATTTGTTTGTTCAATAAATAGGCTTTCCGTAATTTCATAGTACATATATATAAATAAAATAGTTATTCCTGCAGAAAACGATAAGCTCGCTGTAAGCAAAGCCTAATGGCAACTTAAAGTTTGTTATGCTGATATTATTAATAAATATAAAAACATTATTACTTATTAAATATAATAAAAAAAAAAAATAAAAAATGAGAATAAAATGTTTTGGGTCTTACCTAAGATTGTTGAACTCAATATTTTATTTAATTTAGTGTTTTATAAATTACCGAATTTATCTTATACAAGGCGAAATTCTTTAACTTGCGTATTATATTTTTTCCGAATTTCAGCTTATAGTTGTTAACTCTGCGTTGACAAATTGTCTCTTTTATATAAAAAGATATTTACAATTTTATTTCAAATAATAGTCTAAGTCTACAACGAAAATTTAAATAATTGTAAGTAATAAAACTTAGTTCTTTCACATGACCAAAAAGAAGAACGTACTGACTATCACCGAATATACAGTGACTCTCATAGGGTTTTGAACGGTGTCTAGCAAAAAATGTAAATGTTTAAATGCCAATTTGTTTAATGTTATATCACATTTGAAACACAAACTTTAGTTTTTATTAAAATATTAATTAATTAATTAAAATTAGTCAAAAACTGAAAACATAACCAAAATTCATGTCTCAAACATTTTGAACAGTCTTAAAAAATGTTACATATTTGGCGTATAAAAGCTTAAGTAAGGATGTTAATACTCAGTATGATATCCTTTAGCCTTAACAACCTCGCTTAACCTATTTTTCATGGAAGATACCAGCTTCCGGGTAGTTTCTAGACTGATCCTGCTCCACTCCTCCTGCAGAGCATTTTGGAGATCCTGTTTGCAGGATATGTTGTGCTTCCGGATGTTATTTTCCAGCAGAGCCCACAAATTTTCAATAACGTTTAAGTCTGGAGACTAGGCCGGTAGAATTATCACGTGGGGGCAGTTCCAGATAAGCCAGGACTGTACTATTCCGCGCTTATGCTTGGGGTCGTTGTCCGGAACCGGAAAGGTCGTCGGATTCCTAGCTTCTCAGCACTTAAGAGTAAATTTTCCTTTAGTATATCAAAGTACACATATTTGTCCATTGTTGTTTCAATGAACACAAAATTTCCGACACCGGCTGCCGAGATAGATGCCCAACCCAAAACACTTCTTGCGCTGTGCTTGACTGTTGCCTTTAAGTGTTTGGGATTCGGTTCAGTATTGGACTGTTGCCACACATAATTCTATCCGTCCGGGCCAAAAATGATAAATTTGGACTCATATTCAATCATATGATTGTGTTCCAGAACTCCAAATCCTTGTCGAAGTGGATTTTGGCGAACGTCATCCTATACCGTCTATTTTTTGCGCATATAAATTTCTTTTTCCGTTGTTCTCGGGCGTTAAAGTTGCGCAGAACTTGGAGCACAGATTTCACACTGAAGTTTTTCCTTATTTCATCCTGCATCTATTGAGTCAGTTTTTGAGCCGATAGCTTAAGATTTTCCCTTGAAATCTTAATGATCCTCGGCTCGTCCTGTTGGGTGAAAATCGGGTTTGGTGCCATTCCGCCCTTGTCCTCTGTCCGATTTTCGTCGACGAAACTCCAAATTATGTAGAATACAGTTGAGGTGTTTAGATTGACCATTTTAGCTATTTGGCGATATGAACATCCAATTTTTAAGTGTGCCAGGATGATTTTCCGTTGATCAATGGTAGTCCGTTTGCCCATGGTCCTTGATGGCTTATTGTACCCGAATTGCAGGAAAAAACTAAACTGACTATGGAGGATTAGTCTATTAAAACCGAAAATATTCAACCTGACGAAAAAATCCAGGTTTTATGGCACCCAGGTGTCCATAAAGTAACTGTTCAAAAAGTTTGAGACCATAAATAGCGGTACTTTTTTACATAACCCGACCTAGCGGGTGGGGAAGTCCCAGTTTATTAGGGTCATATATTCATTTTTATGGTTAATATATCTACCTGCCATGGGTCTTTGTAATTTTTGAAAAATAATGAATAATTAGTTTATGGCAGGCAATTGAAATTTTTTCTAGACACCGTTCAAAATCCTATGAGAGTCACTGTAGGTGTGGGAACGATTGAGCAAGGAATTTTCGATGAAATGCGAGGTATAGATTGAAGGTCAAGATGATGCTTGCGAAGGTGATCCCACGTCGACCGCTGACCAGCATCTGGTTGCTGATGGCTTATTCTGCAGCAGCCCTTTTCCATTAGGTTCCAGAGGACTATGAATGTGCGCAAAAATAATCTATGACTATATGTAAGGAGAGCAACAACAGTCTATATTCGCGTGTGACATTAGTATGATTGCTGAACAACAGAGGAAAGACTCTACTACAGGTATTGACCTGCATGATGGACTGCAGACCGGTCCCGTGTGGAAAATAAACCAAAAATATGCCCTCTTTGAACTAATGTAATGGAGCAGTGTAAATAATAACCTATTTCATCTGCCGCTACTTAGACCAGAGATCTGATTTTGGAGAGATATAGCATGGGTGAAATGTATGTAGAATTCACGGGATTTATTAACTGGGGAGTAAAGAGAAGTTTCTGCCTTTCCAACAGGGTGCACTAAGTTTGATAAGCATATTCGTCTATCAAGATGACTTGTTGATAATAGCTCCTGAAATTCAAACCCAATGATATTTATATTTTGATACCGAATTTATCATAACATATTGTTTTTGTGTGTCTGTCATATGCTGGTGTGCGCACGCGTGTTAAAATTGGAGTGCTACGTCCACTAGTGAGCTAGGAAATCAATAAAATCGCTATTCAAATCGATAAAACCACATATCTACCACAATTTTAAGGCAACAGGTTGGCTCACTCGTTGGTGAGCAAAGATCGGCATTTGCCAAGCTCACCGCCGACATCCCAGGCTCATGCCCGCTAAATTTTTAAATGGCTATATCTTCCGCAGTTTTTGAGGTGGAAACGTTACATTTGGTAGGTAAGTTACTGGTAGAAGCGCTGATCATTAAACTTGTGGGATGGTTCGGATGGGGCTGAGCCGAGTGCACCAGGCGGGTCGCGGGTTTCGGATAGCGAACCGCCTCCCCCCTGGGGAGGACAAGCACCGGGGACGATAACGACAATCGTATTGACAAGCCTTATGCGGGTAATGCGGATCTCTGCCCGGGTGGACAACACCGCAACTCGTGGGAACTAACATGAAAAGTTAGAAAAATCCCAAAATAAAGCAGGATCTCACAGCGGAGTCAGTCGGAAGGCAAATAGAAGACCAAACCATGGACGGGAGGAGGTCCTCACATGCGGTAGACCATCCTCCACACCATCATCGTGGTACTCCAGCAATGAATAGGAGAGTGTCAATGGCACAGCATAGGCGAGGTCAACAGGCCCCAGCTTTAAGGCATGGAAGTGTAGTCGATCCATCCCGACCATCTCCTCCGGCAGTGAATGCTGTGGGGCAGGTTGGACAGTGACCCAAGAAGAAGGTGGAGTTCCTGCCACCGAGGGGTCAACCCAGTGGGCTGGATGACCCGAGTCGTCGTAATCTGCAGTTCGAGGGTCAAATGGTATTTTAGATACCTCCAGCAAGGACTGGATCCCGATGAGACCCTCAAGAAGGCTAAGGAGCCGAGGGAAATTGCTGCTGCACCAGCCCAAAAAAGATCCAACAGCAACCTGACGCTACCAGTGGACACCCCCAAAAGGATGTGTCCGGTCGCTAAGGGTGTTGCACGCGGTCCAAGGATGCGTGAGCCGGCAACGAAAGGTATGGAGCACCTGGATATGCGCCCGAGCACACCGCGTGCAGCTGTCATAAAGTGCAGCTCTCTGACACTCCCCGAGCATCGCCCGAAATACGTGTATGTGGCGACGGCCAAGAAAACTAAGGTGGCCGTGTTGTCTGTGGAATACCCCCAGATAATTCTCAGTCACGGAGACTTGTCTGTGCTGGAAGAGGCCATCGTTGACGAAGTCATTGCGACCGGTGGATGGGACACTGGTGTCGTATTTGCGGGTATTCACTACAGTGCTGGATTCCTGATGAGAGAATGCTCTGATAAAGGATCAGCGAATTAGCTGAGAAGCCAAGTGCCACGACAACAATCACGGAAGGCCAAGCCCCTCAATTATAAGGTGGGAGATGAACTATGGTCGCCACACTGTATTACGCTATTCTGTCCCAGTCGCAGCCCCTAGAAGACATACTGTGAAAGACTTAAGTGGACTTTAGAGCTTAACTCGACCTTGGAATCTCACGTTACGTCTCTGAAATGCGCATATCTTCCATCATTTCTAAGCTAGACTCACCAAATTTTGAAAGTATTTTACTGGTAACTCTCCTAAGAGATCGATAGAAAATTGGATGGCCACGCCCACTCCGCCTATCTGAACCGATACACCTGTTGATGTAAATCGATAAGACCATATGTCTCACGCAATTTTAAATCTTAAGTCATCAAATTTGAAAGATATATTGCTAGTAGGTTGGGTTAGGTAAGATGACTCTGACCTGAAAGGTCAGCACACTTAGGCCTTTTATTGATCCCTTGCAACACCGTGGATCTAAGTCCTTTTCCGAGACTAGTAAGATTATTGGATCAAGTGAGCCAGCCAGTTGCATTTATGAATTTTGCGATTCTGGCTGGTCTTGTGTGCGCCAGCTGTGTTAAGCCGGATAGGAAGTGACGTCCCAAGAAAGTGAACCGTCTTTTTGCTAGTGCAGGGCAGAGTCAGAGGAAGTGTTCCGGAGATTCTACCTCCTCTTTGTCTCTGCATCTCCTGCAGAAATCGTTGGGATTGGGAGCCTATAGGCGTGAGAACCACTAACCAGTGACCAGTCATTGCCCGAATAACAGCGGCACAATTACTGCGGGTTAAGAAGCACAGTTCTCTACTGCACTTACTGTTTAAATTGGGCCAGGTTTGGCGGGCAATACGATTTCAGTTAGCGTTTAACCATTTGTCGTTAGACCTGTGTTAGCTAAGTTCTTTTATTTTGAGTTTACAGGTAGCTAGAGGCATACTCATACCTTCCTGAGGAGGGGTATTAGAGTGCCTTTCCTAGCTAGCTCATCAGCTATACAGTTGCCATCTATATTACTGTGCCCAGGCACTCAGATTAGGCTTATAGCTAATAGTTGCTCTGCGATAACATGTTAGTCGAGCTCATTGACATCGCACTGATACATTTAATAGCCGCTTCGCTATCTACGTAAATGCTTACATTAGAAGAACTAATTTTGACCTTTTCAGCCAGTTTAGTGCTTCTTGAATAGCTATCACTTCTGCCTGGAAAACACTACAGTGCTTCGGAAGACTGAAGGATAGCTATGGGTGGTTAGTTGAGCGCAGTATACACCTCCGCCGTCGCGATTTCCGAGTTTCGACCCGTCTGTGTAGAGCTTCACGGTCGCTGGTGGACCGGAGGTTCAATACCTCAAATCTTCCCTTAAGGGGAAGTAAGTATTAAAGCGTGTTTTGAGGTAAACTACTGGTGTACAGTAGTCTGTTTTCATGGGTATTTCGGATTTCCCTACTAAGATAGAGGCATGGCCTTTGATTTGGGTAGTCCACGATATGGAGTCCCTAAGTCTGATGCCCGTGAGTGTTGCCTGCTAGAGGCCTTCTATTTCTAGACATGGGATGTCTAGGATGGCATCTAGTGTCTCATTTGTAGTGGAGCGAAGTGCTCCTTAGATGCATGTTCAGCCATTCGCTGAACCTTGTTGAGTTGTTTTAGAGTGGTTTGCTTTTTAATGCAAGGCCACCATGATATGAGCCCATATAAAAGGATGGGCCTAATGCTGGATCAGTACATCCATCGGACAATATTTGGAGACATGCCCCATTTGAGTCCGATGGATTTCCTTCAAGTGTATAGGGCAACGGTTGCCTTATCTGGGTATTGAGATTTCAATCCAATTTTATTTTCAGTGTCAACTCCAGAAAGCTGGCATTGGATTTGAAGGAAAAGGTTGTATTTTTCAGTCTTGGGATGGACTAGGGAAGGAATTTTGTATTTCCTTGTAAAAAGAACTAATTCGGTTTTTGGGGCTTACGCTTAAACCATGATGACAGTATTTTTAATTTCCCTGTCATTAGGTCATATAAGGTTAGAGGGTACTTTCCTCTGAAAATGAGAGGCAGCCGACGTTCCATGTCTCGCAGCAGTTTGTTGACCGCTAGGTTCCATAAGAGAGGTGAAAGGACTCCCCCTTGGGCCGTTCCTCTGCTGACGTACCTGGAAAGAGTTGACAATCCGAGTGTAGACGTCACAATCCTGCATGTAAGCAATTGATTGATCAGCCCCACCAAACCGGCGTCAACCTTCAGATCCATCAGGGCTCCAGCTATCGCTTCTGGGACAACATTGTTTGAGTCACGTTCAATGTGGAGGATGGAGGATTCTTCTTACGCTTTAAAGGCTTTTTCACATGCCTTGGTAAAGGAGTTCACACAGATTAGTTTTAGAGTTCTGATCTGCCGGGGGCTTTCCGACCGGATTCCTTTCAGTTCTCTTTTATAAGTATCCCTATATAGGAATCAAACTGGTTTAGGGGAGTTTAATAAGAGCTCGAATTCAATATACCTGTGAACGAGAAGGAGTGATCGTCTGAGACTTTCCACCCCTTCAACCGATCACGCATTTGAGGCGAGGATTAGATATAAAATTTCTTTTCTGTTTCTTATGATAAAAGTATAATTATGCCTATCTTCTTTCCCTCGCACCTTATCGGAGCTGGCTCTAGCTCCAGGCTTACCGCCGTGTTGTCGCCATTACTGAAATTATTGAGCAGAAAAATGTTGAAATGTTTTTTTGCTATGATGCAGGTTCGTGTTTTACCTTCAGGTTAAGCTCTTATGAGCTTGTATTCCTTATTACTTAGTCCGCAAACCCTATCGCCAACCATCCAGGGTTCTTGGACTAAAGCAATGTCGACTCCGCCCCTTACCAGGCGGAGTATAAGAGCTGCGAATGCTGCTTTACGGTGGTGAAGGCTTATCTGAAGAAGTCTTAACGACATCTAGCGAAAGTTCGTCCTTTCCAACACAAGGCTTCAAGACCTCGCGCCAGCGTCGACTCATCTGACGTGTAACCGGTCGACTCCTACTCGTTGTCGACCTCTGGTAAAGCTGGAGAGCGATCGTTTTCGACTTGTTTGTCGATGGATCTTCCCCCGGCAGCTACATCCGACTTATACACCTTTACGGCGACAGAATAGGTTCCGAAGCTTAGCCGTCCTTTGGCCACTTCAATAGGCGCTAGTGATTCCTTATTTAGAAGCTTCACCGCCTGACTCATTGGGCCTTGCGGGGCCTCAATTTTCACTACCCTCCAGTCGTGGGTGGGTAGTGATGGGTTACATATTTGTAGCATCTCAAGCACTTGTTCTGGCTCTTTCATCGCAGACATCCACACTCGTGCTCTGGGTTTACTGGCGACCTCACTCCAGTCAACTGCGACTAAATCAGCCTCTAGTTATACCTCTCCGACGCTTGCTACTGCCGCCTTGTAGATGCTGACAGAATGTTTGCCATCACAGGCTACTATTTTTATACTGCCATGGTATCACCCAGCGTCTTCACAAACTGTCGGTGGCCCTAGAGCATTCCTAATTAGGGTAAGACAGCGGACGGTCAAAGCCCCTTTCACCCATTTCCACTGACTACGGGGGATCCTTCCCTCCGAGTTACCTTTGTCGAGAATTCCTATAAGAATTCTCTCCTTGGCGATCTCGGCGAAGGATAGCCCTGGTAAGACCCTGGCTCTTTTGGCCACTGGACCTGGCACCTTCTGCGAGCGCTGCCTCTTTGTTTGGCTTTGCGCTGATTTTGGCATGTCTTTGTTAAAATCATATAGGCCGCTCTTGGCTGATTCCACTTTGTTCAGCCATTCAGCTGGTGGATGTGCCCCTGCATTCGCGTTCTGCCTTCGTAGAATGTTGGCCGCCTTTTTGCACTCAACATATGTATGTTTCTTGGCTTGGGTGCTCCTTCTAGAGAACTAGCTGCACTAAAGGCGTGCTTCACCTCCTTAGAGTCGTGTGTGTTGGTTTCACCGCCCTTCACTTTGGCGCCATCAGCTGGACCGACCGGATTGTTTGCCTTGACGGGTTTTGTTTGGCTTTGGCCAGGCTTTGGTGTCACTGCCTCCGCTAATTTTATTGGATTTCTCCATTCAGGTTTTGTGAGAGTGCCGGACCCTGAATTTTTATTAGTTTTCGGATCCATAAAATCCCTCGAGCTGCGGAGAAGGTAGGTCCACCTGCACAGAGATCCGCGATGTGCAGGTAAGGCTATATAATATCGGAGGTCGCCAGGTATACGATATGCTCCATAAGCGACTGGGCTATTTTTTGGGCCTCCATCTAGGCTGACTTTCGGCACAGATCGCATTACGCCTTAGTTCGGCCCTGCATCAACTATGATAAGCTTCTTAGCCAATAACGTGTCTATATGAAGAACAGGTCAGGGGTTCAGAGAGCAGATCTTAGCTAGCATCAGTCTTTCCCGACCACCGTAATGCTATTTCCAGTCGGCACCCTCGTGGAGGGTTTAGTTGAGGAAAATTTGCTAACCAAATATTGCTAGAAACAGCCTTTAAAAATCTGGGAAAACAATTTTAGACCACGCCCACTCCCGCCGCCAAAAACCGATAAGTGCGCATATCTCCCGCAATTTAAAAGCTATAGTTACAAAACTTAGAATGAATATTGCTAAGATAGATCTCTAACATTTTTTTGTCACGCTCACTCCCGCCTCCAAAAACCGATAAATGCACATCTCTACCGCAATTTAAGAGCTACAGTTACCAAACTTCGATGGAAAATTATTAGGAACCTTCTGTTAATTTTTTTCAACTACGCCCACTCCCGCCCCCAAAATCTCGTAAAGCTTATATTTTCCGTAAATTAAGAGCTACAGTTGCCAAACTTCTTATATCATCCTCAATCTGAAAGGCAACTTACAGTATTTCTTGGCTGCACACAAATATTGGTACCATGGTATTTCGCTGTCGCTTACGTCCGAGTGCAACGTTCTCTCTTTTGATTTGTATGTAATTAGTTTTGTGACTTTGTAATAAATCGGTCGTGTAAATCACATAGTTGGACGATAATTATTGCTAAAAAATTAGCAAGCTACCAAAGTATTTAAAACAGAGCAGCTTAAGCATATATTAAAAACAAAAAAATTAAAGTCTGCTACTTAAAAACATACCAGATCTGAGCAAACGTTAATTTGGGTTTTGCTTTAAGTTGGCCGTGTGATAATATGAAACGCGAAAAATGTGCTGGCAATAACATACTTATTATTGCTCTGATTGAGTCCAAAAAAAATGGGATGGATTTCATGAAGCAGATCAAGATGGGCTTGGTAAGATGGGCCAGGTAAGAGGTATGAAACTTTTGAATGTATTCCCAGAGTCAAATATGCCAATTTTAGGCTGTCTATTGGATCAAGCACTCTCAGACCTGCAAATACATCTACAACATCCATTTTTAAATACGGGATTCTGGGATTGTTAGCACTGTTGACGCAAATGAACATTCCAATGCTAAGGTATCAGCAGAATCAAATGGTAATTTAGCCAACTCAATGGCCTTATCGGATACTTCTATAAAAATTTTGCAGCTACATCAGTCTAAGGACAGCCGGTTGGAAAAGGCATCGCTGAAGAAAGCGAATGGCAGGATTTTTCTGGGTGAGGAAACCATACAAGCAATGGAGAAGACCGCGATAACCACAGCCCATGTACTGATTGCATACTTATCCATTCTTTTCCTTCAACAGAGCTATTCCATCGTGGACTACTTTGTAGCTGCTCAGGACATTATCTGCATTAATGCAAGCCTAATTGGATGGCTGTCATTTCAGCTACAAGGCAACAAAGAGCATCGAAAGGGCACCGAAAACATGGCGGCATGTTTCGCTCAATGTTGGTCCGGAGCGATCACTGGGTTTTATTTTGTTCAATCAAGTTTTGGAAAAGGTACCCGCGATCCAAACTAAGGCATATGGGGATTTTTGAACGTAATTGATCATTTTTAAAAAACACTTTTTTTTTAAAGTGATGTGTGATGCTACGGCATTCACTTCCTCGGGAGGATTGTTAGTCGTCAATTATTAATCATTTACCCCTTTTAATGTCGATCAACTTCCTTGGAAAGACAATTTCGTAAAATTCAAAAGCTCAAATTGTTATGATGCAGTATTAACCAAAAATGCACCGGTGCTTCGAGGACATCAAGCATCTCCGACGCTGACCAACAAAACGAAAGAGAACAAGTAAGAACGCTGTAGTCGAGTGAGCTCGACTACCATATACCAAGCTTTAAATACATTATAGGTTTATTTCCAAATTTGATGTTCCCTACTCAAAAATTGCGGAATATATAGCCATTTGAAAATTTTAGGGGCGGGGGTGATGGGGGCGTCGGAGGTGGGCGTGGCACATGCCGATCTTTCAAGGACCTCGCCAACAACCTACCAACCAAAATTGGTGACTGTATCCATTAAATTGTGAGAGATATGTGGAATTTATTGCTATAGGAAATCGAAATGTATCGATAATTCCGAAACTGAGACAGTTATCGATAAAATAAAGCAAAGTTGATCTGTGCCTGGTACACGAGAACCTATATTTCAAATTTGAAGTCTCTAGCTCTCGCGTGTTCATACAGACGGACAGACAGACTGACAGGGCTATATCGTCTCGGCTGTTGATCCTGATGAAGAATATATATACTTTATGGGGTCGGAGATGCTTCCTTCTGCCTGTTACATACATTTGCACAAAACCATTATTCCCTTTTTACCCATTTTTATTGGGTTCAGGGTATAAAAACGCAGAGAGCGCTAATATTCACCGTGCAAAGATAAAACTCACCGAACGGTCTCCACAGCAGCTGTTTAACAACTGGTACCACGAAAATGATAATCTTCATAATCATCATCTTGTATAATTAAACATGGTGCCTGCTCTAGTGATTATCGAATGTGCTGTAAATGCTAATAATAAAGGCTAAATGATATGGTTACTAGCATGTAGTTCTTTCGATTTTGTTTACATACATATTCGAAAATAATTAAATTCAATTTATTAGTATCAAGTTTAAAAACTATAGTTGGCTTAAAAGATTGAGAATAAATTAGCTTTTTGAAAATAAAATTAAATACAATAATCTAAAAGAGGTTTAATTGATGGACAATAATTGATATACTGTTTAATACATCAATTATATTATAATAAGGGTGCGCCTTATGTGTACCATTTTTCGCCAATCAAGAAAATTAATCGATTTAATAGTTATATGCAGATATCGATACATCGCTGCTTCGATGTTTGTGTTAGTATTTTGATACAGCTGTGCAACATTAGAGGAGGATTAATACCGATTTACTTATCAAAATATATTTTAATTTTGCTGTTTGCATAGTATTCTAGACAATAAGAATGGGTATGTATTTAAATTTATGCGCTGTTGCATTTCATCCACATACAGAATACAACACAACAATCCACATACACATGCGTATGAATACGTAAAAATTTATTTATACAATAACGATGATTAAGTAGATTGAAACTTGTCTTAGGTTGTCACGACGTTGTATCAATAGCTAAACTGCAAAAGCACCTGTCCCTGTTAAAAGATGAATACACAAAACTACAACTCAGTTATGTAGAATTAGAACGCAAATACAACGAAGTTGTTGCCTCAACAGCCGATGCGGAGACCAGTGGTGAATTCAGCAGCTTTGTGTCACGACTCGCACTAACTGCCTCCTCGCTATATGGACGCTCCATATATTCCGACATACAGATTAAAACCAACAGCAACGGTACAATTATGCCGGCACATAAATTTGTCCTTCATGCACGATCGGAGAAATGGAGAAATGAAGTATTGGTCCACGCAAAAGAGTTAGATTGGAGCGATTTGGAGGAGGATATAGCCACAGCGCTGTTGCGTTGGATTTATACTGATGTTGTTGATTTACAACACGATCGATTGACATTGGGACTTTTGCGAGTGGCCCATCGCTTTTCATTGCCCGCTCTATTGGGGCTCTGTGAGAGAGCTTTGGTGGCCTCAGTGGGTGTACGATCTTGTGTGCGGTTCTATTGCGTTGCTGAAGAATCGGGTGCTGCTATGCTTCTTGATTACTGTTCGGGAATTATATCCACGCACTGGGATGATTTAACCCCACAGGACTTTGAACACATGTCTGGACCACTACTGTTTAAAATGCTCAAAAGCAAAACCAAATATCCCCTCCATGCGGCAGTCAGACTTTTACGCGAAGATGTTGTGTGCCTGTGTCTTGCTGAAAATGCTGCTGTGGTAAGTAAATTAAAAACCGATTTCGATAACTATTTTTGGCACGATACGTGGGCGAATAAGCAAATGTGTTATCTAAATTGGTAATTATATTTTCGTCGTTGTATTTGCCTTATAAGTAAATCTATTAATTTTACTCTGAGATCGGTGTGGCTAAAAGTAAATAGTGTGAATAACTTAATTTTGGGGACTTTTAAATTATATGTTTACTCTGATATAGACGGTATAAGAGTATTTTGATTTTGCGCAATATTCCTGCGTCTTTCCATATGTTTGTACGAAAGTTCTTTCCTTCTTTGAATATGTATTCGATTGCAATGCTACGCCAAATCTTAAAAAGCTATTAACAAAATTTCTAGTATTAATTGCTTGGCTTAAAGATCGCCAAATTAATTTCCCGGTCGAGCAAGTACACAAATCACCATCACAAAAAATATCTTCAAATTTGTATTTATTAGATTTGTAAGTTTAAGGACTACGTTTAAGCCTTCAGCATATTTAAAAAAATGAGTTAGAAATTAAGAATATTAACGAAAAAATTATAGAAAATTACAACTTAATTTATTAAAGCTAAGATTGTCATTCAATCAACGAAGATCTGGCATAGTTTTCCGAATTACACTTCAAAGCGATACGCTGAAAGTGACTCTTTGACATCAGCCCTGAGCGGACATACTTTAAAATATTAACAGAAATGTGGTGATCGCTTATGGCTTTAATTATATTTATTGAATCCAGACCATACTAGCTGATACCATTATAATTCACAGTCCATGTTTAATGACTTTAATTGTGGATTTTAATCCAAAAAACAGTATTGTGAGTTTTAAGGCCGCCATGTACAAACGATAGCCATTTCCACCAAACATAACAACTTTACTCTCCATTCTCCATTATTTATTAAAACAGGGAATTTTCTGCAGAGCGAAATTTTATTGAAGGGCGGTGCTAATAAAATTAATATAATAAGTAGAAATGACATGAAAAAAGCAAATTAATAATGATTTAAGCCTTCAGATATGTTTAGAACAAAAAGAAATCGAGTTGATATCGATTCAATAACTTTTTATACCCTTAACCCATTAAGCTAGAAACACGTGCTTATACATACATACATAAATTCTAGCAATAGTAGTTATCGAGGCTCTGCAGAATACTCATAATCATGTTGACGCTAGCGTCGATTATCGTACATACATATCTTTCTCACACATGCGCTCGAATATTTATGCATACAGAAAATGTTGGCGGCTACTGACAGCAATTCGATCAATATGAGAACATATTTTTGACTATAATTTTGTATATTGATACAATTTTGACAGTTGATCAGTAATATCACTAAGCAGTCAATACCTGTGTGCTTAGTATGCTTATACTGCTTAGAATATGCACATTTAAGGTATGTAGCAATAAGATTTATGGCATTTATTGCTATCGGAAATCTAAATATATCGTTATTCGAAAAACGGAGTGAGTAATCGATAAAATAAAGCAAACTTGACCTGCGCCAGATATACGAGAACCTATATTCCAAATCAATCTCTAGCTCTTATAGTCTTTGCTATTTTCGTGTTCATACAGACAGACAGAAGAATATGGCTATATCGGCTCGGCTGTTGATCTTGATCAAGAATATGTATACTTTATGGGGACGGATATGCTTCCTTCTACCGTTTACTTGCATTTGCACAAAACTTTTATACGCATTATAACCATTTACGCATGGGTTCAAAACACAACTATGCAAAAATATTGCAAAATCAACAACAAAAACAAAACAATATAAAAAAAATTGAGCAAAACATAATTTTTATTTATATTTAGAATTTTTTTAAAGTATGCGTCAAAAAATTGGATTACTATTATCACAAAACGGCATACAAGATATTTTGTTAATTAGATAGATTATCACAACAGCACATAACTCATTATTATAAATTGCATTCGTTTATATTTTAAAATGAAACATTCTATTACGAAAATGTGAAACAAGTATCGAAATAGCGTTCAACAAAAAAAAAACGCTTATCGATTTTCTATTGAGAATGAAGGAATTTGAAGAGTTGCACAATTCTCCGCGGCAATAACAATGTACGTTTTTTGATCCCGCCAAATTGTTATCCTGAATTTCTTTGCATCCTTCCTCGTATACCTCCTCTACTAAGTGCTCCTGCTCCCATTGCCTATTGCGAAATATCTGAAAAGAATCGGTTAAATGTATTTAAATATATTTTTTTTTCGATGGACAACAAAATGCGTACCTGAGTAGTGTTCTTTTGCTGTGCACAGCCCCTTGTAATTGTTTCCTGCCGCTGTCCATTTTGAATGTGTAAAATGGAAATAGTTTTTAAACACATCGTAGAATATGGGCACTGAACCATGTAAGGAGACGACTCTTCAAATTTTGAACACAGTGGTGTAATAATAGTTGCATTGTCAACAAAATATTTTTCGACAGTTACCGAACATTTGTAACAATGTAATATATCTTTTGCTGTGCATTTGCCTGAAAGTAGATTTTATGTATTATTGGTCACATTTTTGCCTTGTTATTTTTATCAAGCCTTTTTTTACATCCAGCTGTGTTTTAAATAGTAAATTTATAAGCAGTATTTAATATTTTTATACAAGTAGAAGAGTTAATTGGTTTTGCTGCCTGTCTACAAACTTGTCTCTTGATAAATATTATAGGTTTGTATATCTTTGTATTTAACTTATTGAGAACTCACAAAGGTTTAATTTTTGCAGAAAATGTAAATGCATTCGTCAGTGATTTTTCAAATCGGTTTTGAAATAAATCGAATAAAAAAAGAAGTTTTCTGACAACTTTTCAAAGGATATAATGCAATTGAATTTATGTTCAAGTGGCTTAGCTTAAAGCTATGCGCACGAAAATTTACTTTTCACTGTTTGCAATAAATTTTTATATGGATATTCGAACTGAATTTGAGTTTTTGAATTAGTCACAAAATATATGGTGTGTGTCGATATTCAAAGGTGAAAATTGAATCATTTGGAAATGGCTTAAGGTATTTATGCAATTTGGAGTCTTAAATGCTTATAGTCTTTGAAATCGGTTTGTTCCTTATAAACTGGTCATCACATTTTATATAGATAGATTAATATTATTTGTAGTAATTCTTCAGCACTCAACCACAAATCTCCCACAATTTTTAAGCTACATTCCTAACTCCAGGACGCCACCACCTGTCTGGCCACCACCTGTCATTTGCTTCCTGTTATTATATTGGTATCAGAATATTTCATAGCCGGCTACGCCCGACGCAACTTTCTCACTTGCAAATTTTTATTTTGCTAAAAAAAGGTGCAATTCCAATTACCAATTGTTTCGTGGGCTTCTTAGATCTAATAATGGGTGCACTGAATCAGAGTTTAGAATGCTAATTTTCAATAGATATTATAAATTAGCCTGTATTTTCGAGACGGACGGGATCAGAATTGACTAACTTACATCTTGTATATATTGCTTGTTATTAACTTTCTTTGACGTTCGTTTTAGAATTATACGTAAAGATGCAAGCATCTATTAATATATTACGATATAATATTAAAATACCAACCTAAACCAATAGTAACAGCGAACACAATGACCGTTTGGCACAAGTAACCAAAACTATTGCAGTGTGCAGTCCAATTCATACTTTTAATCATTTGGTATATTCTCACATATATATGTGCGAGTAATTATTAATATCTGGATATAAAAATATCAATATGTTTATGCATGTATGTTCAGTGTCTCAACGCCAGTTTGGAGCAGCGTCAATCAAAAAATTTAAAGTGCTATAAAGTTTAAACAAGGAAACAAATTCAAAATGTTTAAATGCCAATTTGTTTAATGTTATATCACATTTTAAAAAGAAACTTTAGTTTTTATTTAAATATTAATTAATTAAAATTAGTCAAAAACAGAGAACATATCCAAAATACATATCGAAGCTTAGTTGGAAGTCTTAAAAAATGTATATATTTTTCGTATAAAATTTTAAATAAGGATGTTAATACTTAGTATGATATCATTTAGCCTTAACAACTTCGTTTAACCTATTATTCATGGAAGATACCACCTTCCGGGTAGTTTCTGGGCTAATCTTGCTCCACTTCTCCAGCAGAGCATTCTTGAGATCTTATTTGCTGGATATGTTGCGATTCCGGATGTTATTTTCCAACTGAGCCCACAAATTTTCAATAACATTTAAATCTGCAGACTGGGCAGGTGGAATTATCATGTGAGGGCAGTTTGGTCTAAGCCAGGACTGTACTATTTCAGACTTATGCTTCGCGTCGTTGTCTTGGTGGAACTGGAAAGTACGTGCGATTCCTAGCTTCTTGGCACCTTGGACTAATTTTTCCTTTAGTATATCAAAGTACAAATTCTTATCCATCGTTGTCTCAATAATCACAAAATTTCCGACACCGGCTGCCGAGATAGATGTCCATACCATGACACTTTCTCCGCCATGCTATTTTATGCGCTTTTAAATTGCTTTTTCTGTGGTACTCGGACTTTCAAGTCATAGTTGCTCAAAACCTGGAGCACAGTTTCCACACTGAACTTTTTCCTTATTTTATCGATAGCTTAAGATTTCCCCTTATTTTCTTGATGATCCCTGGCTCGTCCTGCTCGGTGAAAATCTTGTTTGGTGCCATTCCGCCCTCGTCCTCCATCCAATTTTCATCGACGAAACTTCAAATGATGTAGAATACAGTTGGGGTGTTTAGATTGACCATTTTAGCTATTTGGCGATATGAATATCCGATTTTTAAGTGTTTCAAGATGACGAAAAAAAATCCGGGTTTTATGGCACCCAGGTGTCCATAATGTAACTGTTCCAAAAGAGCTTTGACCATAAATTGAGGTACTTTTTTACATAACCCGACCAGTTTATTAGGGTCATATATTCATTTTGGTGGTTAATAAATGTACCTGACATCGGTCTTTGGAATTTTTGAAAAATAATGAATAATGAGTTTATGGCAGGCAATTACATTTTTTGCTTGACGCTGTTCCAAACTAGCTTTGAGACACTGTATGTATGTACATATGCATATGCCTTCTTCCGTTCAAACAGTAATACATGCCTGCTTAAATACATATACAAATATGAATTTACACAGCATTTGCTGATTATTCTGTCGTGCGATAAAGACATGCATATGCTGTATTATTTATGTATGTGTGTATAAAATATGGCACAATATATGTATGTGGGTAGAAACTCTAGCACTCTAGCATAAGTATGAATTCACAAAAGAAGTCACCGGTAATGGTGAAAGTGCTGCCGAATTCCATTCACGAACATGAATGATAATGCTTTTGCACGCAATATATGTATATACATACATACATAAATATTATGTACATATATATGTGCATTTGAAAGGAGAGTTGAATATTTTTTTCTTCACTATTATTTTTATTTAATTTCCGTTTTTCATAATTGCAAATGAAGTAGATACACAATATACACACATATGTACTTCTGTAAATAATTTACTTTAGAACAGCATTAAGTACACAACTACCACGCACAATTATCAGTAACATAAATGTTCGCACACAGCAATAATGAAATTAAAACAAGTATACAAGGTTGTTGCTTTATGTTTAAAGAAAGGCTGGATTTAAGATGCTCATATCACCATTGACGTCACAGTTTCACATTTATTGGGCAGCTTTGCAAATGTGAAAAATAAGATTGTGCAGACCGTGAATCAACAGTGTTGCTCATTTACGTCACACTACACAAATGGCCATGTGCGGAGTTAAAATATCCTTGATAAGCACAGCATCAGAAGTTAATAGTAGTAATGTAGTAAAGTAAATGAAAGAAAAAAACTTTGGATAGATTCAACAATATTTTCAGAGACATCAAAAGACTTCCTATTATTCCAAATAAGCAATACATTTTTCTGTACTTTGCACCACAAATAAATAGTCGATTTATTGGATATATCTAACCTTGCATAACAACTACAGCTAAATATTTTAAATGTAAATTATTTATTTATTAATTTATTTGTATGAGGTAAAAACATCTTCAGTTGTTATATTTGAATGCTCAAAGCGAAAAATTTTGTTGGCGTTTTAATCGATTTTTTGAGCGAGCTACACATCTTGAAAGTTATGTATTATTTATTTTTCAAATAACTTAATTATTAAATAGCACAAGCGTCCAAAACATAATTATCGCTCATTACATTATTATCATTCTTCCGTGTAAGCAGGTTATCGCAGTGCGCTGAACGATGTATCGCACGAGCAACATCCGAGATTGCTGTTCTCTGACAAATTTTACACAAACATAATTTCAAGTTTGCTCATAAATGTTATATATATTTACAAGCTTATTTGCAGAACAGATTAAAAATAATTGAAAATTCATATATTTTGATTTTAAATATGAAAATTGTTATTTACTTATGAAGCGACAGATCCTCAGAGTCCGTTCTCAAAAAGGAGAAAAACAGCGCTTTAGCAAATTGTAGCACCAAGACCACCCATGAAAATCATACAACTTCGCAAATCGTATATTTTTAAGTTATACCTACTAATGATCTTTTAAATACGCCAATTTTGTGATACATTTAATGTATTCATTCATTCTATTTTGAGTCGTATAGTGGGAAAATTGGCGCTTGATTTAAATAAGGGAGGATATGTCTATGTGAAACAAATAACAAATCAAATTCTTGAAATTTAAGCACTAACAGCTTAAATATTGATATTGTCATACTTTTCATAACACCTCTACGAAATTCGAAAAATCTTCACAGAAGAAATGTTGATAAGGACTTACGAACTTTATTGTAAATAAAAGCTAGATTACCAATAATCACATATAATCTCTGAATGACTTTAAATTGAAAAGGTCTTTTATAATCAAAAATATAAAAAAAAAAAATTAAATTTTTCCATCGATCTTGATTTACCGGTGACTGGTGACTGTAGCTCAAAAACTGTGCGAGATGACACTAACGACTTATGATGGGAATTGGTTGGGCGGCGTGACTGGTAAAATTCTCTGAAGGTCGTCTGTAACAAAATTTTGCGACTAGTTAAAAAGTTGTAGTCATGTGGTTCTTATCGATTTGTAATTATCGATTATATCGATTTTCTAGCCCTTCAATGAACGTAACATAAACATTTTATTTATTTGTGTGGCGCGGACACTGAAAAGTATATGTATGTTTCAACTTGCAAGTCTGTAGTGTATTAAGGAAGTGGAAGAAAATTGCGCTTAAGCAGCATGGCGGGATTTTCACAAGACAAATATAGTCTTAACGGAAATGGAAAGGTTTTACTCAAAATCACGCCTAATTACTTTTAATACTCAAATACCGAAGTTAGTATTGGGTCCATCAAGACCACATGCCTTCCATACGTTCCTTGTCGCAAGTCAAATCAGCGCGAAACTGTAACGGGCTTTTTAATGATTTGGTATTCCCATCGGATACTTATTTAATTGAAAACAAATATTATACCAATTCTGTTTACTATTTTGGAGTGCCCAAAAAAAGAATCGGAAGAACGTTTTGGGTTAAAACGGAAATGGAAAGGTTTTACTCAAAATCACGCCTAATTACTTTTAATACTCAAATACCGAAGTTAGTATTTGAGTATTAAAAGTAATTAGGCGTGATTTTGAGTAAAACCTTTCCATTTCCGTTTTAACCCAAAACGTTCTTCCGATTCTTTTTTTGGGCACTCCAAAATAGTAAACAGAATTGGTATAATATTTGTTTTCAATTAAATAAGTATCCGATGGGAATACCAAATCATTAAAAAGCCCGTTACAGTTTCGCGCTGATTTGACTTGCGACAAGGAACGTATGGAAGGCATGTGGTCTTGATGGACCCAATATATTTGGATTTAGGACCATATAACTGATTTTATACAATCAAAAAACTTTTATCCGAAAGCATACTTGAAATCGATTGAACAGCAGATGTTTAATATAGATGTGCTATATACATATAGAATTCCAATAGGAGTGGTACAATAAAATGTTATTAATAAATTCAATGTGCAGAGAACAAAAATTAAAAAAATCGAGGGCAATTAGAACACCATTTCCTCCGAAAGAGATAAATTTTAAATTTCAGAAATTCCTAACTAAAATGTTTAATATATTTGTAACAATTTTATGTAACATAAACATATTAATATATGTGTTAATAAATATTAAGATCAAAATTAAGAATGAATCTTGATTTATTTTGATATTTCCAGTTACCGGAATTAGTAAATAGTTTGTCCGAGCATGGACAGCTCCCACTACAAATGGCCTTATCAGCTAAAAATATTCAGATAGCCAAAACTCTTGTAAATAATGGATCTGCTGACGTTAATGCCTATGACGCCAAAGTAAGTACTGTAATTTCGCTGGATATTATACTTATTCAATAAACATTTTTGTCCAGGGATCGACACTTCTTATAGATGCTGTAAGGAGAGCTGATCATTTTGCTGCAAATTTCCTCTTAAGCCAGAAGTGCCTTGTTGATCTTTTGTCCAGGTACTTTAACTAATTCTGTCAACTAACTAACTAACTAACTTAACTAATTAATACATGCTTGATTATTCAAGGCCATCATCCGATACTGCACTGCATATCGTATGTAGCTATGGGGAGACCCAGGATAACTCCAATGATTTTACTCAAATGACTGATATTGGACAACAAATAATAGATTGCAACCCAAACGTAAATATTAAAAACTTGCATGGTCAGACGCCGCTCCACATTGCGATCACATTTCATAACATGGTTATGGTGAACCTATTGCTTGATGTGCCTCATATAGACATTAATTTGCGTACCAATGACGAAAAGAGTCCTCTTGAATTGAGCTTAACCGCATTCAATAAGGAAAGCTTCAATCTAGCTGAAAGGCTTCTTAAGATGGGAGCTAATCCAAATCCCCTAAAATCGGATACAAAGAACAGCCTATTGCAAGTACTAACCTTAGCCGGACAAGATTTCGAAAATGCTGCAATATTTATGTCTGATTTTGGTAACCTTAATCATCTAAATGACTGTGGAATGTCCGCCGTTCACATTGCTGTCAAACAGAATATGCCAAGACTTGTGACTAAACTGCTTAACGCAGGCGCTTCGCCAAATATTCAGACGAGTGCAGCCAATATGAAATCGCCACTGCACATAGCAGTCGAAGTAAATGCCCGTGAAATTGTTGAAACCTTCGCTAATTTTTGCAAAGATGATTCCGAGAAGATAAATTTTAACTGCAAGGACGTAAATGGAGACTCGCCACTCAGTCTTTGCTTAGCCTTAGATCGAATTGAATTGGCTCCTATACTAATTGCGGGCGGTGCGGATGTTAACGCGAGAAACAGTCAGGACTTGACTTTGTTACATCAATCTGTCATAAGCGGGGACAGCGAAAAATCTGTGTTTTTATTGGACCATGGTGCTGATATTAACGCACTTACAGGTAAAATATAAACATATATATATATTTATTCATATATAACAAGAAAGAATGTTGCAGTCGGGCGTAATCGACTGCGAAATACTTTGATACCATAAGTTATTCCAGCGGATAATAGTAGCAAACACCAGGTTGGGTGTAGCCAAGAAATACTGTCAAAATTTGGCTTTAAACTTGCGGTAGATATAAGCTAGTAACGAAGTTTGGCAACTGTAACTCCTAAATTACGGGATATGGGCTTTTTGAAATTTTGGGGGCGGCAGTGGATGTGCCTGAAAAATAATAAAAAATAAATAAATAAAATAAATAAAAAACAAGATAGAACTTTGCAGTCGGACGTAACCGACAGCGAAATACTATTATACCATAATTTGTGTGCAGTCAAGAAATACTGTCCAAGTTTGCCTTTTTGAATGGGAACACATTCTGTTAATTCTCTACTAATAAATATGTATATGATTTGTATATAAGTGAGCGTGGCTTTTAAAGACGGTGAGCAGAATTACACGGGGAGAGCAGACACAAAAAATTGTATAAGCTACTTTCACTCTTAAATTCCGGAGATGGGCTTTTCGAAACTTTAGGGGCGGGAGTAGGCGTTGCCCAAAAAAATTATCGAGAAGTTTCCTAATGTCTTCCTTATATCTTCCTACGCTGTTTGGTAACTAACTAACTTGAATTGCAGGGGATATGGGCGTTTATCGGTTTTGGGGGCTGGAGTGGGCGTGGCCCAAAAGTTTTGGAGTTCGATCTTAGTAATATACCTTCTAAGTTTGGTAACTGTAGCTCTTAAATTGCGTGAGATACAGGCATTTATCGTTTTTTGTGGGCAGGAGCGGGCGTGGTCCAAATTTTTTTTCCACATTTATGAAGGGTGTTACTAGCAATATACATTTAAAATTTGGTGACTTAAGTTTTCGAATTGCGTGAGATATATGGGCTTATCGACTTACACCAACAGGTGTATCGGTTTAGGTAGGTGGTGTGGGCGTGGCCATCCAATTATTTTATCGATCTTTGGGGCAGTTACCAGTAACATACCTGCAAAATTTTGCGACTCTAGCTTGCAAATTACGGCAGATATGCGCATTTTAAATTTCTAGGGACGAAGTTCCTGGGGGCGCCGGATGTGGGCGTGTTCCAAAAATTGATATGACAATCCTTGGAAGAGGTTACCAGTAAATTACCTTCCAAGCTTGGTTACTCTATCTTTAAAATTTCCGGAGATATACGGAGTTATCGATTTACAATCGGAATTGTCGATTATAAGCGCAGGTGTGGGCGTGGCACCACCAATTTGTAATATACCTACCAAATTTAACGTTCCCTACTCAAAAACTGCGGAAGTTATAGCGATTTGAAAATTTTAGGGGCGGAGGTGATGGGGGCGTCGGAGGTGGGCGTGGCAATCTTTCAAGGACCTCGCCAACAACCTACCAACCAAAATTGGTGACCGTATCCATTAAATTGTGAGAGATATGTGGATTTATCGATTTTCTAAAATCGAATTTCGCGGTTTTCTAGCTCCCTAGTGGACGTAGGTCCAAACCCAAGACATTTTAACTTTTGAGGGTATTTCTCAATATACGTTCCAAGTTTCAAGTCTCTATCTCTAAGGCTGTCGGAGGAACCCGCGTTCATACAGACGGACAGACAGCATGACGGACATTGAACAAAACCAATATACTATTATACCTTTTTGGTATAATAGTATAAAAATAATAAATAAAAAAGAAGGTTCTTAATAATCTTCCTTTTAAGTTTGGTAACTATTAAATTGCGGGATATATAGGATTTTGGGAATCTTGGAGGCGGGAGTGGGCGTGTCCAAAAAAGGAAAGGTGTTACTAATAATATACGTCTCAAATTTTGTGACTAGTTTTCAAATTGTGTGAGATATATGGTCTTATTGATTTACATAAACAGGTGTATCGGCTTAGGGAGGCGGAGTGGGCGTGGCCATTAAATTTTGTATCGATATCTTAGTTAAGAGATACCAGTAACATACTTTCAAAATTTGGTGTCTAGCTTACCAATTATGAAAGATACGCGCATGTCGTGGTCTACAAAGTTGTATGTAGGGCGTGGCAAATACCGATCTTTGAAGGACATCGACAACCAAATTAAATGACTGTAGCCTTAAAATTGTGAAATATGTGTGGCTTTTGTCGATTTTGTCGATTATTTAGCTTTGATTGCCTAGTATTAAAGCAGAAAAAAAAGTTTAAAGTCAATCGCACAAATATTAAAAAAATCGTATATCCTTTAAGCTTTTATGCAATGTCTATATCCAAGTTTTGACTTATAGATATACAGTGAGCAAAAGCTTATTTCGCACAGTGCCTAGCAAAAAATTTAAAGTGCTATAAAGTTTAAACAAGTAAACAAATTCAAAATGTTTAAATGCCAATACATGCAGAATACAGTTGAGGTGCTTAGATTGACCATTTTAGCTATTTGGCGATATGAATATCCGATTTTTAAGTGTTCCAGGATGAGTTTCCTTTGCTCAATGGTAGTCAGTTTGCCCATGGTCCTTGTTGACTTGTTGCACCCGAAATGCAGGAAAAAACTAAACTGACTACGGAGGATTGGTCTATTTATACTGAAAATATTCAACCTGACGAAAAAATCCGGGTCTTATGGCACCCAGGTCTCCATAATGTAACTGTGCGAAATAAGCCTTTGCCATAAATAGAAATACTTTCTTACATAACCCTACCTAGCAGGTGGAAAAACCACAGTTGATTAGGATCATATATTCATTTTGGTGGTTAATAAATGTACCTGCCATGGGTCTTTGGAATTTTTGAAAAATATTATAGAATTACTTTATGGCATGCAATTAAAATTTTTGGTAGGCACTGTGCGAAATTAGATTTTGCTCACTGTATATTCCAAGTAAATACTTTTAATGCATACTTTATTTAATTTTTAGGTGAACAAAAGTCTGCGTTGCAGCTGGCTATAAGCTATCATTTACCAAAAGTCGTAGATGCCTTATGCATAAAGGGAGTGGATCTGAGTACCTTGGATAATACCACAGATCCGCCATTATGGACAGCCCTGGAATTGGGATTTGAGGATGTGGCGCAGATTCTCGTACGACATGGGGTTGACACCGATTGCTGGAGCGATGGGCCTGATGGCTGCCAACAAACTTTGTTGCATCGTGCAATTGATGAAAACAATGAGGCCATAGCAATGTTTCTTGTTCGCAACCAATGCGATTTAGACTCACCGCGTCAACCCGGCCCGAAACGATCGGGTGGAGAAGAAGCACGTGATAAAGCCTCGCCCTTACATCTCTGTTGCCAATGGAATCTAACAAAGGTTGTTCAAGCACTTATTGATCATGGTGCCAATGTAAACGCTGTAGATGTTGATAACAAAACAGCAGCACATATCGCTATTGAGAACCAACATGAAGATATAATCAACATTCTTCTTTGCCACCCTGGCATTGACCTAAAGTTGAGAGACAAATCCGGCCTTACACCCTTTGCCACTGCTTTGGCCATTCGTAATCACAAAGCTGCACAGCGCATACTCGAGAGACTTCCAAATGCGGCTGAGATAATGGATCAGCGTGGTCGTAACTTTCTTCATGTGGCCATCCTAAAAGACGACTTGGAAAGTGTTCTGTTTTTATTGGCTATACAAGTTGATGTTAATTCGCGAGTACACGACGCATATCAATCGACTTCACTCCATTTGGCAGCCGCATCGAAAAATGAAATGATCATACGAAACTTAATTTTAGCAGGCGCCCGGGTTAATGAACGAGACTCTGTCCAGAAAATGCCACTGCATATAGCAATTGAACGTGGAAACCTTTCGGCAGTTTCAGCGTTGATTCAAAATAATGCCGATTATGACGCAACTGATGCTGATGGAAACAACGCGTTACATCTTGCAGTACATAGTGGCCAGCTTGCGATTGTACGAGAGCTACTAACCGAATCGCGGGTAAACGCCGAGGCAACCAATGCCAAAGGTCGAAATCCGTTGCATGAGTTATGTAGGATTGGAGAAGACAACTCGGGAGCAGCCATTTGCGAGCTATTCCTTGAGTGTATGCCAAAGTATCCAATTAATGTGCCTGACATGGACGGAAACACACCATTGCTACTTTCATACATGCGAGGTCAGGCTCCACTTTGCAAGGTGCTCGTAAAAGTTGGTGCTTGTCTGGGCGCTCAAAACCGTGAAGGCATTAGTATTTTCAATTACAAACTTGCTACAGATCAATTGCTAAGCAAATTATTGGACCAATTGCCACAGGAGTCGCCGTGGGCGGAATCAGAATTGTGCCAAGAGTGTGGCTTAAAGTTTTCTCTTACTATAAGGAGGCACCACTGGTAAATAAAATGCAAAATATATTTTATTTAGAAAGTAATTAATCCACACTTAACACTCAACAAAATTCGAAACCGTATCCGATACTATATAAACATTTTTTAAAGAATCGGAACACGGAAAACCATGTTTTTGATACGTCAAGTCGTCTGTCTGTATAGACGCTATTCAACTTGGTAGGGATAAATCGATAAAACACTGGTAACTCATAAATAGCGGAATTTTTTATAATATACATAATTTTATTCTAGCTGTCCTCTTCTCTATGGTGTTCATGCGATAGGAAGATACTCTTCAAACATTCGATAGAATGGTTTGCTTTTCTTAGGGTAGGAATGTTCTCCCGACAGTAGGCTATTCCCAGGCATAAAAACATTTGAAGTTGCTACTTATTCCACATCCAGAAGTCCATCCCGTGTTGCATAATGAGTGTGTTTCCCCAACGTACCAGTTATTCCTTACCATTTGCTTTTATATTACCGGGATCTATACTTTGACGGCCTGAAATCAGGTTAATTTGGACGACAAGGCTTGTGCTTCCAGCCTTTTGCCGCTTTATCTGACCGATGCCTTTTTGCGCAGGGATCATATTGCCTCATCCATTCTCTTCACATAGAGGGCGCTTCTTTGAACGACTTACTTTCAGGCTTCGGGTTAAGTGATACGGCATCCTTAGTTTTTGATGACATTGGGTAAGTGGGTAGGTCATATTTGGCCAGTTGTGATGCCGTGTGGAGAGAGATTTAAACAGAGACTGATATTTGATGTAAGCGATATTAATGAGCTTAGCACACATAATGCAAAGACGATTTATAGCCATGCGGTGATGATTTATAGCCATCGTATCCACTGGTGGCAGTCGCTTCGCTCTTCATTGACGCTTGGTCTGACATATTGGCCCATGCAACAACGCCTTGCAGCTTTGGTGTCTCAATCAGTTAAAACTCTAAGTGTCTGCTTGCCATTTATTTCTCTTCTCATAAAGTGGCTTCAATTTTAATCACAATCTTCGTTGGCCATCGTGACCTTTTCTGTAGGCTTCTACATATTAATATTTCGTCGATAATTAAATGTAGGACTATACTCAAATAAATCGCACTTTGTTTGATTGTCCTGAATTCTATTTCTATTATGAGCCCTTAAAATGCCGAATAAACATTCAAAGTTCATTTCGTGTTCTTTGTGAAAACCTAGTGTCAAAGTGTAGTCGCAAGATCTCTGTTCTTAATTAAATCTCTTACGTTTTCTCTGATCAAGGTTTTCTGGACAGATGAAACACCACATATGAGATTTTTTTTTTAGTTTCTTGTCAGTTAGTTATTCTTTAAAATATATATATTTTTTTTTGTAAATCTTAGTTATAAATTGCTATCTCTTTATCAAATCTTTGTTAAATATTTAATACCGAGACTATAACGTTTGTTAAAATCGCTTTATTTTTATTAATCGAAATTAAAGCTTCTATAAATGTGTTTGTGCAGCACTGTTTATTTTATTTTCCAACTAACATCATATTCTTAACTTTCCCTTTTACTACTAATACTTTTGTTTATAAATAATGCCACTCTTCTAAATTCGTCGACCGCATTTTACTTTTTATCACATAAATTAACTTGTATTTATTTCATTTCAGTCGACATTGTGGGCGAGTTCTGTGCTCTAAGTGTTCCAATAACGATGTACCCATTCTTAAATTTGGCATAAATAAGCCTGTACGAGTTTGCAACGTTTGCTTTGATGTTCTTCAAGGAGGAAGCTGAAACGGTTATCTTTAAAACACTTGCTTTTGGAATTATTATTTGGAAGCATTTAGTAGGTACATAAATTTTATCATATAGCTTATGCTCTGTTTAAAAAAATTAGAATACACACAAAACCAGAAATTTAAGTGTATAAAACCCTTAAAAAATGGTAATAATTAATAACAGTTTAAGCATGTGACACCATTAGCTGACAACATTTAGATCGCACATTTCAGAATGTTTCATTGTGTTTCCAAATATATATAGCAACACATATGAGAGTAAGCCTTTCATACTTACATATATTTTAATTCTATATTTAATATGCAAATATTTTTGATCTTAAAACAAATTTTAATGTTTTTCAGATTTGGGAATAACTAACAATACCAGACTCTAAAACCCATATGGCCATTACATGCATATTTATATATACATACATTATATATGTATTGGAACACAATGCTATGTATATTCGAAAACAATACTAAATATAATCGAAAACAATACTAAATATTAATTCGAAATCAATTTAAAAAGACAGTTTAATTTTGTGTAATAACATTTGTTTATGTTATCAGTGTATAACAAATTGAACATTTTATAGCGCAAATTTGTAAGCATATGTAAATAAAGGAAACAAAAAAAAAACACATTTAAGTACACTGAAAATTCACTGTTTTGCCTTTGTCGGCCAGGGTTTCACTGTGAATTTCGGCGATTAAGCTTTTTAACTTCAAAGCTCGCAGAAGCATGTGTTATTAAATTCTCACTCGTCTATCTTTATATACAGTTAAGTAAAAAAAAAAACTATACTGACGAAGTTTTTTTTTTTTTTGTAAGCAATGCATATTTATGCTTATGGCTGTATCCAGCCCATATTTTAAAGACAAAGGCAAATTCGCACCAGCGGTGGTTCCCAATTATTTTACGCATGATTGTAAACTTACCTTGAATACATTAATATTATCGAATTTACCTTGATAAAATACGATATGCATATTTTTTCTTTCTACTAGTTGTATTAATTCTTTTTATAACGATCTCTTTTAATAATAATAATTTTGAAATGCAGTGCAAACTACAGAAGCATCTACAAAATATAAAAACATGTTTTAGGATGCTACGTAAACTTCCCGGTGAGAACGATAATACACCATAATACATGTTAGAGGGCAATAAGCAGGCTGAGTTTCTCTCAGCTAGTGCTGAACTAGAGAAATTGACTTTATCTCGATTGCTAGGAGACTAAAGAACATCAATAGAAAGACTTCCGTATTAAGTCCGATCTGATCTACTTTGTAAATTTTGGAAATTTTCCGCAACAAGCCACAAATTGATGGTCCGAAAATGGTTTGCTTAGTATGGCAACTGCAAAAACAACGTTAAATCAAATACTTAAAAACTTCAACAGTTTTACTCAAGGGTTCTGAACAATAATAAATATTTTTCTACATTATATTGTCGACTACTTGAGCTTCGAAAAAAGGCTATGAGCAACGCAGTGATCCAACTCAGCGACATAGTCGAACAGTTCCTCCATGCAGTTCTCGGTTGTTTTCGAACGTCCATTAACACGGTCGTTGCATTCTTGATATTTGTTGTACAAGGATTCAATATTTCCTTTAGTCTGGCATTTATCCTATACATATACAAAAAAAAATACAATTATATTTATTATACAATAGAAACACATTACGGAAAGGCTAAGTTCTTACCCTAAGAGCTGTTTGGGGATCAACCAGATCTGCTTCTTCCTCATCAGCCCTAACCACGGGAAGTCCGAAAAATTTCCAAAAGGCCATTTTAGATGCTGCAAATTATCTATGAATTAGAATAATGGATACTAATATATTTCCATATAAATATATAATAATTGAATGCAGACAAAAAAAAAACGTGAAAAAATATGGTTATTTGATCCGCATGTATTCAAATGTATTATTGAAATACATTTGAAGAGCCATAAGCAAAATCATGTTGATTAGAAATATTAACATAAATTATACGAACACTTACTTTTTATAAGATGTTAACACAGCCCGAAACAAGTTAAAACCTTTTGTGCATCAGTTGTGATGCAATCAATATGGATATTTTATTTATGGTGCTGCCAGATCGACCAAATTTTATACATATGTTCATATGCTGAACTAATATTTTTCTAAAGGCGTCGAGTAGTACATCTAAAATAGCACAAATTATAATTATAAATTGAAAATAATATTCCAGATACATGGTGGACAAAAAAAAACCCACAAAAAATACTGATTTCACAAATAATCGATATGACTGTATTCAGATATCGATAACATTGATTTTACATCCCTTCGAGGCCTCGTTTTTTCTGTGTATTTTTTGTTCGACTGTGTTTTAATACTTCATATGTTGTTATATATCGCAAATTTTGTACGTCGCGAATGGCATAACTGCAATGCTGCCCTAATAGCACTGACTTAAGCGTCATAAAAACTGGAGAAGTCACATCCAGTTGAGGTAAAGATACCTGCAACCTTTTAGTTCCCCTGCTAATACACCAGGATAGTGTGGGCCCGCCGACGTAGCGGTAGTCGTCAGATACAATAAATGTAAGAACAAAAATTCTTATTCTTTTTTCAATTTAATTTTTGTGGTTGAAATGTGAATATAAACATCACAATCTAACGTCTTTTTCTTATTTATTTATTTAAGAGTTCTTATACGTGGACAATTGCTCTTCCATGGATACAAGCAATAACTACCACTCAATTAATGGCGGAGAATCATCAGCGGAACAGGCACATAGTACGATGCAGGGCTATCGTGATGGCGCTACATTCAATTCGTTATCAAGTCAAACGAGGATGCATAAAAATTTTAAATTGTTAGCGGATCCACAACTATTAAAATGTGGCACCAAGCTTTATCGATATGACGGTGTTGTGCCTGGCGACCCCACTTATCCCACAGTTACACCTCGCGACCCACGAAATCCACTCATTCGAATTCGAGCCAAACCTGTTGAACCGTTATTGCTGGTTATTCCAAGGTAGGACGCAATTTCAGTAGTGATATTTTTTTTTAAAGAATTCTAAGTAATGTATCTTTTTGCTTTGAGCACAGGTTTGTCATCGATTCAGATTACGTTGGCCAACCTCCGGCTATTGAAGTAACGGTAGTCAATCTTAACGACAACATCGACCGGCAATTTCTTTCTAGCCTTTTGGATAAATGCGGGCCGACTGATGAGATAAACATATATCATCACCCAACGACAAACAAGCATCTGGGAATTGCACGTATCGTATTTGAGAGCACTAGAGGAGCACGCCAATTTATTGAGAAGTATAACCAGAAATCGGTAATGGGAAAGGTAAGTTTTGTGTTGGTGCTACAAGCAATGCGACAATGTCGACCTTAAATTGTTTTTCTAATCAAATTAAAAGTAAAAGATCTGTATAGCTTAATTTTTTTAAATTCGTTAGTATTGCTCTGTTTGAAAATATTTGCCATTGTAACCTGATTTGAATGTGTAAATACTTTAAACTAAACCATATAAACTTTTTTTATTCAACAGATTTTGAATGTATTCTGTGATCCTTTTGGTGCCGTTTTAAAAAAAACTATAGACAATCTAACAAATCCCACTGTACCAAGACCTGTTATTGGCACCATACAACATTCGACTACTCTAATATCGGCAAAGGAACATTTCAATGATTGCTCTGAAAAGGACGACCTAAATTTGGTATCGAGCAGTAGTCATAATTCGTTTCATAAGAGCACTGTGTTTGGAGAACTAGATGGTGATCGTCACAGAGAACGGGAGCGAGATCGATTTATTAAAGATCGTGTACGGCACTCCGTAGAGCGAGGTTATGATAGAGAGCGTGGACCACGTAATAAATATACCAGCTTGCGTCACATTCGTCATTATTATTCTCTAGGATCACGAGAAAAGAGTCCGGAATCAAGCAGGGATCGGTTATATAATTCACGAGACAGAGATCGAGACCGAGACCGAGACGTTAGGTCGTATGACTATTCACGTGCAAAAGCCCGAGATAAATATGGAGAGCGCAATAGATCAAGAGACCATTCTAGGGATCGGACAAGGGAGAGAAGAGATTGTCGCATTAGTTCATCTAAAGAACGGGATTACCGAGAACGAGATCGGGATCGGGATCGATCTATTGAAAGTGATCGCAATGATCGAATTAGTTCTAAACATGATAAAAGGTATTTAAGTAATGAATGCCCCAAAGATGAAAATGGGGCCTCGTCAGCGTTTAAAAACCAACAATATTATTCTGGCATTCCCGTCTCTAATTTAATACCGTCTGATAATTATGGATATAGTCATTATGGCTACACTATTGGTGAAAGTATTCATTCATGGTCTAGCTCCTATAGGAGATGGCCGGCGGCACCACAACCAGATTCACAGCCTGCTCCGCCACCACCTCCACCCATGGAAGAGGAAGAAAATTGGGACGACCCGCAACCTCCGCCATTGAATTCTCATCCAAATGAGAATTCGCCTGCAGCTGATTTGCTCGCTTGCATAAAGCTAACGCTATCACCGAAGCGATCAAAGTCAAATAAATCTAATAATCTTCTTGAGACTGTTGGCGAGTCGGAAGTTAGCACAGAGAACGTTGATTTAGATACACGCATTGCTTTGATATTCAAAGGAAAGACGTTTGGAAATGCCCCACCATTTCTGCAAATGGATAGTAGTGATTCTGAAACAGATAAGGCCAAGGGCGATGGAAACAATGAAACGGTTGAACTGCATGGTGATTCGAATAGTTCCCACAACAAAAAAACAACAGAGAAAAATGTAGCCTTGCAGCAGCACGGCGCCAGTGATATATCTAGTGACGACGACATTTTAATTAAAAAGGAAACGGTTAAGCAACCTGTTGAGAAGCTTGAATCAATTGACAACAATGATGACAACATGTCTTTGTCCAGTTTATCCTCACATGAAGAAATGACTAAAGTCTCAAGCCAAGCAACGAAAATTATGTTTTCTGCATACACGGATCCACATGTTTCTCAACAAAGCAATTATTATTATCATCATTCGGCCTATAGCTATGGACACTACCCGTCAGCCATGGGTGCGAGTTCCGAATTTACTGGGAAGTATTTCTCGAATCCTGCATATATGCAATCTTCATACCTACCTGGAGTGGTTTCTACTGATGGATTCAATTTAGATCCGTATGTGCAGGCATATGGCTATCAGCATACGCACACAGATCAAAATGACGAAATGAAACAAAATGTAAAAAAGGTTATGAACTTTATAGTTGAGGAGCTGAAGCAAATCCTCAAACGGGATGTTAATAAGCGTATGATTGAAATGACGGCTTTTAAAAATTTTGAGGTTTGGTGGGACGAACAATCGGCGAAATCGCGCTTAAAACCGTTGTTGTCAGTTGTCGATTCGGCTACAGTGAGTAACCACTCATCGGATAAACATGCAAGCCAAGAGAAGCCTCCTGACATTAACCATTTGATCAACACGCAAAGAGAGATGTCAGATTTCCAATCATTTACCAGTATCGGAATACGAGCAGCAATGCCAAAATTGCCATCATTTCGACGTGTACCAAAACATCCTAGTCCCATTCCGGATAAGTCGGAGAGGGATCTTAGCGATCAAGAAGAAATGGTACAGCGTTCCGATTCAGACAAAGATGATTCAAATATGGACAGTTCCGATGCTCAAAATATTAACATAAAACGGCGCTCATTGCAAAGGGATGTTGGAAAGTTGCGACTGACGTCGAGCAATTTGCGTAGAAAAAGAGAGGGAAGTGCTTCAAGTTTCTTTTCGTCATCAACATCGTCGTCATCCAATAGTGATGGTGAAAATGATGCTGAAGAAATGGGCAATCGAGCTGAAAACGAAAGGAGTAGCGACGATGAAACCTTTGACGAAGATATCCCATCAAGTAATGCGAATGAAAGGGACAAGTTATCCAAAAGGCATCGACGTGCCTTAAAAGCTGCAGAGGGAGGCCAAATACGTAACGCATATTCAGACTCTGAGGAAGATAATCATTCGATAAACCGAATATCAGCAACTAAGAGAGGTCGTACGAAAAAAATTGACATATACTCTGATACTGATGATGATGATGATGACGATATTGATACTGACCGAAAGGATAGGTCAAAACGGATTACTGCATCGAAAACTAATATTATGTCATCCATACCATCCGATCTTGAAGATATTAGTAAAGATAGTTGCTTCGGTATTGAAGAAGCTGGCATTGCATCTAAGTTTGTATCCGAAATAAAGACTGATGCGAAAGAGGAAACAGAATCCCGCCGATCGCCTACACCTGTCCCACCACCGGATTACAACGAGGAACCGGTTCAGAAGTCCGACGGTCCGAGTACAGCAAAACCGCATTTTGAATATGATCGTATTTATAGTGATTCTGATGAAGAGCGTGAATATCAGGAGAAACGGCGTAGAAACACAGAGTATATGGCTCAAATAGAGCGAGAATTTTTAGAAGAGCAGAAGAAAAATTTTGTTCAGACAGATAATACATTAAAGATAGATCTAAAAGTAGATATTAATAAAGTATCAAGCTTTGAAATGCCTGAAACACCTGATATTACAAAAGTCCCTCCAACACCAGGCGGAAAATTAATATTTGAGGACTTAACATTGTACAAGAAAGATGTTTGCGATGGCAATGAAGAAAGTAAACATTTTGTGTGCACTGTAAAGCCTGAAATTGGTGTAAAATGTGAGGATATTCCGGTTCTGAAAACGGGTACTTATGAAACACAAATTTGTAACGGAAAACAATCACCTACCTCCTCAGACAGTGGGTCAAGTCAAGCATCCCAAGCTAGTCAAGTGGCTTTAGAACATTGCTATTCCTTGCCACCGCACGCACAAGCTGACTTTTCCGCCGGTGCTTCATCGGATCGGTTTGATTCGAATAACAAAAAAGAGTCGGATGGCACGCAAGTTGCAAGGCCAGGTCCAGGACGACCTCGCAAAGATTCTGTTCGTGCTCAAAAAAAAAAGAAGGAATTAACTGGCCGACAGACTAGTAAGAAAACTAAAATTGAATCACTGAAGGACACGCATTCCGAGTTAATTCGACAAACTTCCAACTTTATTCCGTGCGAAATGTTTAATACCCGTAATCAAAATGAGGAAATGGTCATTTTATACACTTTCCTTACAAAAGGCATTGATTTGGAGGATATCAAGTACATTAAGACCAGCTATATCGAGCATTTACAAAAGGAGCCATATGCGTAAGCTACGAATACTATAGAAATTTCGACAATTATTAAGTAATTATTTTGGTTTTCAATTTCAGTATGTTTTTAAACAATACTCATTGGGTTAATCATTGCACCACAGACAGGGCATTTTGGCCCTCTCCTCCCAAGAAGCGGCGGAAGGATGACGAACTGATGCGCCATAAAACTGGATGTGCACGTACTGAGGGATTCTACAAGTTGGATGTACGTGAAAAAGCTAAACACAAATATCATCATGCTAAGGCCAACACGCATGATGCTCAAAATGAAGACAGATGCGATGAGCCAACAGCGCTGACGAACCATCACCACAACAAGTTAATATCAAAAATGCAAGGCATTTCTCGCGAAGCTCGCTCAAATCAGCGACGTCTTTTGACGGCTTTCGGTTCAATGGGCGAGTCTGAGCTTTTAAAATTCAATCAGCTCAAATTCCGTAAAAAGCAGCTTAAATTTGCCAAGTCAGCAATCCATGATTGGGGATTGTTTGCCATGGAACCAATAGCGGCGGATGAAATGGTTATTGAATATGTTGGACAAATGATTCGACCAGTTGTCGCTGATTTAAGAGAGACAAAATATGAGGCAATTGGCATTGGCAGTTCATATTTATTTCGAATTGATATGGAAACTATAATCGACGCGACAAAATGTGGCAATTTGGCAAGATTTATAAATCACAGCTGTAATGTAAGTATTACGTACGTTAAAAATTGATACAATTCTTTATATCATGTTTTTTAATTGCAGCCAAACTGTTATGCCAAAGTCATTACCATAGAATCAGAAAAAAAAATTGTTATATATTCAAAACAACCCATTGGAATTAATGAAGAAATAACGTATGACTACAAATTTCCTTTAGAAGAGGAAAAAATCCCATGTCTTTGTGGAGCTCAAGGGTGTAGGGGTACGCTTAATTAAAGCAGATAAACTTCGGCTTTAGAATATGCTACAAAATTACTGAACATAAATGTTAATTATTGGTTTGAGTTATAAGAAATAATAATTGATATAGGAAGTTCATAATATTATTTTATAAATGCAGTTACATTTAAATAGAAATTTATTTGTATCTTAAGTAACTTAAAACATTGGCTTGTCCGTTAATTTTAAATTAAAAAAATAGATTTTCAGTTTATAAGATAATCGTACGTAACGTTTTGGTTAATAAAGGTAAAATTTAATATGATAAGTGCATGCATATATTTGACATGCCACACCAGGGATTTATGTTTATTGTAAATTACCGCTAAATAATAAAATATCATACAAAGAAATGTTTGTATCGCAGTGCGAATATCGTAACTAAAATCTACAAACCGATTTTGTCAACCAGATACGGCATATATTTAGGTTATCCGATTTTAATGCATTCTTTTTATAGCGACAGTTCTGGCTTGTAAATATATATATATATATCTATTAACGAATGCATAAAGTGTATTAAAGTAGAATATTAATAATCTGTATAAAGTTAAATAACACAAAAGCATGTGTAAGGTTTTCCTATTTGTATTAAATACATTATTTAACTATATGCAAATAATTGTTATTTTAACATTGTAAATTTTTAATTGAGAACGATTTCGTTATGGGCAAATCCGCCTCTCAAAAAAATAACATTACAGAAATAGTATTAAAACCGAAAAAATTCATTACTTCTGAAACTCATTTTTAAGAGGCTAGGGTAACATTACCTGACATTTCATTATACACACATTACAAAGGAACACACCGATGAATATCAGTTTGCATATTTAAAAACAACTTTGCATCGGAATTGCGAAACAAACCGAAAAAGATATCTCCGACTCATATGTATGGTGTATTTATTATTGGAAACAAATAATGGTCCTGTTGATATGGCCATGTGTTCCTGTCAATTTCAATCCGAAGAAATCTCTTAGCGAAAAGGCTATTTTAATGAAAGCTTCAAAATACACATAAATGCAGTTAGCATCAGATATCGGAATCGGGCAGATTGGATTAACTGGCATAGGAAATATTGGTCGACGAATGAGATCTTTTTTGAAAAACTATATACTTATTTGCCAAAATATCTCAATCAACCTCACTAAACGAATGTTATTAGTTATTAGTAAGTGTACTAATATTTTGCAGAAAAGTGATCGAAAACGGACAGATATATCATGCAACTAGGAAATCAATCATAATGTCATGACTATTGTCAGCAAGTGTCTGTAATCATCGGTGTGTATAAGAAAACTGTTATTTCTATTTTTCAGCTGATGTTTAGAGTAGAGTATTATTGCTAAGGGCCGGCTTGATGGTCGCAGGCGTTGAGTCTTTGCATTATGTGTGCTAAGCCTCAATACGTCGCTCACATCAATCAGTCGCGGGCTCGAATACCGCTGCAGGCATGGTTGTTTGTGGTTTGTGTCTAGTCCAGTAGTAGTCCGTTCTGCCGCATTTTATTTCTTCTATTAACCATTCTGTCTAAATCTATCCACACGGTACCACAACAGGCCAAATATGGCCTGCTATATGCTATAACCATACAGCCTACCTACCTATTATTGTTAAGCGTACAATATGCAGTCAGCCTCAGCTGCAATTTACTTGTTATACTGAACCAATAAGGTATGGCTTGGCTATATCGACGCCACCCTTCGTCTTGATCAGGAACAAACTTATTTGGGTATGAGTCTCCTCAATGCCTTACACAATTCATAGCAAAGTGAGAATATTCAATGGGTAAATAAATAGATATTAATTAGTCTTTTAATGTCTGAAGTAACTGCCCACCGCCAACTTCAGAAATGAAATAGCACTGGCATACTAAAAATAACAGATACAGGCAACGAATGCAACATGGATTTACTTAACTAGTTTTAAAATGTTTCAATGCTTGTCACATCATCAGTATTTTCTTCTTCAATATTTATCAATTGTTTTGGATGAGTTTTTTGGCCAATTATTATTCTTATAAAGTTAATTTTGTTTAAGGTAAGAAAATTTATGTCTTCAAAAATAATGTAACTAATTGAGCTTTGTTTACAAAATCAAACGCATAAATAAACTACTTAAATAATTTCTAGCATAGAAAACCAGAACACAGACACAATTGTTAAGATGTAAGGTTAGCGATTTACTGCAAACTAGTTTTTAATGTTATTTGCATATCGAGTTGTGCTTGAGCTATGTCCCCCAGAGCAAGTTGGATTTTTTCTAGCAGAAGTTCTCCTTTTTGAACGACGTGTTCAAGTTGCTCTGCAGTTTCCTGGTTTTCAATCTCTAGCCGCTTAAGGCTAGAATTTTGAAGTTCAATAGAACTGTCTTCATTGGGCAATGACTCAATTAATGTATCGATATCCTTAGCACATCGTGCTATGAGTTGTGCAAAAAGCTGTGCATAATCCTCCTGTGGCGTGTTTTGTATGGGTGTCTGTGAGCCTGTCCTGTCAAAATTTGCAAACTTACTGGGGTAGGAGGTTTGCTGGATTACACCAATAGCATTGCAGAAGTGCTCGGCTTGCTAAAACAAAAACAATAGGACATTTTGCTAACAAATCAATGTAAAACTTGATTCTATACTTCCATACTTGATTTACTGTGTCCTGAAGCTGTGTTAGCCTGTCTGCCATGGCTGTACAAGTTATCTTTTCTTAAATTTTAATATCTTCCAAGTTTTGATTGCAGTGCTGGGCGAAACATCGGTACAACATCAATATATCGATATTTTCACTGCGTTTTCCAGCACTACTTTGCTGAGTTTAATTATTCGGGATGCCAGCTACGATGTTTATTGATCGATTTAAATGATATTTTTATTTGTATATGCATGCAGGCTTTTGCGATATATCTGCATCGATTTAACGCCGATCCTTTTCACAACACAATTATTAATTTTATTAAACTAAATTTCAAGCTGTTCTCTTGGCCGTTGGCTTAACTTTGATTTGTTTTTACACTATGATTCCGAACGTATAATAGTATATTGGGTTAGTGCAATGTCCGACATTCTGTCTGTCTGCCTGTATGAACGCAAGTTTCTTCGACACCCTTAGAGATAGAGACTTGACACATACAGTGTCTACCAGCCGGTTTGCAGCAAATTTAAAGTGCTATAAAGTTTAAACAAGGAAACAAATTCAAAATGTTTAAATGCCAGTTTGCTTAATGTTATATCACATTTGAAAAACTAACTTTAGTTATTATTAAAATATTAAATACTTAATTAAAATTAGTCAGAAACTGAAAACATATCCAAAATACATATCGAAGCTTAGTTGGAAGTCTTAAAAAATTTATATATTTGTCGTATAAAGGATGTTAATACTTAGTATGATATCATTTAGCCTTAACAACTTCGTTTAACCTATTATTCATGGAAGATACCAGCTTCCGGGTAGTTTCTGGTCTGATCTTGCTCCAATTCTCCAGCAGAGCATTCTTGAGATCTTGTTTGCTGGATATGTTGTGATTCCGGATGTTATTTTCCAACTGAGCCCACAAATTTTCAATAACATTTAAATCTGTATACTGGGCCGGTGGAATTATGGTGTGGGGGCAGTTCGATCTAAGCCAGGATTGTACTATTTCGGACTTATGCTTGGGTTCGTTGTCCTTGTAGATCTGGAAAGTACGCTAGATTCCTAGCTTATCGGCACTTTGGAGTTAATATTCCCTTAGTATATCAAAGTACACATACTTGTCCATTGTTGTTTCAGTAATCACCAAATTTCCGACACCGGCTGCCGAGATAGATGCCCATACCATGACTGTTGCCTTAAAGTCTTTGGGATTCAGCTCAGTTTGGGCTGCTATAAACTATTTACACATTATTTTTCAAATATTTCAAGGACCGATGGCAGGTACATTTTTTAAACACCAAAATGAATATATGACCCTACTAAACAGTGGTTTTCCCACCTGCTTGGTCGGGTTATGTAAAAAACTACCTCTATTCATGGTCGAAGATTATTTCGACCAGTTACATTATGGACCATAAAATCCTAGGTGCCATAAAACCGGTTTTTTCAGGTTGAATATATTCGGTTTTAATAGACAAATCCTCTGTATTCAGTTTAGTAATATCCTGCATCTCGGGTGCTACCAGCCAACAATAACTTATTTGACCTTTTATACACCAAATATTTAATATTTTTTAAGACTGCTTCAAATAAACATTGACCTGTTTTTTGGATATGTTTTCAGTTTTTGACTAATTTTAATTAATTAATTAGCTTTGAGCTAGCTTTGAGACACTGTATATATATAAATATTTATGAAAATTAGGGATTATATAATTATGCGGTTTTTTGTTATATGTTAGAATAAAATTTAAATTAATAATTACATGAGCGAAGGCGGTGCATTTAGGCAATCTAGGAAAGGGCGGTGTATCGAGGACTTTCAGGAAGAAATAGGGCAAGAGGGAATGGGTCCAACTACTCGCGCACAAACTAACAAACCCACAGAGGAAATAGAGAATACTTCCATCATATAGGCGTGCATGGCCGAGAAGAGGTAGCTGATTAGCAACACAACATACTAGGAGTGAAATCGAGTTGCCCAGTGAGCTGAAGTCGGCTATTAATGTAGCTACAGCCCAAGCGCATGAGACTTACAAAGCAGGTGATGTTTGCGGTTAAAGAGTCAATGGAGGCTAGCATGTTAAGTTTCATGCGCGAAATAAACGAAATGATCACATCCCTGAAAGTGGAAAAAGGGATAAGTGATTCGAGTTCACAGGAATCGAGAGAGACGCGAAATAATCGTCCACCTGCACCTACTCTACTATTCGTAGATAATCGGGCGCTGGAATCCGACCAAAGAAAGCAAGCCGAGCAACAATATTTTCCTGTGTCGGGGTGGATGCAACAAGCAGATAATGATAGACATTACCAAAGAAACCGAACGAGTATCGGGGAGACGAGGCAGGAGATTTTTCACATCCGAAGGTGGGCCAAATCTGCCTGAATGCCGGTGGCTGAGTTCATCTCCCGCTTGGAGCATCTACTGTCACATTACTATGATTTAATCAAAGTGATTAAAATTAATGTCAGAGATTAGCTTTCAAGGATCATATACCCGATGCCTATAGCCAACCTCGAGAAACTGCGTGAGGAGTGTCAAGAAAGGAAGCTGTCAAGGATGGAGTCGAACGTCAGCGAGCCAAGAGTATGTTCGGTCCCGAGAACAACCGAGGGTACACGAGATAGATGCGATCGAACATGATCCAGGGAGCGACATGATCCACCGGAAACACTAGATGCCATATATAGACCGAAGGAGCCGTGAGATCGAATTAACCTAACTTGCGGTGTTTGCTCAAGCGAAAAAAACAGATATTTGAAGATGAAGGACAGACAAAGTTCAGCGAGCACGATTAAAATTCCAACTACGAAAAGTGAGGCGAAACACTTTGTGTGCAGCCATAAGATCGGCGATGCGCACGGATAGCAGGCCGTTTGCCAAAGTATGGATCGGTCACAAGGAACCTGTTAGACACAGGGGCTTCAGTGAGTTTACTGGAATTAGATCTTCACAAAGCTTGCTCGACAGTACAAACGGCTGGAGGATCTTCTCACCGCATCATGGGATAGATACGAACCGCCATGACCTATAATGACATCACCAAAGATGTCGGTCTTTTCGAGTGTCCCTCGTTAAGACAACCGCTGTACTTAGGCGTAGATTTATGGCGCAGATTTGGATAAGCTCCTCATATAGAAGGCTTGGAAAAAGATGTGAGAGTGATAGATGAGATTGAGCTAGAGCAATTGTCGAAAAGGAGCCAACCTACTGAACTGCATAACTTGTCACGGGAACAACAGGAACAGCTGGAGCGGGTTAAGACCAAATTTAGATTGTTCGCTAAATTCGGTATAGGCAGGACATCACTGGTAAGAAACACGAAATTCGACTTGTCAAGGACACGGTACCAGTGAAAGAACGCTTCTATCCAGTTTCACCAGCGGTTGAGGAATTACTTTTTGCTGAGGTTGACGAGATGTTACGGCTAGGAGAGCTTAGTGATAGTTCTTGAAGTAACAGAGTAACGCTTGTTCAGAAGCCAGGAAAAAAACTTCTCTGTCTGGATGCTCGCAAGCTGAATAAGGTGACAATCAAGGATGCTTATCCGCTACAGTGCATAGAGTCGATCCTTAGCCGAGTAGAAAATACAGTTTTCATCAGCTGAAAAATGCCTTTTGTCAGATTTAACTGGAGACAGAAAGCAGAACATATACAGCGTTCAACATACCACTGCATCAGTTCAAATCTATGCCGTTTGGTCTTTGCAATGCAGCTCAACGACTTTGCCGACTTATGGACAAGGTGATCCCACAAAAGCTCCGAGGTATTTGTTTATTTAGATGATCTGCTTGTGATTTCCCGAACACTTGCCATCTATTATCCGAAGTAGGCGACTGTCTGGAAGCAGCAAATTTAACGATCGGAATAAAGAAATCTAAGTTCTGCTATAAATATTTGAAATACTTGGGATATATAGTTGGTGATTGTGCGCTAAGGACTGATCCAGAAAAGGTACAGGCAATTACGGAAATACTCAGTCCGAAAAGTGTACGTTAGCTTCGTCAGTTTTTAGGTACCGCCGGATGGTATCGTTGTTTCAAGATTTTCGGAGATAATGTTGTTGCCGACATGCTCTCCCTTCCTTTCTATGCAGAGGAGGCCGATTTCTTTCAGATTGAGACTACCGCCTTTGATGAACAGGAACACCTAGATGGTGTAAGCTGGTACAGGAAAACGGAGAAAAGTTTCCTGATTTGCGTGTGGAGGATGGATTATTGTTTAAAAAACACAATTTATTCAGCCAGATGTGGAAGTGTTCTATTGGAAACTATGTTTCCAGAATTACTAACGAGCACCCTAATTAAAGAGACACATGAAAGCAAGACGAATATGCATGGTGAATTCGCAAGGACGATAGATTTACTTCTGGCCGATTACTTCTGGCCGAGAATGGCCATGCAAGTGAAGACTTACACGTGTAAGGAGACCAAACACAAACAACAAGGTGCGACTCGAAGCACTATTCACCATAGCATTGTGACTTCGCCATATTTTGTGCTGTTTGGAGAGCATATGTTTACAAGCGGGAAAGGATTACAAACTTGCTCGTAAACTAGGAGCCTTAAAGGCTGCCGAAGTCCAACATATCTTCAGGCACGATCAGCAACAAAGAACCCGGCAAGAAGTCCAGAAGAAATTGCACAGAGTCTACGAGAGAGCTGCTAAGAGGTATAATTTAAAATCGCGTGAAATCCAATATATTTCTGGTCAAGAAGTTTCCAAACGGAACTTCGTTCTGTGATTTCAAGAATTGGATTACTGCCAAGTTTTGTCCGAAACTTGCCAAATTCCGAGTCATCAAGCCGATTGGCAACAGTCTCTACGAGCTCAAGACACTCCAGGGAAACAGGATAGGAGTGTGGTGTAATGATCGACAGATAGATCGATTGGTTTTAGGGAGTGAGAGAGAACTTTGCAATCTGACGTAACCGACAGCGAAATACTATGATACCATAATTTGTGTGCAGCCAAGAAATACTGTCCAAGTTTGCCTTTCAAATTGTGGTAGATATAAGATAGTAAACCTTCTTCGAAGTTTGGCTGTAGCTCTTAAACTACGGAAGATATGAGCTTTTCGAGATTTTGGGTGGGTAAGTGGGCGTGGTTGAAAAAAAATTAAAGAGAATGTTCCTAATAATCTTCCTTCCAACTGTAGCTATTAAATTGCGGGAGATTTGTGCATTTATCGGTTTTTGGGGGCGGTAGTGGACGTGCTATAAAAAATTTTTTGAGTTCGCTCTTTGTAATATACTTTTAAAGTTTGGTAGCTATATATAAATTGCGGGAGATATGAACATTTATCGTTTTTTGGATGCGGGAGTGGTCCAAATTTTTATTTCCAAATTTTGGTAGGTTGTTACTAGCAATATACCTTTCAAATTTGGTGACTTAAGCTTTCAAATTGCGTGAGATATATGGGCTTATCGATTTACACCAACAGGTGTTTTTTTCTAGATTTTTGTAAGGTGTTTCTAGCAATATACCTTTCAAATTTGGTGACTTAAGCTTTTAAATTGCTTGAGATATATGGGCTTATCGATTTACACCAACAGGTGTATCGGTTTAGGTAAGCGGAGTGGGCGTGGCCATCCAATTTTTTTTTATCGATCTTTGGGGGAGTTACCAGTAAGATACCTTCAAAATTTTGTGACTCTAGCTTACAAATTACGGAACATATGCGCATTTTAAATTTCTAGGGACGAAGTTCCTGGTGGCTGCGGTTGTGGGCATGATCCAAAAATTGATATGCCAGTCCTTGGAGGGGGTTACCAGTAAATTACCTTCCAAGTTTGGTTACTCTATCTTTAAATTTTTCGGAGATATACGGAGTTATCGATTTACAATCGGAATTGTCGATTACAGGCGCAGGTGTGGGCGTGGCACCACCAATTTGTTATCGGTTCTTAAAGGCGATTACCAGTAATATACCTACCAAATTTGACGTTCCCTACTCAAAAACTGCGGAAGATATAGCCATTTGAAAATTTTAGGGGCGGAGGTGATAGGGGCGTCGGAGGTGGGCGTGGCACTTGCCAATCTTTCAAGGACCTCGCCAACAACCGACCAACCAAAATTGGTGACCGTATCCATTAAATTGTGAGAGATATGTGGACTTATCGATTTTCTAAAATCGAATTTCGCGGTTTTCTAGCTCCCTAGTGCTAGTCCAGCTATTGCTGTGTGTACCCACTAACTAATGACCTATTATTGCACGAATTACTGTAGAGCAATTTGTTCGACTTAAGCTACACAGTTCGCTTCTCCGTTTACTGTTTAAACTGGGCCAGGTGAGGTGTGCTATTTGACCACAGTTGGCAATTAGCCATTTGTCTCTCGACCTGTGTCTGTTCTTTTCTCTGATTTTAAGTTTACAGGTAGCTAGAGGCACACATATACCTTCCATATGCCTTTTCTAGATAGTTCATCAGCTTCTATATTCCGATACCCAGTCACCCAGATTATGCTAAGAACATGCTGATTTTTATCTTGTGTAGAGATTTGCGGCAGCTTGTTACGGATATCGAGTATGACGACATAGATTTGATTGCCTCTTCGCTATCAATATAAATATATTCAATTGAGTGCTTCTTTTATGGCTATTTCTTCTGCCTGGAAAACACTACATGGTCTTCGAAGGTTGAAGGATAGCTGGTTAATGAGTTGTGCGGAGCAAACGCTTCCGCCAACGAAATTTCCAAGCTTTTAGCCATCTGTGTAGAAGGCCACGGTCGCCGCTGACCAGTGCGTTTGGTTAGTCCATTCCTCCCCGACGGGGAAGTACCTACTGAAGCTTTGTATTGAGTTGTACTACTGGGACACAGTAGTCCGTTTTTGTGGGAACCGATTCGTTTTCAACTAGAATAGAGGCATATCCCATGCTGTCCACCCTGTGGATTCTCTCAGTCTTATGGTTGTGAAAATTACCTGTCTAAGATGTCGTTCAGTGTCTTATTTGGTGTAGTGCGGAGAACACCTAAGATGCATTGTTCAGCCATAAGCTGAACCTTGTTAAATTGTTTTTATGTGGATTGCCTTTTAAGACAAGGCCATCATACTATAACCCCATATACGAGGATAGGTCTTATGATTGATAGGTAAATCCACCGGACAATATTAGGGAGATTTCCTACAAGTTAATAGAGTTGCTTTTTTAACCCTTTGTTGGCTACTGAGATTTTAGTCTAATTTCCTATCCAGTGTCAGCCGTAAGAAGTTGGCACTGTTACTGAAGGAAAGGTTGGTGTTGTATTTTTAATTTACTTGTCATTAAGTCACATAGAGTTTGTGGGTACTTTCCTCTAAAGATAACCTCATCATCCGCATATGCGACAATCTGGCAGCCTCCTCCCTCCATGTCCCGCCGCAGTCTGTTGACCGCTATGTTCCATAAGACGTACCTGGAAAAAGTTGACGATCCAAGTGTGGACTTCACAATCCTGCAAGTGAGCTACTGATTGATTAGTCCCACTAAACCGGCGTCAACCTTTAGGTTCAGCAGGGCTCTAGTTATCGCACCCTCAATGTCTAGGAAAGCTATTAAGGTATATCCGCAGTATCCGTAGATCTGCATTTCTTGTAGGTATGTTGGGACCCAGAAATGAGGTTTGGGTCTATGGACTGGTGTCTGATGGCTTTCCAGCTTTGGGTATAAAAGTTATCTTTGAGTGAATCCAAGCCGGAGGGATATGGCCAGTCTTGAGAACATTCTCGAAGATTTTGTAAAAAATAATTTATGGCTGTGACGCCCGCTTCTTGCAACTGGACTGGACAGATATTGTCAGAGCCTGCGAAATTAAACGGCTTAAAGCTGTACATTGTCCATTTTACGTTTTCTTTGCTAAGAATAGGTTTCGTTCTCTCTTCTCTCTTCATAACTCATACAATTTTAAATTATAGACAGCTTGGAGCACCCTGGGAAATGGGTCCTTAAGAGCATCCAGTGAAGACTCACTGGAGTCAGATGAAGAGTTGTCATCTTTTTGAGATAACCTAGCATGGGTGTGGTTTTGGATAGATTTTTACTCAGCATCGCGACTTCATAACTAGAATCTATTTCCGCCTCTCCAAAGAGAGACCTACAACGTTGGCGAAGAGAGCCAAGTCGTGGTGTCCGCCAAGGGGGTTTCTTTTTAGGCGTTGGCTTGCCGAAGGAACATGCTGCCCGGAATGCTCTTTCACATGCCTTAGTGAAGGTATCTGTGAGTTCACATAGGTGTTTTAGGGTGTCTTTGCCTGTTGGGGAGAGTTCCGACAGGATTCGATTTAGTTTTCTTTTATAAATATCCCAGTTTGCCTTTCTCCAATTTAGGAAGCAATCTGGAGTGTTCGTCAGAGACTCTCCACCCTTTTAACTGATCGCTAATGATGGCAATGGCAGCAGATGCAGCTATACAATGATGGAGGTTTATCTGCAGAAGTCTTAGAGACATTTGGAGACGCAACCTCCACCACCGTTTTATTGCTGTCCCCATCGCCGGTCAGCGAAAAATCATCCGTGCCTATGTCCCGACACATAGCCTCTAGGCCCCGTGTCAGCGTCGATGTGTCGGATAGATAACCCGACTGCTTCTTTCGTAGAAACCGCTCTTTCTCAGTGCATTTTGTTGTTGTCGGTCACTTTGTGTATTTGTCTGCTATTTTGTGCGAGCGTTAAGCATAAATATTAACACAGTCTGACCGGCTGATAGTGTGCTCGTTCAAATTTCGGTTTAAAAGCGGAAAGTGTAAGATGTAAATAACGCGCTAAAACTACGACATTTTACGTTCGGAATTTAAGATCAATTCGTTTGATAATGTACGGATTAAAGCAAACTTTTTTATTTTCTTTATTTATTGTTTATTGTCAAATAAGGTCAGTCGACACCAAAAATACAAAAATTAAAAATTTGAATTAAATTAAATTTAAAATAAAATTAAAATGATAAATAAATTAAAAAATACTAAAATATTTATAAGATTTATAAGATTTTTAAGATTTCTAAGATTTCTAGGGGTAGAAAACAAAATGGTTCAACATTTGTTGCATGAATTGAGGAAAACCTAGAAAATCCCAATCAGACCAAAAATAATTAGTAAGAAAATAATTATAATTAGTTAAGATCCACCACATGTACGAGTACATGCGAAAAAGTTAATAACTAGATAAGACATTTAGAATTGAGCTTTTAGTTATAGAAATGGAGGGCTCTGAATTGATTACATGATATAGTTTGTTATAATCCTTACAGAGTACCCGAAACGGTTTATGCAAGGAATAGTTAGTAGTACAACGATTAAGAGAAAGTGGGAGGAAATAACGAGACTGTCTCGAGGGTACAGAAAAATTTATTTGGTTCATCAACGCAGCTGAGTCGATTTCGCCTTTAAGTAATCTTACTATAAACATAACTCCTAACATAACACGACGATTAGTTAAGGAGGGCAGGTTAATAAGAAGAAGCCTATTTGTATATGGAGACGGTACACCCCAGTCATAGCGGCGAAGCGCAAAAAGTAGAAAGCTCTTTTGCACAGATTCCAATCTACTTTGGTGAATTTGATATTGTGGAGACCACACACAAAATCCAAATTCCAGAATTGGACAAGAGACAAGAGAAGTAAAAAGTAACTTGGTCGTATAAGGGTCATCAAATTCCATTGCCCAACGATTAATAAAACCAAGAACTTGAAAAGCTTTGTTGAATATGCTTATTAAAGTGATACGATAAAATGACATGACCTTACACTTAGAGCAGTTCAAATTGAGCAGATTTATTTTACACCATAACAAAAAGGAAAGTAAATCTGTCTGCAATAAGCAATGTGAGATCACATTTTACGTCAGGCACAACTTGGCGTCATCAGCATACTTCGTAAATAAAACCACTAAGCAGTCAATAATAATGGTTCATCCTTATAAGAAACTGGATCGAGAGTGAGCACGAATCGAATCTGTAGCTACGGGAGTTACAGCACAGCCGTCAGGATCTAGAGGCGGCAATGAACACCGCAAGACAACACCATTACCGCTTTGTTGACCAGTCGGTGCTCGTTTTTGATGAGTGGCGAGGACTTGTCTGCCAAACTGCGGCCACTATTAATTAGCTCCAATTTCAGAATAGCCTGGCAATCTGGATGTGCTAACACATAGGCCATGTTTGGCTACTGGACTAGACAAACAACAAACAACCATGCATGCAGCGGGACTGGAACCCGTGACTGATTTTTTATTTAAGCGATATTAATGAGTTTAGCACACAGAATGCAAAGAATCAACGCTCTCTTTGTACAGCGCTCTCTCTCTCTCTCTCTCTCTCTCTATCTCGATAAAGGGCGTTCGCTGATTCGTCGGCTGCTGCAGTTTTTTAGTTGGTTCGCATTACTCAAGCTGATTAAACCGTGGCACCAAATCTTCATTTCGCGCATCGATCGTTAGTTACTCTTATTGTGAGAAGGTTTAGCAATTGGCTTCAAACTTTCATATAAAAAAACCATTGTTGTGAATAAAAGGCTAAGCCTTTTCATCTAGCCTCAAAATATATTTAAATACACTAATAAGCGTAGTGGGATCAAGATTGTGTTATTAATTGGAAAACAAAGCTATCAAAAAGCTAATAGCGCAAACACAGACTATCTAATTAAGAGGAAGATTATTAAGAATTTGCAACATAATTGAAACTTCCAAATAACTATCATAGCCTTCATCTTCGTGCAGAGCTTGCATAGTTCAAGACAGGGAACTTTATTTGAAGTATATACTTACCTTATCTTCAGGAAAAATTAAATATCTTTTCAAAAATATTCAAAAAGTAAACTCCGGTCATATATATTTCTCAGAATAATTCTCTTTATTAGTTCCATTTCTTTCATTTGTTTTTTTTTTCTTGCTTTATATAACTTATGTATAATTTTATCAGTTTCTTGCAATTATCAGATATTCATAAATAAATAAATATATATATATATATATATATATATATATATATATATATGTATACATATGTATATATATTTATTCATATATATATACACTTAAGTTATATGTATCTTATTATCATATCATTGCTGCTGCCATTTCCGTTTTGTTTTTTGTGTTTATTATTCATATTTATATCCTTTTATATACTATGTTGTATAGATATTTCTTTTTATATTTACCTTAAAGCTTATCATTTTTATATACTTTTTCCCTCAGTTATATTTTTGATAATTCCCGTGCCAATTTTGGCATTTCATATACTTATAAAAAAAATAAATATAAAATATAAAAACGAAAATTTCTTGATTTTGTTCGTGTTATTGCTTGCCAAACATATTGTTACTAAACTTAAGTATCTCAAAATAACAAGAGGAAACTTTACACATTGCTAAGCAGCTGACTTATTGAACACTTTTTGTGACTTTATTTAGGTTAATGTATCTTGTTAAAAGTGGAACAAAGCTTACCCCAATATCAATTGTCAATCTGTCTGAAGTAATTCCCTGCAATCTAGTCTATTTAGCACCTGGGCGGGGACTACATTGATTGGGTAAGTAAAATGAGGTAACAATAATGTTCAAAAATAATAAAAACAGAACAAACAATTGTTTTTCAAAATTATAGAAACACCCTTTATTTAACTTTTTTTTTAAACTATTTAGGTTTGTGTATAATTTAAAATTTTTTTTTCGTTACTTTTGTTAATTATTTTTTCGGCAATATTAAAGGTATATTGTTATTGTATTTGTTATGCTTTGTTAAAGTTAATTAAAATAGTTGTTGCTCTTATATTTGTTTCCATATCTCTTGTTCCATATGTACTATGTATATCTATTTAGATTCAAACTAGCTTTACCATTTCTTCATTAAATATATCTTCACTGTTTTTGTTTTTCATTGTTGCAGAAAGTTTACGCTTTTAATTACAATTATACTTTATGTATGTATATATATACATATACTTGTGTATATAATTTATAAGATTTCGTCGCGATATTATAATCAATATACTCTTTTATACGTTTTTACAAATTAAATATTTTCTTGAATCTGACAACAAAAGCCTTAAGCCCAAAATCAAATGTTAAATTCGGTAGCAATGCATTGGAAAAAAAAAAATCAAATGTGAAAATACAAACGTTCGATTATTTACTGAATTCGAAAGTTGTAAGTTGTATTTTTGAAAATGTCTCCTCAGCACAAACCAGAGTGACGACTTAATAGTGCGAAATCCCCAAAATTACAAATCCTCAATTCAAAAAATACTAGAACAGCAAAAAGAATACAAAATCGTTAATACTAAAACTAATGGTAATTAATTGGTAATTATTTGCCTTGTCACTTTCATTATTAAACAAAAACAGAATTTCAACTAAAACGCACTAGAGCATTTCAAATTAAAATAAACTAATTCTAAACCAAACCAAACAAAAGATTTTCTTGAAATTTGTTGTAAAATTTATATTAGTTTCTTTTCAGATAAACTGACCACGAAACCTGGACCCCCGTCAATTTGACACTTTAACTGATCGATCTAATGCTCCCTTTATCAAATGACAAATGTCAATCGGAGACTGTGGATAAGGGATCCAAGCAGTATCTTGTAATTTATAGATTTATTTTTCATTTTGTGTGTGTGTGTATATTTTAATAAATTTACTTTAATGCATACAATTTTACTAATTAATTTTAAAGTGTTTATTGAATTATGATAAACATATGTGTATAGCTTGAATATTGATTTTTTTTTTTAATTTTTAGAAATTTTTAAATGTAAACGACTAAATTACCTTGTTTTAAAACTAAAATGACAATTTTGCTGTTCTGGTTTGTTGTCGTTCTGCAGTTGTATTTTCTTTTGTTTTTAGAGCAGCTCCTATTTTTTCTCAATCAAATTTACAATAACGTTTGTACATTTATTATACGACTGCTTTACAAAATTATGTTGAAGTAGCTGGTTTTGTACAGTTTTATTGAAATCTTTGTTTATTGTATATGGTTTTGCTTTGCTATTGCTTTAATTTTTTTTTTTTTTTTTTTTTTCTTTACCCGTCCACAAGAAACAACATTTAAAGAAGGCGCTGAAATCTATCAACCGCATAGCAGAGGTCAGGAATCGTTGACAAGCCAAAGAACAAGATTAACAAACCAATATGTAAATATATATAGGTATGTATATATATATAGGATTCACAATTGCTTCCGTCGCCTGTCTACCCTTTGTCTTTGAAAGTGTTTGCTCATATTGCACATACCTGTGTCGATTGGTGCCTTCTTTAAAGTAGCCTATATGTTTGATTATCGTTAATATGATCACTGTCTCAAATAGCTTTGCTAAACTGTTACTGCGCAAATTGTGGGGGTTTTTTGTCAAAAATTTACCGAATTTTCATTTATTTTTTCTTTTGCTTTTTCCTTTTTTTAATTTATAATGCTAACAACAAAATTTATATCTACATATGTATTATTGTAACTGTAATAAAATTGTAATTACTAAAAGGAAGAAAGCAAAATGAAAAGATATTTTATGTATGCCCGTTATTTTTTAATATAAACAAAGAAAAAACTAAATAACGCTTAAAGCAATATGAACCTAGAAGAGACAAACCATATATATTTACACAGTTTTCAGGTTTTTATATATTTTGCAACGTAGTTACCATATTTCTTGAAAGTAACATACAATAAATATTGATAATGTGCATATACTTCTCTCTGCGTATTTTATGTATGTATGCATATGCCATTATTTGTATCTCCTTTTATATTTTTAATGAGTGTTTGTGTGTATGTGTTCATTAAAAATCAAAATCAATTAAACATGTGTGTAAAATATTTTGTTATTTAGATTTGGGACCAAGTAAAAATATAAATTGAAAAACGCGCAACTTGCACTGCATTAGCCTGCTTTGTTTAACTAGTTAATTAAATTAAATGTTATATTCTTAGTGTTTTAACACGCTTTCCTTCATCACTCCCGTGTGCTCTAACTATATATATATTTTCTTCACTTTTTTTTTCATTATTTGCCCAAAAGGAATTTTACATTGGTTTTTTTTTTGTTTTGCCTTTTTACGTTTTTTTTTTGTTTGTTTTTTTTACATTTTGGTTTGTTTTTGTTTTTGCTTTTGTTTTTAATACATATACATACATAATTAATTAATCAATAATTAAAAATTATGAAATAGTTGTTTCCTATGCGGTTTACTGTTGTTGAGTTAAATTTTAGTTTTTTTTTTTATAGTTTACGCTTGCATTTGAATTTTTCCCTTATTAATTTGTTTTTCTCTTTTTTCTATATGAAACACATTACAAACAAACAAACAAACACAAATTACACATGTTGTCCTACATAAAATTTATCTTCTTTCGTGTACTTTTGATAACAATGTTCTCTAAAGTGTTTTTTTATATATTTTTTTTTAGGATTTCTTACAATTGTATTGGTGTACGAAGGTTCTCGAATGCAAACAAATTTGCAACTTGCATTTTGGAATAACAACTAGAAGTCGACGATCGTGTTTTTGTTTTGTTTTTCTGTGATGAGTCACACTTCACAGCAGCGAGAAGAAGATTTTTAGTCATTACTGTTATTGCTAACGCGCTGATACGCGTCTGGTTCAAGTTTGACAAGATGTGGATGTTGATTATGATTTTGTGTGTTGTATGATGTGTATTCTAGTTGCTGTTGCTGCTGTTATTGTTGTTGCTTGCGCTACTTCGTCGTCGTGCTTGTTGTTGTTGATTGTTGTATTGTTGATCTTATTATTCCGAGAGCTGATGTTGCACAGTTCCTGTAGCTGTTGCGGTTGTTTGTTATTATTGTTGTTTGTTGTTTGCGTTGCGTGGTATTTGGTTAACGTTTCTGTACTATTGTTGCTTGTTATTGTTTACATTATAGTTAAATTACAATTACAATTATTTATAGTATTTATATTTAATATACATATATTTATATATATACACATATATGAATTTATATGCATCGATATATATATATATATATATATATATGTGTGTGTGTGTGTGTGTGTGTGTGTGTGTGTTTATATTTGTGTTGTTTGTGATTGGTGGTGTGTGTATTCTTGTTGTTCCTTTATGTTTTGGAGTTTTTTTTTGTTATATATTGATTTGTTGGTGCGTAGCGTATATGTGTGTGTGTTTGGTGTATGTGTGTAGTGTATATTATATACTATATTATAATGTGTAGTTGTTATTATTCCTACGGCTACTGTTACTGGCACAATCTTGCGGGCAAATTCAAATCTTTTGAATTTTTTCACCAACCACAACCGGATTATTGCGCCGAATCTCCTGTGCGCCATGCTCTCTGTAGTCGAATGTGCAGTTATGTTTATCGGAATAACGATGCACAGCACAGTACAAACCACCGCAACGACACTGAAAGCCTACAATAACAAAAAAACGAGAACAGTTATTACTATCGATTAATCGATTTGTGGACACACCAAACCAAAAAAACAATAACCAACAAAAACTTACCAGTGAGGCCAACTTTCTTGCGGCATTCACCACATCGATTCTTCTTCTTTTTGGCGTCCTTATCATCCTCCTTGTCCTTGTCATCCTGCTCGCTGGCAGCAGAAACAGCTGCTTGTGTATTGGAAGTATTTGGACCGGACGCCGATATTATGGCTTCGCTATTGGTTTTTGCTGAGACGGTGGCGGCTTCCTCAGTGATTTTCTGCACAATGTGTGTGCAAATGCGAAATATGGAAAAAAAAAAATATGCAAAACACATGAGTCAAAATGCCAATCAATCAAACAAAAAAAAAAAACAACAAACTATCTACAATTTCTGCTCCATTTGTTTTTTTATATATAGAAAATACAGATTTACGTTTTATTTTGCGCTAAGTGAATTCGTAAGTGATCCCCACCTGCCTCACTCTTTGACCCCTTTAAGCCCACTTAAGCTAAGCAATCAAGCCGTTTAACATATTTAAAAGTTGTGTTTTGTGATTGATTCAGCGTTTTTACCCGCTTCTTGGCAACGATGGTGGCATCATCATTATTAATGGATTTCGTTGACACTTCCAAAGATTTCGATTTATTTTGTTGGACCAGCTCACCGCCGCTGCTAGTCTTTGCAGTTTCATCCTTGCGTTTGCTGTGCTGGGAATCAGTCAGCTTCCGCCTCGTCTGATCAGATTCATCGCCGCTGGGCTGATGTTGGTCCATTTTGGGTGCGCGGCTCTGACGCAGCTTATTGGTTTTCTCGGCACGGCTACTGCTGCTGCTAATGGTTAACGGTAATGTCGTCGTCTTGCCGTCTTTTACTATTTTCTGCTGCTGTACGGAGGCCAGTCGGGCTGCAGTCCTGCTGCTAGAAGCTACCACTGCCACCGCGCCGGATTTCTTAGGCCGCTTGTTGGACTTGCGCAGGTTGCGAGCTACGCAATTTGGCGGCACCTTGCGGCCGTTTCGTTTAGGCGCTTCGATGGGGTCCACGTCTACGATGGCGCCGTGCTGCTGAAGCTCCCGGCCCAGAACCGGTGGGTGTGCGGAAGTGGACAGACAAATTTTGTTGGCAAGAGATACAGCAGAACTATTGCCACCGGACGACGGAGAGCGCTGTTTGGCCTTGTTAATATTGTGCCTAAGTTTCTTGATGTGCTTTGTCAGCTGCAGCTCTCCAATGCGCAGAGCCTTCCGGTCGCTGGTGTTGATCGGAAACGTGTGCACATTAATGGAGAATTTAACCCTACGCGAAGCACCACCAGCAGCGTCAGCTGCTCCTGCTGGACTTCTTGCCACGCTTTTGCGCGCGAGCGAACTCTTCTTGATCTGAGATTGTGTTATACTTGATGATGACGGCGGAACCCGCACAGACTTGGACGACTTGACACCGGAGACGGAGCGAGAGCCAGAGGTGTTGGCAGTGGTGACTCTCCGCTTGTATGTTGTTATTGCTGCTGCTACTGCCACGTCTGCTGAGGGACCGCAGGAGTTAAAAACGAAATATTAGATTAGCAGACTGCCAGCCAAGAATTTAAATACAACCGTGTACCCTACCCCTCGACAAATTATTACGGCTGCTGTGTGGCGGCTTGATTAGCGAAGGTGAGCTAAGGCCAGCAACTAATGTGCCGGCCGAGACACGATCAGCAGTTCCTCCAGCCGATGCATTCGTGTGTCTGAGTCGATATACCGCAGCTGTTGGCGGCATCTTACTAGTAGCAGCGCAAGTGACTGAAGTAGTTGCCTCAGTACGCCTCGACGACTTGAGAGAACCACTTAAATTAGGCATTTCAACGAATTGTAAATTTTGATCGACAATTTTGTAGGACAGCCAAATGTTGATTGTATCGATTCTATTTATATTTTACGGGACACAATTCCCCCTAGCACCTCAGTCTCCCTGATATTCATTTCAATGTAAGTTGACAGACAAACAGTGACGTCACGTTAAGTCGGTGCCAACATCGATATTCATTCGATATCGATAAAAAAAATATAGTAACTAAGTGGGGAAACAATTTCATTGGCTATTTTCAACTACGAACAGACAGAATGGATATCGCAACTTGGGAAGTGAACTGACAAAGAGAATATATATAAATAAAAAAATACTATAGAATTGCAGTTTTCATCAGCCATACATTCATTTTATATTTTCTGTAATTTCTCTCTTAATGTTTCGTCACACAAAAACTACACATCACAAATCGCCGATCATAAACTCAGCTCGACGTAATGTCAGATATCTCAATTTAGCAGACAATACATGAAAAATCTGATTTTGTGGAAACTCCTCTCGTTCTGATGCTGAGAGCAAGTAGCCGAAAGCAACGCCGCGAACATTTATATCCTTAAACGAAGGTAACATAGTATGTTGGTTTTGTCCGTCTGTATCAACGTACCTTATTTCGACACCCTTACAGACTCGCAACTTGAAACTGGTCTGTACACCCGTCGGACGAAGTGTAAAAATTGGAGTGATACGTCAAGCTCGGAATTCGATAAAGCCACATATCTCTCACACTTTTAAGGCTACAGTCACTACAAATTTGGCTGGTAGGTTTTTGTCCTTCAAAGATCGGCAGACGCCACGCCCAACTAATCCTCCCCGGTTCCCCAACCCTAATAATTGTAAACGGCTATATCTTCCGCAGCTTTTGAGTTACAGCCGTCGAATATGGTTGCTATATTACTGGGAGCCGTCTTTAAGAACCGATAAAATAAATTGAAAAGCCCCACTTCTCCGCCCAAAATCGCCAAAGCCGATTTTTCGAAAGATGTAAATTTATAGAATAGAAATATCTCACAATTTTAAAGACGGAGTTACCAAACTAACTTGCTGGTTACCTTCGTCAAAGATCCGTATTTCTTGGCTACACCCACCCTATTCTGTGGCACCTGATAACAGAGTATTTCGCTGTCGGTAACGCCCTAGCAGATACAGACTTTTTCTAGGTAGGACTTAAAACATGATGTTTGCTATAGCGCAGACGCTTGAATGTGTGTGAAGATATCAGCAATACTATACAATCTAGGATCAGTTACAATAATACGCGAATCAATTGTTTCTATATAAGCCATTTGTCAAAGGGATACACAATGTTGATCATTTTTGCCAATATTTAGCTATACATAAGTCGCTCTCAATAATGGATCTGTGGTGTGTTGGGGATTACCTTGTCGACTCGGCCGTGTCTTCACCGACTTGTGGTCCGCACAGCTAACATTCTCGATTTATTGGAACAAATACTTTTTAAAACACTTAACACTTACTAGATACTAAAATTATTTACCAAAAATAAACAAAAAAATGTTCAACAAAAAACCCTAAAAAGCTTGGCCTACTATTGAAAGCAGTAGAAACAAGAAAGCCCGCAACGTTTTTTTTTTTAATCAAATATATATCTATCATCCAGCAAATGCTCAGTCTCTTTAAAGAGTTTAAATCAAACTCACCTCTTTAACATCATTGTGTGATTGTTGTAAGCTTTGTACTGTGGGCTGTGCGGTATTGGTTGTTGCAATGGCCGGACTGAATGTGGGGCTAGGTTGTGGGCTTGGAACTGAGACAGGTGTGCTATTCACAGGTGGCTGTTGCTTTTTTCTAAGCGAGTCCTGCACGGAGGGAGAGAGAACAAAGTGTTAAGTGAAATCATCATCAATCATGACCAATTATTATTATACTCACCTTGTAGCAAACTGAACACAGACCATCTGTGGCTGGATTACCATAGAAGCCACATCCAGAGCGGCACATCGGTTGCATTGGATTCGATTCGCGTTCCATGATGGCTAGGTATACCAACTTTGCGAGTGTGTGTGTGCGAGTGTGAATTTAAAAGTTGATTTGACGATGGTCGTCTACTCTTCTCTTTGATTTCTGTTGTTAACTCTGTCGTCCAGCGAAATATGTTGCGGGTATTTCCTGCTGTTTTGCACAGCTGCTGCGGCGGCGTCAGCAACTTTGACTCGTTTGCTATTGCGATTGCGTTGATTTTTTATTTTTGTTTGTCGTTATTATATATGTATATAATCAGTTTTACTGTGCTCACTAAACTCTTGCTTCCCGTATAAATAATTAGCTTTTATTTTTTTGCTTCGTAATTGTGATAAGCGGAGCCTTAGAAAGTATTTTCAATTATTCGCAAAACTGTAAGAAAAATAAGAAAATACAAAACATATTGTCAGTAAATATAATCGCTCAAAAACTATTTTTAATAAAAAATATACTTATAATAAAAACAAATCGTATATGTGCATCCATCAGCATCAGCAGAAGAGAAAAGTTGTCAATGAATTGGGCAAAGCTCAATTTTCTTTGTCAGTCGAAAGTTTTCTCAGCTTGAAAAGCTCTCTCAGCACTGTCTCTGCCCTAACATGTGCAAGCAAGTTCAAAAGAGACTGTTGCGATTTCTGTGGGAAGGAGGAGGGGAGCGGAGCGAAAGATGTGGTGGCTTAGTGTCTTCCATCTTCGATAATATCAGAGAGTATAAGAAAGCGACCAATTTGACCAGACAGCGGTATTTCTTACCGCTTAGCGACTTCACAACATGACTTAAAGAAAAATCTTATTATCGAAAGATGCAATAATGTTCCATGCAAATTTTATGACGGAGCAACAACAACGCGCATTAAAGTGTATTTTGTACCATAAGCATACAAAATTGCGTCTGGTTTTTTTATTTTTATTTATTTTTTTTTGTTTCTCTTCAAGGCTGTCAACATACACACAAACCAACACTCAAATCAGTCAATCGCACACAACACTCACACGTAAGTCCATAACACAAAATAACAGAGAAGCAGAGAAGTAAGCCAAGCTCAAAAACCAGTTTCATCCACTATACAGCTCCATATTCGAGAGTGAGAGCGAGATCGAAAGAGAGAGAGAGAGCAAAGTATGTCGCCCAAAACTTAGACAGCAAATTAAACAAGTTTTATTTTTTATTTTGTTAATACTAATAAGAGCCCCACCTCACGGACTCGGCGATTACCGAAATTGTTATAAAACTGATATACTTAAAACTATGACCAAGTGAGATTGTAAGTCAAATAATCAATTGTATCGATATATATATATATATGTATATATGTGTATATTCATATCACTTTCCCAACTCACAACGAAAGGAACTTTACCCCTTTTAGACACAAACGCGCACACGATGTTACAAGTTGCAAAACAAACTCGAAACAGGCAAAATAACATAAAAGATCGCTTTGGTTATCTCAGCTGTATGAGTATCAAATTGTATTCTCATCTATTCTTTTTACCATCATGCAGATAAAAATCTGATTTTAGAATTGTTAATAATAATCATCATCTAGAGTCTGCCTACTTAGCACAAACAACAAAAAACAAGAGAGAACGTTGCAGTCGGAGAGCGAAATACTATGATACCATAATTTGTGTGCAGCCAAGAAATACTGTCCAAATTTGTGGTTCAGGGTATAATGAAAAAAAAAAAATCCAAGTTAGCTTAAGTAAACACGGAATATTTAGAAACAACCCAAAAGTTCGTCTATTTCTTCAATGGCCCATTCCAATGTTGACAAAGTTTAACTTTCCTTTTGTCCTTTTCTTATCGATTTTTTTTCTCTAGCGACTGGTTAATTATCTTAGCAGTCTCAACACTCGATGCCATAATGAAAGTGCCACAGTTAACAGTAGAATGTAAGAATGGTTCGGCTTTCGCATTATCAAAATTAGGCCTACTGATATCTTCGACAATAGGCAACAATGAAAGGCTAGAGCTAAAACAAAACATGTTTTTGTTAAGAGGACTACAATTATCCAGGAAATAAAAGATAATGGGAAAAGGGGTTTTTATAATTGTGATAAGACATTATATAAGGGAGCGCTACTTTTACTTTGACCGTAACTGTAAAATTAGTAAAATTCAATCAAATATACGGCAAGCGAAATACAATAGCTGTCAACAGATTGCTGTTAATTTCATCCAAACACATTATGTTAAAAATATATATATATATACATATATATATATACATATATACATTTATATATATACATATATACATTTATATATATACATATATACATTTATATATATACATATAAATATATATATACATATATATACATAAATACATATATATATATATATATATATATACATATATATATACATATATATATACATATATATATACATATATATATACATATATATATACATATATATATACATATATATATACATATATATATACATATATATATACATATATATATACATATATATATACATATATATATACATATATATATACATATATATATACATATATATATACATATATATATACATATATATATACATATATATATATTTGTTTATATACATTTTTGTATTTATATTTTATATGTACAAAAATGTGTGCGTGTGCAGATAATTTCCGGCTGTTGCGATTAATTGAAAACCAAAACAGCTGACTGTCAACGACAAGTCTTCTCTTCTCACTATCTCTATCTTTGGCACTCACCCCAATCATCAAAAAGTCAACTACAAATATACATGCATATGTAAATGTACATAAACATATACACACTCACGAATACATAAATCAACTCCCCACACAACAATTGGATGTCGTGTGACGCTCTCAACTACGTAAGACAACCAAAAGTAAGAGAGTAACAGCATTTGTTTGCGAGCGAAAGCTTTTGCGCATATGTACGTGCGTATGTGTCCATTGTACGGTATGTACATACGTCAACCAAACTGAGCAGAAAAGCCAGAAGAAAAGCTATCTTCGGTACGTCGAAGTCTAAATACCCTTTACTAATGCAAATTCATTTTCTAGTTGTTTCCTTGCTTTGTGAAATGTAGAAAAAATGGCTAAAATCAGCTCAGAAATATACAGATATTGATAACACACTGATACACTTCAAAGTGAAATTGATACAACATATATTTAAATCAGTAAATTGAAAGGAAGGTAACCACATTTGAGCGTAGAGACAATCATTTCAAAAGGTGTAAACTGGTTACAGTTTTTCCGCCTCTTCGATTTAAGACATGGTACATGGTCCACAATGTAGCCAATAAGGGCATAAATACATACATAAGCAAACACACTGTTGTTAACCCAAAAGAGGGAATCGAAGTGACGTCATTGTTGCTTTCATCAGAATTAAAATATCACGCACCCGCGTTGGGTTGGTTGCCCACAGTAACTAATGTTTGCATGTACGTATGAATGCATGCAGTACATACACTTGCAGCTTGCATAAACACTGAATGCCAAATGCGCATTTGGGAGAATTACATAAGAGAAATAAAAACAGTGCCAAGCACTAAGTGCAAACAACAAACAAATAAAATGTAAAAGCGCACTCCGCTGCAGTAGCAACAAGTAGCTAGTAGCCAGCAAGAGTATTCTAGTCGAGATTGCTCACTAGGAGGTTAAGTATCCATGCCCTTGTCAGACGACCGTTTTCTTGCCAACGATATACTGTCATAAAGATTACCATTCACACTGGTTAACAATCATATACATAGTATATTGGTTTTCAACACAGAATATCGCCATCAACCGCGTCACATGCGTTTGGGCGAACGAAAGGCACTTTTCAGTACTAATTATTTAAACTTTTTTTTCGTGAAACCTATATGTCAATTGAGCAGGTGGCTTTTTTAATGTGAATTCATTGACACCGTTATGTTACTTAAGCTATCCAAATTTTTTAGATCACCTTACACTATGCTTAATAATATGCTATTTTCCCCAATCTGGTGCCAAAAATGTACAAAATCCCATGCAAAATCTCCATAGTCAAAAGACTTTAGAGACAATAAGAAAAATGGATTATTTTTGTATATCAAATTTTACAAGTAGATAAATAAATAAATCTTGTTAATCTTAATGTTAAGTAGTTTAGAAATATCCATTTAACAGTAGAAAATAAGAAAATATTCAAAAGTCAATAATTACATACATTTTTTTGCATAAGAACTTAGAAAATAAAAATTTTTTGCAGTACGAAAACACTTTCTGGACAAACTGTACATATTTTTGCAAAAGAATTTAAAATATATGAATTTTTCCCAATGTAAAACCACATATGAGACAAACTGTACATTTTTTTTAGCAAAACAAGTTAGAAAATATTTTGTTTTTCCCACGTCTAATATGTTTCTGGACAAACTGTACATACATACATGTACATGTATGTATACACGCGTACGCATGGGCCAACAGTTGAGTCACATTTGCATATTAATGAGCGAGATAAACGGACAGACACAAAACGCATCAGCACACACAGACAAACGATGCCTGTAGAAGAAGCTGAGATGAAATGCTCAAAATCAGCTACGCCGCCGCAATGAATGTGTTAAAAACTTTATCACAGACACAAACTCAATTCGGAGAAGAGCTCGTAAACAAAATGGCGGTCATCTGAGCTTGGCCATTGAGCCTTAGCCCCGGTTCAAGAATGTGGCTCTCTTCCGGCCGCAACTGGAGAATGAGAGAAATTAAGTGCAAAGAGTGGAAAGAACTACTCTCTCTATGTTGAACAGATATACAATCAATTAATGTGCTCTTTGCTGCGAACAAAAGTTTAAGGTATAACATATTTTAAAATTCAAACACTTTTATATTATATGGCGCAATATTTTACTCAGTGTTCCTCAAAATGCCTGTTAGATTCTTGCACTGACTTTCAGCGTCTATAAAATGAAGTTAAAAACATTTTCTTCTATATATGTAGATTTAAATGACTTAGCGAAGCAATCGAACTTAAATCGCACTCACAGAATACAACAAACAAGAATCAAACTCAATGAAAGAAACGACTTAAATAAAGAAACGAGTCGAACGAACTAAACGACTGGGTTCCTATAGCTTGATTCCTCCTCAATTTGTTACATTCGTATGGCGTACAGCTAATATTTCAAGTGTTTATCTTAAAAAAAATTATTATAAGTTATCGAACATATTTTGTTTATCATTGAATACTGAAAGAAAAATAGAAACAAAATACTTTTAATTTATATTTATTATGCTATTTGCAGAATAGTCGTTATTTTACATTTTAGTTAGTTGTTTTAAATAGATGTTTAATTACCAAAAACAAAAACAAAATTATTATTTACATCTAATGCCGATTTGTCACTCATATGTGAACATGACAATATTGCGCGATGTAAAGAATGTGAATGACTGTTTCATACGAACGAAGTAAACGAATCACGGACTTAGTTTGCTCGTTCAGTTAAGTGAGAAGTTTATTCGAACTAATTCAGACTGTCAAACATTTACAACACAAGTCAAACGAGAGAAAAAAATTCAATGAACCGATCTGATACACTGTGTAAATATAAGAATGATTTGCTTACATTTCAAAGTTGTTGTTGCGACTTTCTCGAAAAATTTAAAACCCGAATATCGCCGATTTCGATTTCGCACAGTTATCGACGTATGCTCCCAATACATATGCATTTTTATTTTGAATCTGTGTGGTCAGACTATGTGTTAAGGAAGGACTGAAGGCCGTTCAAATTTATTGAGCTTTGTGTGGTTAAAGGGTAATGAACGTCTCTTCACAGTTAAAAAAAAAAACACAAAAAAGATGGATATAGAGACATATGTTGATGAAAAATTCAGAATGCGAACAAACAGAACAAACAAAGAATCAGAAGAACGACAATGCAACGAAGAAAACGGGAAGGTTCGCATTACATACATACATACAAACATTTATTTAGTCATTTTTTTCGACTACCATTATGTGTTAACGAACTTTTCCGTTGGCACTTGAACTTTGCAGCGGAATCCGAAGGCTAAACCAGTGTCTGGGACTGAGGCTGAGTCAACAATGTCAACGCGTCCAATTCGCTTAAGTTGGTAGCGTGACACATTAACAATCAAAGTGCACATCATTTGCATACCCTGTACACATCAAAAGTAAGGAGTAACATGAAATTTGGCAACAACAGGATGCTTCAAACTTAACAAGCAGCAACAGTCTATTTATCAGCGATCTCGGACGAAAATCAAATTCAAATTTGAAATATACATTTTCGCACACTGATAAATTTTACTTCGTTTTATTAGTAACTTCTCTCCCACTTTGTCAATATGAATTAACCCATTAAAATGGACGATCATTTAACACAATTAATTTTTTTCTAAATTTTATTAAGAATAATATACTCAACTTAAAAGAAATGAAAAATAAAGAACAATTAAACTCATCTGTTGTATATGATTTTTTATAAATCGAAGAACTAAAACTGAGAAAAAATGTGTAAGGGAAGTACTAGGTAGGTAGGTAGGTTATACGGTTGTCGGCCGAAGGTCGACACACATAGGCCATCTTTGGCCCGTCGTGGTGCCGCATGTATAAAGATTTAGATAGAAAGGGTAATAGAAGAAAGAAAAGGAGGAAGAACGGACAACTAGTGGACTAGACAAACAACAAACCACCATGCCTATATATTGAGCACATTAGTCAAGATGAAACTGACTACTAAAATCGTTTCATTTATTTGTTCCACTTGGAAATACGACAATACAGTAATTTAATACAGTCTTTTTTCACTAAGGCGGTACAGTCCTCTTGACATGATTTAAATACAAACTTAAGGATAAATATGTACATGATGTGTACATATGTACCTTGTGCATTATATAATCGTTTGTGAATTAAAAAATATTCTCGCCTTATAAAGGTCTTATAGCTTTTTCCTTGGGAATATAATAGAATTATCGTTTATAATTGATTGTGGTCAGGAGGGTTTGTCATTTAAAAATTTAATTAAATAATTAAAGTTTAAGATGAAAAAAATTATAAAATAAAATATAAAGTCCATCATGAACAATTTCATCATAATTCACCAAGCATGTCAATTCCGAACAGTGTTATTTAACAAATTAGTAGTACGTTGGATTAGTTTACGAGTAGTGGCCTTGCTTGAATACTATGACCAAACACATTTTGTTTTTATATTTTTAAAGTTGTTTATACTATTCTGAACTAAACTTAACATACAAGCTCCATGTTTTTTCGTTACAAATGGTTGTGGGCTTTAATGGGTTAAAATTACAAGTATTTTGCACTTCGTATAAACTTATTGTAGTCCCTATAAATTTCAAGATATTCACCTCTATTAAATTGTCATACATTTATATTTTCACAGATGTCTAATTTATTTGTAATGTCAATATGTAATATCAGCAAGAAAAAAATATACAAGGAAAATATTGATTAAATTAAAAAAGAAAAACCATCCGCAGAGAAGCAAATACATAAATAAATACATGCAGATGAATGCATTCTTTTCGATTGCAAGAAAACATTTTCAGATATCAAACATCTTTAGGTACAGTTTCTCTGCAATTTATATTCACTGTCATATACAGTGTCTCTCATAGGGTTTTGAACGGTGTCCAGCAAAAAATTTAAAGTGCTATAAAGTTTAAACAAGGAAATAAATTCAAAATGTTTAAATGCCAATTTGTTTAATGTTATATCAAATTTGAAAAGGAACTTTAGTTTTTATTAAAATATTAATTAATTAATTAAAATTGGTCAAAAACTGATAACATAACCAAAATTCATGTCTCAAACATTTTGAACAGTCTTAAAAATATTACATATTTGGCGTATAAAAGCTTTAATAAGGATGTTAATACTTCGTATGATATCCTTTAGCCTTAACAATTTTGCTTATCCTATTTTTCATGGAAGATACAAGCTTCCGTGTAGTTTCTGGGCTGATATTGCTCCACTCCTCCAGCAGAGCATTTATGAGATCTTGTTTGCTGGATATGTTGTGCTTCCGGATGTTATTTTCCAGCAGAGCCCACAAATTCTCAATAAAATTTAAATCTAGAGACTGGGCAGTTCCAGATAAGCCAGGACTGTTCTATTCCGCGCTTATGCTTGGGGTGGTTGTCCTGGTAGAACCGGAAAGTAGGTGGGATTCCCAGTTTCTCGGCACTTTGGAGTAAATTTTCCTTTAGTATAACGAAGTACACATTATTGTTCATTGTTGTTTCAATGAACACAAAATTTCCGACACCGGCTTCCGAGATACAGGCCCAAACCATGACACTTCCTCCGCCATGCTTGACAGTTGCCTTTAAGTGTTTGAGATCCAGCTCAGTATTGGGTTGTCGCCACACACAATTCCGTTCATCCGAGCCAAAAATGTTGAATTTGGACTCATCTGAAAATATGATCGTGTTCCAGAACTCCAAATCCTTGTCCAAGTGGGTTATGCTGAACTCTATCCTAGTGCCCTTATGTTTTGCGCCTATACAGGGCTTCTTCCGTGGTACTCGGGCATGGAAGTCATGGTTGCGCAAAACCCGGCGCACAGTTTCCACACTGCACTTTATCCCAATTTCGTCCTGCACCTGTTGAGTCAATTTTGGAGCCGAAAGCTTTGGATTTTCCCTTGAAATCTTGCTGATCCTCGGCTCGTCCTGCTCGGTGAAAATCGGGTTTGGTGCCATTCCGCCCTTGTCCTCTGTCCAATTTTCGTCCACGAAACTCCAAATGATGTAGAATACAGTTGAGGTGTTTAAATTGATCATTTTAACTATTTGGCGATATGAACATCCGATTTTTAAGTGTTCCAGGATGATTTTCCGCCGATCAATAGTACTCCGTTTGCCCATGGTCCTTGTTGGCTTATTGCTCCCGAAATGCAGGAAAAAACTAAACTGACTACGAAGGATTGGTCTATTTATACCGAAAAAATTCAATTTTAGGTAGAAAAATCCGGGTTTTATGGCACCCAGGTGTCCATAATGTAACCGCCCGAAATAACCTTTCATCCTAAATAGTGGTACTTTTTACATAACCCGACCTAACGGGTGGGGAAATCCCAGTTTATTAGGGTCATATATTCATTTCGGTGGTCAATACATGTACCTGTCATGGGTCTTTGGAATTTTTGAAAAATAATGAATAATTATTTTATGGCAGGCAATAAAAATTTTTGCTAGACGCTGCCCGAAATAAGCTTGACATCACTGTACATGAGATGTGTAAATCTACATTGGGCTAGATTGACAAAGAAAAATATTTAGAGAATTTTAATAATATATTTGGAAAAGCATACATCAAATGTTATAAAGCTATAAATGTATTTAATATTACTGAAACTTTAACTAAAATTTGTTCAATTAGAAAGAATTTTTGAATCGAGAAAGTTTGAAGCACGTGTAAATAGAAAATTGATTAGTGAGCAGTACATTGTTTTCAAAATAAAGTTAGTTGAAGCATACAATTGAGTAACAAATAAGTAAAAAGTGATCTTGCTGTCAACAATATTATTAATTACACAGATATGTAGTGCGTTTGGTAAGTAAAGAAATTTATAATAATACTTAATGTAATTTAATTACATTTATTCAAAAAGAAAATAAACTGACCCTGTGTTCAATTGCATAACTTAAAAATTAAAAAATTAAAGAGAAGAGCCCAAAAGACAACAATACTAGTAGATTATATATGTGAACTCATTCATATACACAAAACACACACACACACATAACAGTGTACATTTGTTGAGAGGATTAAGCACTAAAAATAGACGCAGCAAGCTACCTAAAAGCGAAAACAAAAACATTGGACATTGCCGTTATTTGAGCCCAACGCCGAAAATGTTTTCAAATAACAAAACACAAATAAGAGTCCCTAATATAAATAGTAAACTTTTTGTTGATATTCCAAATTAAATGAAAGATGCTCGTATCCGTATGCATTTGCAAGTGTGCACACAATACGTCTGCAGCAATACATATACATACACATCCTCATATACGCGTACACTTATTTCGCACTGCATCATTTTGTACAGCACTGAAGTTTACTGCAAACTATTACGTACACACTGAAACGAAAGAGACAAAAAACCACAGTTGTTCTATATACAAACACACACTCAAAATGAATGCGATGTATATATATATATATATATATATATATATATGTATGTATATTTGTGAGTGGTTGTCCCAAGAACGTTCACAACAAGAAACCAAGCGAAGAAGTGTACACCGAAAATGAACCAGTGGGGAGGAAGGGGGAACAAGCACTATTGTGCAAAGGTCAATGAGAGCGGGCAAGACAAAAATAAAAAATAAGTCAATATAAACGATGTCGAAACGAAGTAAAATAATTATAATTACTTGAAATTTAATGTTGAACTAATATACAATTTTTCTGTTTTGCCATAAATAATAAACACACCTATATGTTTAATATTGTAAGCAAATAAATCATGTTAATAAATTAAAATATTAAAAAGAAAATTACTTGAGCAGATTTTTCTTCATCTTCGTCTTAGTTAGGAAAACAAACAAATAAATGCAGTCTACTTCGTAAGTATCTTTCGCTTTCTGCTGATTAGCACAAACTGTTTTCATTCATGTTTATGTTATTATTTTACTACATAAGAACAAGGAAAGAATCGAAACACCGTTCTTCACAGAATGTTAGTTTGCAGAATGTTATGTTCATGCAGACTGTTAGCATAAGCATAAAAGTTGCAAGTTGACAACAAATCTAAGACGAGTATTTTTTTAACGAAAAAAAAGGAAAATAAGTTAGAAAATTAAAAAAAAAAAAAATTTCAAGATACTAGACACCCCAACAAAAAGACACATCTTTCCAGTTGGTGCTAATCATCGCACACATAGGCAGAGCGAGCCAGAGAAGAAACCAGTTCAATTGGGAGCGAAATCAGACAAGCCGACAACAGCGAAGCGACGCCGATCGCAGTAGGAGCTCTGTGCTGCGGATGGGGCGTGGTAGGTTGGGGAGGAGTGGGGCGATGCGACGCGACCTAAAAAGAAACCAACACAACAAAAAAATGAGGTCGTGGCCACGCACGCGTCGCTATGCCAGAAGCAAGAGAGCCAACGACCGAGCAGCTGACGCTGACGTCGACGTCGACAGTGACGTGCTCTTATCAGCTCATTGCTTTAGTACGTGTGTAGGACAGAGACAGAAAGAGAGATACAAAACCAATACAGAGCCTAAGAGTGAGAGTGAAAGAGAAAGGGGGATGCCAGCATATTAATGAAAAACTATTGTTATAACAAAAAAATATAATAGTCTAGATTAACGGTATTCGACAGGTAAATACCCTACAAAAAACGACCCATATTTTAATAAATCTATTATGTATTATCTTTTTGTATAATAATAACTATAATTTTTTCAAATCATTACTTTAAAAACCCGAAAGTAAAAATGCACTTTTGTGAGCCTGTAACATACAAAATAATGTACAGGGTACGACAACAGCACAGCACAATAGTTAACAATTAACTCGTAAAAGTAAAGTGTGAGGGAGGGAAATGGCAGGGGAAGCTGATAGCAGCGCAACGTTCACCGTGTTTGTTTTCATTTTATTTATTTATTACTCGTTTTGTTTTCGTCACCATGACTATATATATTCAGAACATATGGATAAATAAATATGTACAATATTTATATATATATGTATATGTATATATATATATATATATACTATATATATAGATATATATATACATATATATGTGTGTGTGTGTGTGTGTTTCATTTAATTAGCACACATATTTTATGACAAGCAGTATATTTTATCTCGATCTATATAACGAATAACACGTGCTGTTTACCGAATTTCAAAAGTGATGAACATAACATCGCCCCTCTGAATTTGATCGAAGTTCACTCACTTAATGAGCTAAGAGCAGTCGACCAAAGAGCTTTAAACTTAAACAGAATGCCAAGGATTAAAAATGTGTAATACTCGTTGTATAAATATAACAACATCTTGAACAGTTTTAAAAAATTTATGAATCGCTTCCTTCTCTCTACAACAGAATTTCCCAATATTAAAAGCTAATTTATTTGGGTTCCTTCCTTATGATACTCTAAGTTGTGTACAGACAAGATATACTGTCCAAGTTTGTCTTTCAGATTGAGGTAGATATAAGATTATAATCCTTTTTCGAAGTTTGGCAACTGTTGCTCTTAAATTACGGGTTTAAGTTCGAACTTAGTAATGTACCTTTTAAGTTTGGTAAGTTTGCTGCGGGCGTCGCAGGTGGGTATATAGCGATCTTTGAAGGAGATCGCCAACAACTTACCTACCAAAATTGGTGACAGTATGCATAAAATTGTGGAAGACATGTGGCTTTATCGATTTGCGAAAATCGATTTTATCGAGTTTCTAGCTCCCTAGTGGACGTAGGACTAAAACCTTGACACTTTGAGGGTACTTTCAAGTATATGTCCCAAGTTTCAAGTCTCTATCTCTAAGGGTGTCGAAACGCGCGTTCATACATACAGACAGACGGACGGACTTACAGCATGACGGACATTGCACAAACCCAATATACTATGATAACGAAGGTATATAAAAACTATTTTCATTATTACATAATTTTCCACCATGAACTCGAAACAATGACGCATAACTGGCCGAATTCAATAGCTAATTAAAAATTTAATCAAATATTCAATTTATAGCCCACTTCCGGAAAAGAGTTTAAAAGTAAGTCTGCCTTCTTAATTATAATATGATATTGTTGACAAAGTTAACTAAGTTAACTAAAATTGGGCTTGGTTCAGAGATTTTTTATGATAAACGAGCAAAAGTCGTTTAATATCCGCTGCCAGACGTAATTTTAAGTGTTAGGATAGGCTATTAGGAGTACCCTTACATCGGTCTCTAATAATATAGCCACCATTGTATTTTTAAGTGGATGTGTTAAGAATATGTCAAAGTTACAAAATTGAGTAGAGGATAATATATTAAAATAGATCGCGCTCTCAACTGAGCTTTCTAACTTGTCTTGTAGCGACAAACACATTGCATTTGATAATCGTAAAAAAAAAGCCATGTTTAGGGGATTTACATGAATATAGGGGTGTGGTGGTCGGGCGATCGGTAAGGTAAAGGAATGTGAGAGATCAAAAGATTGCAGTAAAAGTGAAATAGGTGAAGTTAAATAAGTAACTAAGCATCAAGTGAATGCTTTAATATCAAGTTAAAGCAGGTGTCGCTAAATGTGTTAAATTATCCCCACAAACGGTTTTTACTCAAGGTCTACGAATATAAGTAGAAATACGTAGGTATATGTTTATATATACTCAAATAGAATAACAGCAGCGAAGCTAGCTTTGTACTAATTTGCTTACTTGACGTAAAATGTGATTGTGATGTTGCAAAATTAGCAATAAGAATCAAACTCGATACACGTGACGAATGCTGGGTGAGTAAATCGAAGGTAACTCAAGTAAAAGCGTTCTAGTTAAAAGAGCTTGCTGGCAGATACCCTCTACATATATATATTTTTATATGTTATTTATTAACCACTTTTTCATTTTTATTTTAATAATATTTATATAGTTGTTTTTATACTTTTTTTTACCAAAAAGGTATAATAGTAGATCGGTTTTGTTCAATGTCCGTCATGCTGTCTGTCCGTCTGTCCGTCCGTATGAACGCGCGTTCCTCCGACACCCTTAGAGATAGAGACTTGAAACTTGGAACGTATATTGGAAAGTACCCTCAAAAGTTAGTGTCTTGGGTTTGGACCTACGTCCACTAGGGAGCTAGAAAATCGCGAAATTGGATTTTAGAAAATCGATAAATCCACATATCTCTCACAATTTAATGGATACGGTCACCAATTTTGGTTGGTAGGTTGTTGGCGAGGTCCTTGAAAGATTGGCATGAGCGACGCCCACCTCCGACGCCCCCATCACCTCCGACCCTAAAATTTTCAAATGGCTATATCTTCCGCAGTTTTTGAGTAGGGAACGTCAAATTTGGTAGGTATATTACTGGTAGTCGCCTTTAAGAACCGATAACAAATTGGTGGTGACACGCCCACACCTGCGCCTGTAATCGACAATTCCGATTGTAAATCGATAACTCCAGATATACGGAAGTTATGCGCATTTTAAATTTATAGGGACGAAGCTCTTGGGGGCGGCGGATGTAGGCGTGGTCCGAAAATGTATATGCCTTATATGGAGGAGGTTACCAGCAAATTACCTTCCAAGTTTGGTTACTCTATCTTTAAAATTTTCGGAGATATGCGGAGTTAACGGTTTACAATTTTCGAAATATCGGAATTGTCGATTATAGGCGCAGGTGTGGGCGTGGCACCACAAATTTGTTATCGGTTCTTAAAGGCGACTACCAGTAATACCTACCTACCTACCAAATTTGACGTTCCCTACTCAAAAACTGCGGAAGATATAGCCATTTGAAAATTTGAGGGGCGGGGGTGATGGGGGCGTCGGAGGTGGGCGTGGCACATGCCGATCCTTCAAGGACATCGCCAACAACCTACCAACCAAAATTGGTGACTGTATCCATTAAATTGTGAGACATATGTTGATTTATCGATTTGCTAAAATCGAATTTCGCGGTTTTCTAGCTCCCTAGTGGACGTAGGTCCAAACCCAAGACACTAACTTTTGAGGGTACTTTCCAATATACGTTCCAAGTTTCAAGTCTCTATCTCTAAGGGTGTCGGAGGAACGCGCGTTCATACAGACGGACAGACAGCAGGACGGACATTGAACAAAACCAATATACTATTATATCTTTTTGGTATAATAGTATAAATATGCATATGAACATTATGTATCAATATGATTCAGCCTTTAAAATTGTGGTATTTATTGCTAACGTATCCGAGAAACGAAGGTTAAACGGTTATCGACAAAATAAAGCGAACTCGATCTGCGCCGGGAATACGAGAACCTATATTCCAAATCTGAAATCTCAAGCTCTTATAGTCTCTGACATTTGCACAAAACCATTATACCCTTTTAACCCATTATTAATGGGTTTAGGGTACACAAATAAAGAAAAGTTGACAAACCCAAAGACAAACCTCTTTATGTATAAATAGACTTGATCTTGTGTATAGCATATTTATATATAAATGTTATATTCTTACATTCTTATGGAAACTGAACTAGCGAATCATTACATAGCACTTAGCTAGAGGTGATCTCTGCATAAAAATACAGACTATAAGTTGCCACAAAAATGAATACATGACACTAATATACTGCATCTCGGGTGCTACCAGCCAACAAGGACTATGGGACAACGGAAACTCGTCCTGGAACACTTCAAAATCGGATATTCATATCACCAAATAGCTAAAATGTTCAATCTAAACACCTCAACTGTGTACGACATCATTCGGAGTTTCGTCGACGAAAATCGAATGGAGGGCAATGGCGGAATGGCTCCAAACAAGATTTTCATCGCACAGGACGAGCGGAGGATCATCGTGAAAATAAGGGGAAATCTTAAGCTATCAGCTCCAAAACGTTCGCCAAAATCCACTTGGACAAGTATTTGGAGTTCTGAAACACAATCATATTTGAAGATGAGTCCAAATTCAACAGTTTTGGTCCCGACGGACGGAATTATCTGTGGCGACAGTCAAATACGGAGCTGAATGCCAAACACTCAACAATCAAGCATGGTGGAGGCAGTGTCATGGTTTGGGCCTATCTCTCGGCAGCCGGCGTCGGAAATTTGGTGTTCATTGAAACAATAATGGAGAAGTATGTGTACTTTGATATACTAAAGGAAAATTTACTCCAAAGTGCCAAGAAGCTAGAATCCTACGTACTTTCCGCATCTACCAGGACAAAGACCCCACGCATAAGTCCAACTAGTACAGTCCTGGCTTATCTGGAACTGTCCCCACACCATAATTCCACCGGCCCAGTATCCAGATTTAAATGTTCTTGAAATCTTGTGGGCTCTGCTGGAGAATAACATCCGGAATCACAAAATATTCAGCAAACAAGATCTCAAAAATGCTCTGCTGGAGGAGAGAAGCAAGATCAGCCCAGAAAATACCCGGAAGCTGGTATCTTCCATGAAAAATATGTTAAGCGAAGTTGTTAAGGCTAAAGGATATCATATTAAATATTAAAATCCTTATTTAAACTTTTATACGCCAAATATATAAGAATGGTCGAACTAAGTTTTCATTATGTATTTTGGATATGTTTTCGATGTTTGACTAATTTTATTTAATTAATCAATAATTTAATAAAAACTAAATTTTGTTGTTCAAATGTGATATAACATTAAGCAAATTGGCATTTAAGCATTTTTGCGTTTTTTTCCTTATTTAAACTTTATAATACTTTATTATTTTTGCTAGACACTGGTCGAAATAAGCTTGTAATCACCGTATATATACATATATATATATATATATTTTTGTAAATTTGTTGGCCAAAGAAATTGTGCTTTTATTTTCGTGACACGTTAAGTAATCATATTGACAGCAGCTGTTAAAGTAAACAGCATGATTCACACACAGCTGATTCAGTTAATGTTTAATGCATTTAAACCTTATCCGAAGAGTAAACTATGATAATTGAATGATTATGGGTGTGTGTGTGTACGTATGTATGTATATGTATGCGGATTAGTGTCAATGAATTTGCATATGGCAAGAAAACTGACTATGCCCGTATAAAAAAAAAAAAACAAACAAAAAAACAGAAAAAATAATTTGTCATGCGCCCACACATAAAATGTAGCTCGGCTGATAAGAATATAAAGATAATGAGTGCCAAACACACCGACATACATATATAAATATTCATACATACACACGAGTATATATATATATATATATGTTTGCTGCTGGCTCATTGTACTCAGAGTCGCCACTCATGCATAGTATGCATGTGTATGTGTGTTGGTGAGTCATGCAGTGAGAGAAATTTTTCTAATCACCAACAGACTCCAAAATGCATAGATATAAATAAATAATAAGTAGAGATGGGCAAAAGAACGAATACTTTAATATTTTGTATTTAAAATGGCGCGTCTTAATAACATTCCACGTGTACATATGAATTCATGTATATAGGTATGTACTTGACCTGACTGTCGAAACAAATGTAATGTATGTACACACACACATACACATTCATACATGCACATCCATATGTGCACAGTGTGTCCTTCGTTGCAAAGACAAAAAGTGAGCGAGAAAAACTGTTGGCAATGTGGCCAAATTTTTTTTGTTTCCTACAATTTCACATAAACAATTAAAAAAATATATTCGAACTTACGATTGGCTCGATGTACATATGTTTGTGTGTAAATTCAATATGTGATTACGTTTATTTTTTCTACTTCGTTTTGAAATGAATTTATCTTTGCTTTTCGAAGCTTTAGCTGCGGATTTATTTTGTTTTTTCTTCTTTTTTACGCGACTGGCAACGACGTCTGTTCTATGACATTGTCTACACACACAGCCGCACGCACTCACCAACACATGTACACACATATGCATATATATACTTGTGCGTGCATGTGAGAGAGCGAGAGTGCGGTTGGTCTGTGGTGAGCTAAGCACTACGCTCGTGTTGAAATTCAGCCTGTTAATAGTGGTGAATAAGCGCGCGTGAGTCTCACGACGACAACGTAGGCGAAAATTAAACAATTTTTTTCATCAGAAATCATCATGAGCAATGCTTAAGTAATTCACACTTACTTGTTTTAGTTTTAGTTATTAAAGATGGCTTAAAACGTTTACAGAAGAAAACGCAAGTTTTGTTTGAAGAATCACAGTTGTAACGATTTTTTTTTTCTTTTTTCACAAATAATACATATATATTTGTGTAATAATTGCTAATAAATTAAGAGCTTTTCGTAAGAAATTGCACAATGCAGGGTGGCAACTACAAATTATATATATATATATGTATATATATATATATATATATGTATGTATGTATATCACAAATTTATGGTTAACTTTCTTTTTTATTTATTTTTTTTATGTATTTTTTTTTTTAATTTAAATATATTTTTCTTGCACAAGACGCAGATGACGACGACGTAAAAAGCGAAGCTGGCGCACAGTTGACAGTTGTTTTGTTTGAAGGCTCTCGACGTATGTATTTTAATAATTATTTGTGTAACAGAAAATGTAAAAATCATTTACAATTTATGCCAAATGAAGACGGCGCGCACGCACACACACACACACGCGCGGACAACACAATGCCAGAGCCAGCGAAGCAGCAGAGACAAAAGCGCGTTCGTTTATTGTGGATGACAGTTGTAGTCGTGTGTGTAGCAAAAAAAAATCCAACGTGGATTTGATCCTCCAAACTCGATGTGAAGTCTCCAAGGTTCAACGCACGAATGAAACGGCAAAGCAAATGGCAAAACAGTCGAGTCAAAATGAAATTAAGTCTGTTATACTCAAAAAGAAATGTTGAAATTGCTAACGCAACAGACTCTGCTAACGCAAATATAATTTAACACTGAAATTTTTCATTCCACATCGCAAGAAAAATGTACAATTTCTTTTGTTGTTTGTTTGTTGGCGAATATACAGACATCCCTAAACCTACAAATATTAAGCAACATTTTTATATGATTTTTGTCGATTTAACAGAGCGAGTTGAATAGCGTAGAATTGAAACCCCAGCCATATAGATGTGTTTCATACATACATCGACGGAAGTGAGAGCAAGCGTGTGTTTGCGAACTAGAGAGAATTTGACCAGCTGTGGTGAGAATCACATAAGGAAATATTCTGTAGTTGTTTGTATGCACATGACATGCACATGTATGTGTATGAGTATGAAGCTCACAGTGATAAAATGCCAATAAATTAAATATTTTTTCGTATTTCATTTAAATCGTTGAATCGCAGTCAACGCAAACGAACAAAAATGCACAGCATAAAATACATACAAACATAATTAAAAAATAACATTTTAATTACACAATACGTTTTGTTGAACTTTAGACCAATAGAGTTGAGAACGGAGCCCTCTATAAGAGCGGTTGCCCCACAGTAATGCCAATGTACATCAGATATATATGTACATACATACATATGTATATGTACATGTATGTAATTTTTAAATGCTGTTATTCATAAATTAGGCAAGTCTATAAATATTTAGTTTACATATATGTTGAACAAAAAATTTCTATAAATATTTTTTTTAAAGGAAAGAATAGAATTTAAAATAAAATATGATACGAAATATGTATGTACATACATATGTACATATGTGATATGATATTGCTAAGCACATTTTCTTATTGAGACCTATACGAAATGATCTAAAACACAGATCACTACAAAATACCTGTTAAGAGTTCACATTTACCTGTTAAGAGTTCACATTTATGTTATGCAAATCGTGTTAATCATACAACTCGACTATAGAAATTAGACCTACTATTTCGATTCAACAAGCTTGTCGACGAATAATGAATACCCTTACATGTTTATATTTAAATTAATTGACTGCAAATAAATGTACATATTTATTATATTTTTATTTATCGCACATATACACATAATAAATTTATTATTGCTTTACACGCTTTGAGACCCAACGTACGCTAACATAAATACGGGGTATTTTTACATATTGTGACATGTTACCGAACATGTGAATGTGTTTATGTGTATGTACACTAGTTACTTGCATAGACCAATGCAGCGCGCATGAAGGGAGAGGCTCTTAAAGCGCAGACCTTCATCGCTCAATAGTGAAACTGTTGCTATATATTTATTTATAGGTTTGAAGAAAATATACCAGACATTCACAATGCGCTTAACAAATTTATATATTTAATCATATTCAGAATATTGTGGCTTTAAGTTAAACGACGACACAATTTCGACGACGCCATATTGTAGCCACACACGTCAACTGTTCGAGAGAGACAGAGCGAGAGAGACAGAGCGAGAGAGAGAGAGCTAGTCAGAGCTGCTCAGAGAAGTTGCTGTTATTGTCATGTTGTTGGCATTGCCATTGTGTTTTTTGTTGCTGCGTCATCAATGCTAACTGCGCACTTTTACAAAAAAAAAAACTTTTGTAGACTTGCATATTGAAGAATACAGGAAATAACATAAAATATGTGATTTTTGTTAGTTTATGTTCTTATCATCACTGCCAGCACGCATTTGTAAAATTATACAAGTCGCGATGGTGTGGTGAATTTCCGCAGACAGGTTAACATTTCTGTTTGCTTACAATTTATTTTGGCGTTTGCTATGTACTTTTGTATGTATGATTGTAAATTTATGTATGTACATATGTACATGTGTACGTAATATGTAACAAAGACTGGCGATTAATTTGTTGTTCATGAAATGCTGTTATAAATTATGTAAACATACAAAACATATATCAAAACATACATGTGTATGAATGCTTGCAAATGCGATGTACTTTTATGAATATGTTTGTAATGTACATATCTGCAACATTTATTTGTCGATCTACATAATGTTTTTATGTACATGTATGTTTAAATTAATATGTCCATCTTTAAAAAAAATTAGTAATATGTAGATAGGATTATTTCTCATACATTTTCATACATAACTATGTACGTTGACTTCCAGAGAGATTTTAGAGTGAAAGGGAGCACGACTGTTGGATACCTTGCACCTGCAATTATTCTATAAACAATAAATTTCTTAAATTAATTTAAATATTTTCAAAAATTCATATCAAAATACGATGTCTTCAATACATCTTCCACAATTGATGTAATGTATAAAATTATCCAAAGAGCTTGCACATCGGACATTGCATGATGCACATACGCATACAATGTATGTACATATGTATGTGTGAATGTTAGGCTATCAGCAGCAGACAGCAGCTTTTCTGTAGAAAACGAAAATAATTTCCTGTTTCATGTTTCTTTGTACATACAGTGTCTCGAAGCTCATTTGGAACAGTGTCTAGCAAGAATTTTAATTGCCTGCAATAAACTCATTATTCATTATTTTTCAAAAATTCCAAAAACCGATGGCAGGTACATATATTAACCACCAAAATGAATATATGACCCTAATAAACTGGGATTTCCCCACCTGCTAGGTCGGGTTATATAAAAAAGTACATCTATTTATTGTCGAAGGTTATTTGGAACAGTAACAATATTTATGGACACTTGGCTCAAAAACTGACTCAATAGGTGCAGGATGAAATAAGGAAAAAGTTCAGTGTGGAAACTGTGCTCCAGGTTTTGCGCAACTATGACTTTAAGGCCCGAGTACCACTGAAAAAGCTATTTATAAAAGCAAAAAATATAGGGTCTAGGATGACGTTTGCAAAAATCCACTTGGACAAAGATTTGGAGTTCTGGAAAACAGTCATATTTGAATATGCGTACAAATTCAAAATTTTTTGCCCGGACGGACGGAATTATGTGTGGCGACAGTCCAATACCGAACTGAATCCCAAACACTTAAAGGCAACAGTCATCTATCTCGGCAGCCGGTGTCGGAAATTTGGTGTTCATTGAAACAACAATGGAGAGGAATGTGTAGTTCGATATATTAAAGGAAAATTTACTCTAAGATGCCGAGAAACAAGGAATCCGACGTACTTTCCGGTTCTACCAGGACAACGACCCCAAGCGTAAGTCCGGAATAGTACAGTCCTGGCCTAGATCGAACTGCGAATGATAATTCCACCGGCCCAGTCTCCAGATTTAAATGTTATTGAGAATTTGTGGGCTCTGCTGGAAAATAACAAATAACGGAATCACAACATATCCAGCAAGCAGGATCTCAAAAATGCTCTGCTGGAGGAGTGGAGCATCCCAGAAAGTACCCGGAAGATGGTATCTTCCATGAATAATAGGTTAAGGGAAGGCTAAAGGATATTGGACTAAGTATTAAGATCCTTATTTAAGCTTTTATAAGACAAATATATAATTTTTTTTTAAGACTGTTCCAACTAAGCTTCGATATGTATTTTGGATATGTTTGACTAATTTTAATTAATTAATTAATATTTTAATAAACTCTAAAGTTTATTTTTCAAATGTGATATAACATTAAACAAATTGGCCTTTAAGCATTTTGCGTGATTTTTCCTTGCTTAAACTTTAAAATTTTTGCTAGACACTGTTCCAAATGAGCTTCGAGACACTGTATATATTGTGAATACTACAAAAGAGGGCAAGTGATAAACGTCAGTATCAGGGAGAGAGAAAGAGAGCATAGGAGAGAGCAGCACTTGATTTCGTAAATTTTCAAATAGCACAAACAAAGCAAAACAAAACATTGTATTATTGGGCAAAGTCAAAATTTAGCAATAACATCAATTAGTCACCAACAATCGTGGTGGGAAACTTGATTGGTCTCTGCTAACAGCAAATGAGAGCGCATTTAACACTGAACATAGCCAAGTAAACGTAGCTGCGTATATGTATATATGTATATATACACATACACGCAGACACATATATGTGTGTGACTGCGTTGCTGTCGAAACTTGTGGGGGTGTTTTACTGAGGTGAACAACGCACTCCACGCACAACAGCAACAACAACAACAGGCAGCGTCATGTCATCTTCGGAGGAGTGCGGAGGTAGTAACATTCATTGTGTTGCATTTTATGGCAGGCGAGATACAGGCGAGGCAAGCACATTAATGGAAATGCGCAGCAACTGTTCGAAAACAAAGGTTTTATAGCGCTGCGTAGAAGACCGATGAGATACAAAAATTAATACGCGCTTGAGTTGATGTTGATTAGCAGCGAATGCACTCTCTCTTGCTTGTCCGATTGAATGCTTTGGGGCATTCAACTTGGACAGGTGCGAGACATGTAGTCATTGTATTTATTTACCGTTGCTGCTATCAACAGCTGTGAGAAAACCCGAATGAGTGACAAACAAGAGAGAGAGAGAGAGAAGGATAGAGAGAACACATGCACCTGCCACATACCACATGGAGACATCCATCAGAACGTGCCAACTATGCGCAATTTATTAATCTGCTAATTTTGTGCAACTGCGTACCGATCTGCAGCATAATTAATAAGACAAAAGTAAATACACAATAATACACAGTGACACAAAGCTTATTTCGTCTACCAAAAAAATTTAAGGTGCTATAAAGTTTAAACAAGGAAACAATTTCAAAATGCTTAAGAGCCAATTTGTTTATTGTTATATCACATTTGAAAAAGAAACTTTAGTTTTTATTAAAATATTAATTAATTATATATACAGTGGCTCAAAGCGGTCGGTAAGCAGCGACAAGCTAAAAATTTAAAGTGCTATAAAGTTTAAACAAGGAAACAATGTCAAAATGTTTAAATGCCAATTCGTTTAATGTTATATCACATTTCAAAAAAAAACTTTAGTTTTTATTAAAATATTGATTAATTAATTAAAATTAGTCAAAAACTGAAAGCATATCCAAAATACATGTTAAAGTATATTTTGCCGTCTAAAAAAAAGTTAAATATTTGGCGTATAAAAGCTTAAATAAGGATATTAATACTTAGTATGATATCCTTTAACCTTAACAACTTCGCTTAACCTATTGTTCACGGAAGATACCAGTTTCCGGGTAGTTTCTGGGCTGATCTTGCTCCACTCCTCCAGCAGAGCATTTTTGAGATCTTGTTTGCTGGATATGTTGTGATTCCGGATGTTATTTTTCAGCAGAGCCCACAAATTTTAAAGAACATTTAAATCTGGAGACTGGGGATAGTTCCAGATAAGCCAGGACTGTACTATTTGGACTTATGCTTGGGGTCTTTGTCCTGGTAGATCCGGAAAGTACGTCGGATTCTAGCTTCTCGGCACTTTGGAGTAAATTTTCCTTTAGTATATCAAAGTACACATACTTCTCCATTGTTCTTTCAATGAACACCAAATTTCCGACGCCGGCTGCCAAGATACAGGCCCAAACCATGGCACTTCCTCCACCATGCTTGACTGTTTAGTGTTTGGGATTCAGGTCAGTATTTGACTGTTGCCACAGATAATTCCGTCCGTCGTGTCCAAAAATGTTAAATTTGGACTCATCTTCAAATATGATTGTGTTTCAGAACTCCAAATCCTTGTCCAAGTGGATTTTTGCGAACGTCATCGTAGACCCTCTATTTTTTGCGCTTATAAATTGCCTTTTTCGTGGTACTCGGGCCGTCAAGTCATACTTGCGCAAAACCTGGAGCACAGTTTCTACATTGCACTTTTTCGCAATTTCATCCTGCACATGTTGAGCCAGTTTTGAAGCCGATAGCTTAAGATTTCACCTTATTTTCATGATGATCCTCCGCTCGTCCTGTGCGGTGAAAATCTTGTTTGGGGCCATTCCGCCGTTGCCCTCCATCCGATTTTCGTCGACGAAACTCCGAATGATGTCGTACACAGTTGAGGTGTTTAGATTGAACATTTTAGCTATTTGGTGATATGAATATCCGATTTTGAAGTGTTCCAGGATGAGTTTCCGTTGTTTAATGGTAGTCCGTTTGCCCATAGTCCTTGTTGGCTGGTGGCAACCAAGATGCAGTATATTAGTGTCATATATTCATTTTTATACCCTGAACCCATTAAAAATGGGTAAAAAGGGTATAATGATTTTGTGCAAATGTATGTAACAGGCAGAAGGAAGCGTCTCCGACCCCATAAAGTATATATATTCTTGATCAGGATCAACAGCCGAGTCGATGTAGCCCTGTCCGTCTGTCTGTCCGTCTGTCTGTCCGTCTGTCCGTCTGTATGAACGAAAGGATCTCAGAGACTATAAGCTCTAGAGACTTCAAATTTGAAATATAGTTTCTCGTGTACCTGGCGCAGATCAAGTTTGCGTTATTTTATCGATAACTGTCTCAGTTGCGGAATCATCGATACATTTCGTTTTCCGATATCAATAAATTCCACATATCTCTCACAATTTAATGGATTCAGTCACCAATTTTGGTTGGTAGGTTGCTGGCGAGGTCCTTGAAAGATCGGCATGTGCCACTCCCACCTCCGACGCCCCCATCACCCCCGCCCCTAAAATTTTTAAATGGCTATATCTTCCGCAGTTTTTGAGTAGCGAACGTCAAATTTGGTAGGTAGGTAGGTATTACTGGTAGTCGCCTTTAAGAACCGATAACAAATTTGTGGTGCCACGCCCACACCTGCGCCTATAATCGACAATTCCGAATGTTTGAAAGATAGAGTAACCAAACTTGGAAGGTAATTTGCAAGTAACCTTCTCCAAGGATTGGCATACCAATTTTTGGACCACGTCCACAACCGCCGCCCCCAGGTACTTCGTCCCTATAAATTTAAAATGCGCATATCTGCCGTAATTTGCAAGCTAGAGTCGCAAAATTTTGAAGGTGTGTTACTGGTAACTCCCCCAAACAATCGATAAAAAATTGGATGGCCACGCCCACTCCAGCTACCTTAGCCGATACACCTGTTGGTGTAAGTCGATAAGCCTATATATCTCACGCAATTTGACAACTTAAGTCACCAAATTTTAAATGTATATTGCTAGTAACACCCTTCAAAAATGTGGCAAAAAAATTTGGACCACGCCCACTCCCGCTCACAAAAAACGATAAATGTCTGTATCTCCCGCAATTAAAGAGCTACAGTTACCAAACTTAGAAGGTATATTACTAAGATCGAACTCCAAAAAATTTTTACATTAGAGTGTGCGAAACTATAAAGGGGACATTTGGAAATAAACCTATAATTTATTTAAAGCTTTGTTCAGGGTATATGGTAGTCGAGCTCACTCGACTACAGCGTTCTTACTTGTTGTGATTAATATATGTACCTGTCATCGGTCTTTGGAATTTTTGAAATATAATGAATAATTAGTTTAAGGCAGGCAGTTAAAATTTGTTCTAGGCACCGTTCAAAATAAACTGTGAGACACTGTATATGTGGTGTGTGTGATCAAAAGTTTACTGATCCAAAATAAGCACCTTCACTTTCTTTGTTAAATAAAATCCCAGATTAAAATGCTCAAAGAAAATCGTTTTCTTTCTAGCATTTCTTATTTTACAGTGTTGATTTCGGCAGGAAATCATAATTGCCTTAGCAGATCTGTTAGTGAGAATTTTGACTGTAATAAACAGAAATCGACAAGCAGGAGCGAGAATAGGAGGTACAGAGATAAAACATAGATTGCTTTGCACCCAGAACAGTAACAAAAATGTTTTGTTTTTGTGTTTTTAATATCACTATTCAAATTAGCTGCTTATGGTCTATAACAAACCATAGGGTTGCATTTAGCAGTGACAGCTTGCATTTTACAGCAAAAATCGAGAATATGTTCGAAGAACGTCGACAAATTAGCAGAAATATTTTTAAAAATTTCAAATCGCTGATTACTGATACTACTTTTAAAGTGAGCAAACATAGACAACTGCTTAAATTTTTAGGAAAATAAAAAAATCAAAAAGAAACTAAGGAAATAATAATATATTTGTGCATCTGTTTTTTTGTCTTTTCTTTATTTTTCTTTGTTGTGTGTTTTTTTTGCTTTTTTGCTGACGCCATTTCAGTACATGTACATGTATATGCACAAGGCATACAATTGTCTGCTTAATGGTATAACACTATTATTGTTCAAGGTGAAGTTTTCTGCTCAACAGTCAACTCAAATTTTTGAATACATACATGTATATGTTTTTGCTGAGGTGATTTATTATTTATAACCTACGAAATTGTGTTCATTTTAAATATATCAAATAAATTTAAATAATGCGATTGAATAGCGACAACAATTATTATTGAATATTATTGTCCTAATCGCTTGTTGCTTTCGTCATGTGCTTTGTTTTTTAGTAATTTTTTGCGAACTAGCAATAAGATAGTCTGCAATAAAAAGAGATAGAGATCGTTATAATTTACTTTCAAGTATTATTTAAATAAGGTGAAAATTCTATATTTTTTCCCAAACAGTTGTGATTTATTTAGTCACTTGCTGAAGTTTGTATTTATGGCTTACAAGAAGTCTAATTTTACATATCGATAGATTGCGGAAGAAAAAACTGAAAGAGCGTGATATGAAATTTGCTTAGAAAGTTATGGAAATAATATTAGAGGCAAAACGATGTAAAGATTTTCATAAACATTTTGCAATTCGAATAAATCTGAATTAAATTTGTATTTTCACAGCCTTCAAAACCTTCACATGAGGTGTTATTAATATGGAGTATCATCTTAAATTTTGAAAAATTACTTCGACAATATGCAGTGTCTAGCAAAAAAAAATTTTAATTTCCTGCCGTAAACAAATTATTCATTATTTTTCAAAACTCTCAAAGACCGATGACAGGTACATACATATATTAACCACCAAAATTAATATTCGACCCTAATAAACTAAGGTTTCCCCACCTGCTAGGTCGGATTATGTAAAAAAGTACCTTAATTTCTCATCAAAGGTTATTTCGAGCAGTTACATTATGGACACCTGGCTGCCATAAGACCAGGATTTTTTATTTCAGTTTGAACATTTATATTAAATAAACTGGAGTAAAGCGTATCGAATTTTAACGTTGAATAACTTGAAGTCAATCAAATGCAAAATTGTGGGCGGCTAGAAAACTGTCAGTAATATTATCGATATGGTGGTTTGACTGCTTTAATGTATTTAGTTTCTGATAATACCATCTATTATTTACCACCTCAGCATCACTAATCGATTCGATATCCGTTTATCTGTTTCAATGCTAACTAGTCACTCAGTTTTGAAGCTATTTTGATATTCGTATGCCAGAAACGAAATGATAAATTTACTATATTAGCTGTCATGATATAGGAACCCGATTCAGTTTACATATAGCATTTACACAAAACATCATTTATAATTGCTATATATTAATTTGCATTTAATATTATTACAAATGACGGTGGTTGCACATAAAAAATATGAGTTGTCAACAAACATACAGAAATAGATTTCATCAATACAAAATTTGTTTAAACGAACATAAGTAACACAGTAAAGTATGTTCTTATTAACTGGACGGAATGGGACTTAAATATAATGCAGATTCATGTACAAAAATTTCATATTTTTTGTTGATATGTTCTACAGCATTATTTAAGGCACTAAGCTAGTGGAAATTTGTTATGTACAAATAAGGCGCGTTCGGTTTCCCTTGTGTAAACTTCCATCGGACGGAATAAATATATATATATAAATATATATATATATGTATTGTATTGTGACCACAACCAGATTGTTTAGCCCACTGGCATTGTGGACACAGTGCTGTGAGGTGTTGTTGGTCGCGAGCCGGCCAACGAGTTGGCAGTGGATGCGTGTAGAGAGGCCATGGTGCCCATCTGAAAGTGAAACAGTCAAATGAAAGATTATTTTTGTAATTTGTTTGAGACCCCAATAGGGACTTACGCGCAAATGCGCCAGATCCTCAAGCTTTGTTAGATCCACCAGTTCGAGAAATAGCGAATATACGACGGCCCAACCATAGATGGAGAACAGACAAAAGATGCTCCACAGCAGCACCATTATAATATTATACGCAAAGTACAAATCATTAACAATGGCAAAGAAGATGAGGGCTAGGGCACGCCAAACGGTGAAAATGGCAAATGTCCACAACCAGGGCATAACTTTCCTTTCGTATTCCTGTGGAAAGGATAATGAATTGTGGAAATTGCATATATAGTATAAGAATTTAGCTTACCTTACGCAGTGCAACGCAGAGCAAGACGCTAGTTACAAAGTTGATAATTGCCATAATTAGTGAGAATAAGGCAAATACGATCAACATGTTGCGCACTGCAAATAATATGAGTCAAATTCAGTCTAAGAAATGTATATAACGTAACGACTTAAATACCGTGCTTGTTGCCAACATAAACAAACTCGTACGATATGATATAGTAGCCATAGTGTGTGGAGCCTGGGGCGGCCATCGCATAACAGTATATATCAAAAATCGTGGTGCCAATGGTAAAAAGTGAAAGAAACTGCAAATATACAAAAAATTATAGAAAGTTTTAATTTATCAATATGTCTCCATTAACTGCACTTCTAAAATCCACCAACTTATTTCAATGCATATTAAATATATCATTATTAAAAAACATTGTTTTTATTAACATTTACATTTAAAAGTACCAAATACCTAAATTATTGTACAAACCTTATTTAAACATTTTAGCTTTGGATTTATTTAATAAAAGAAAATATATATGATATGTTTTAATAACATAATAACTATAGAATCAAATTAATAAAGAATAATAGATTTTAAGTCATTGTTTTACTTTTTACTGTTTGAAATTCAAATCGGATTTTAAAGAATATATTATAAATATTAATAAAAGTATTTTATAAAGAAAGAATATAAATTCGTTTCTCCTTCTTCTTAATACCTATTATTAACTGAAAATACAAACTTGCTTTCAAAAACACCAAACAAGTAATACTTTAGAAGCTAGAACTGTACTTGCACTTGTTCAGTTATAAACCTTTACCACAAATGTAAATAAGTTATAACTGTATTTGTTTTAGTACTGTTCTGTTATAAGTTAAGAAAAGAATCTTACGACAGCGAAGAGGCCAATTAACATGGCTCCTTTTTGTATATCGATGTACTGATTGTTCTTCAGTAGGGGCCGCTGGTACCAGGGAATGCGCACCGAGCGTGTTGAGCGCGACATTTTCGAATGTAGATTTGTCGAAGATCTTGATCAAGGATATACAAGGATATATAATACATATATATATTATAATATATAGAGATAAATTTTATATTACCTGCCCGTGGCATGGGAATAAACCGATGGGTTTGACCGATAAGTTGAGGGCGTTTTACGGCCGTAATTCATATTGAAGCCTTTTCAATGACGTCAAACGATGCTGAATATTGCAGGATATGCTACAGGTACACGCTTAGCTGTGCACATAAAGTTCTCTATTAGTAGCAATAATAAATTTTTGATAATTAAACAAAGCTGATTAACGGGCGTGTCTGCTTAATTTGTTATTTTGGGTGTGTCAAGCAAAGCCAAAGCTGAAGCCCAGCTTCAATGTGCCCAAATTTATGGCACGTAGTTGAACAGTCTTATTATTGTATGGGATCAGTGTGAAGCGTTGTCACTCCGTTTATTTGCATGCACTTTTTAGTTATTTTATTTATTTATTTACGTACACAAATATTAAATATTTCGTTGCTACTCAAAATCAACAAATGCACTGAATCAGTAAAGTGCTGCCCATTTCCTCATTAGCGTTGCTTCGATGCACTCCACTGTGGCACAACTGTTGTGCAACAGGCGTATGGATTGCATGCCAATCGATATACATTCTCATCAGCTGTGGGTAAATATTCGGTGTGAATGTCAAATGGCATTGTTATGGTTTTTCCACAAATTCAATTCTAAAGCAAATGCCACAAAATTGCGACTTTATCTTTTTAAATTAATGGGTTATTAGTTTTGAAGACATGTCACTACCGAGAATAACAGACTATGAGATACTGGAAAAACTTGGCGTAGGCAGCTATGCAACTGTCTACAAGGCGCGCCATAAAGTGAGCCATACAATTTATAATTACTTTAAATGAATTCCCGAATCACAATTAAACTGTATCTTTATCAGAAGCAGCGCACTTATCATGCCATCAAGTACGTGGAAATGTCTACGTTGTCACAAAGCTCACGCGACAATTTAATTATGGAAATTCGGCTGCTTCGTGATCTCAAGCATAAGTACATTGTGACGCTTCAGGATTTCTTTTGGGATGACAAGTGAGTATATCACTCATTTTGCACAGCAAAATATATAACATATTATAAACCTATAATTATGATTAATTTATTTGTCACAAATATTATAATTGGTTTGAATATTAGGAGTTTTTTTTGTTTAATTTTATTTTTAGCGTAGAGCCATTCTTTATTCCTGTACACAAAGCCTTTTGTCTTCTTTAGATAATTAATGAAATAGTTGATTTCAAACTAAACCTAATATTTTAATTAATGCTTTTGCATACGAATTGTGTATAATTATTTGACATTTTCACGAAATTTGGGCACGAAGGTTGTGCAATATGTACATAAAACAGCAAAAGTTGCGTCACATCAATAAATAGTTATAGAAAGCAATAAACACAATTTTACAAATGTGTACTTACCCAGTAGGGCCCAAGAGCCAATGAAATCTAAAACTTTTAAATTATTATTTAATTAAATCATTTGAAGTGTAGCCAACTCGGCTAGTACACTTTAATACTTATTTTTTAAATAAAACGTTTGGTACTTAAATGATTGAGTCTCTTGAGTAAAAAAATTTAATGATTTGATTTAATTTTAACTACGAAAAATTTGCTTCCGAATTCTATACTTTGCCCCTAAAACATTAGGTTTCTACTTTTATTTTCATATGGTTAAGGTGTTGTGCTCAAGCGGGTCCGATTGCCCTCAATGGATTAAAGTATTGTGAGGAGTTCAGTCATTAACCCTTTCGAAAATCGAAAATTATTGCTCTCTAGTCGTTATAATAAAACAATTGGGATATCAAAATGGCAACAAATGGTACATAACAGAATGTGCTTATCAAGTTTTATAGACGAACAGATAGACAAAAAACGCCCATTTCTGATGCGATCGGCTTAAAAAAGCATTGCAAAATCATTAGGACCGAGATCAAATGACCGAAAATCTTTTTGGGGCTCTATATAATGGATGTTTTTTAGGTTCCAATATTTCAAACATTTTTTAAGATCTAACTATCCAAAAAATCTAAACTTAAAAAATATTTTCTGAAAAAAAAAAGAATAGAAGTAGAATAGTCGCATTGCCAAAAAACATTCCTGTGTATTCATGAATGATTTATGATAGGTATTGACTTTGTTTTAGACAAAAATTTTCCAGAATCTTAGGAATTTACCATACTTTCGGCTCCAAGGCTCCATATTGTTTATAAATTACATTTCTAATCAAGAGATTTTATATTCTTTATTTCAGTGTACATTTTTATAAAATTGAAAAAAATACAAATGTATGTTGCATTTTTAAGAGTTTTTACAAGCAAAGAAACTCTAAAATTGGCTTTGTTGTTGCTTATTATTATTATTATTATTATTAATAAACATTTGTTTTTTAATATTTCACATATACAAACATTTTAGATAGGCTTATAAATTAATTTGAAAGAATTTACGACTTAACGGCGAATCTATAAAGCTAAAATTCTAACAGATAAGCTCTAATATAAAAGTCGAGGAAATTTGTTGCGTACAAATAAGGCGTGTTCCGTTTCCCTTGTGTAAACTTCCATCGGACGGAATAAATAAATATATATATATATATGTATTGTGCTTAGCCCACTGGCATTGTGGACACAGTGCTGTGAGGTGTAGTTGGTCGCGAGCCGGCCAACGAGTTGGCAGTGGATGCGTGTAGAGAGGCCATGGTGCCCATCTGAAAGTGAAACAGTCAAATGAAAGATTATTTTTGTAATTTGTTGGAGACCCCAATAGAGACTTACGCGCAAATGCGCCAGATCCTCAAGCTTTGTTAGATCCACCAGTTCAAGAAATAGCGAATATACGACGGCCCAACCATAGATGGAGAACAGACAAAAGATGCTCCACAGCAGCACCATTATAATATTATACGCAAAGTACAAATCATTAACAATGGCAAAGAAGATGAGGGCTAGGGCACGCCAAACGGTGAAAATGGCAAATGTCCACAACCAGGGCATAACTTTCCTTTCGTATTCCTGTGGAAAGGATAATGAATTGTGGAAATTGCATATATAGTATAAGAATTTAGCTTACCTTACGCAGTGCAACGCAGAGCAAGACGCTAGTTACAAAGTTGATAATTGCCATAATTAGTGAGAATAAGGCAAATACGATCAACATGTTGCGCACTGCAAATAATATGAGTCAAATTCAGTCTAAGAAATGTATATAACGTAACGACTTAAATACCGTGCTTGTTGCCAACATAAACAAACTCGTACGATATGATATAGTAGCCATAGTGTGTGGAGCCTGGGGCGGCCATCGCATAACAGTATATATCAAAAATCGTGGTGCCAATGGTAAAAAGTGAAAGAAACTGCAAATATACAAAAAATTATAGAAAGTTTTAATTTATCAATATGTCTCCATTAACTGCACTTCTAAAATCCACCAACTTATTTCAATGCATATTAAATATATCATTATTAAAAAACATTGTTTTTATTAACATTTACATTTAAAAGTACCAAATACCTAAATTATTGTACAAACCTTATTTAAACATTTTAGCTTTGGATTTATTTAATAAAAGAAAATATATATGATATGTTTTAATAACAAATAACTATAGAATCAAATTAATAAAGAATAATAGATTTTAAGTCATTGTTTTACTTTTTACTGTTTGAAATTCAAATCGGATTTTAAAGAATATATTATAAATATTAATAAAAGTATTTTATAAAGAAAGAATATAAATTCGTTTCTTCTTCTTCTTAATACCTATTATTAACTGAAAATACAAACTTGATTTCAAAAACACCAAACAAGTAATACTTTAGAAGCTAGAACTGTACTTGCACTTGTTCAGTTATAAACCTTTACCACAAATGTAAATAAGTTATAACTGTATTTGTTTTAGTACTGTTCTGTTATAAGTTAAGAAAAGAATCTTACGACAGCGAAGAGGCCAATTAACATGGCTCCTTTTTGTATATCGATGTACTGATTGTTCTTCAGCAGGGGCCGCTGGTACCAGGGAATGCGCACCGAGCGTGTTGAGCGCGACATTTTCGAATGTAGATTTGTCGAAGATCTTGATCAAGGATATACCAGGATATATTTTTATATATTATTATAAATTTTTTTTTTTTTTTATATTACCTGCCCGTGGCATGGGAATAAACCGATGGGTTTGACCGATAAGTTGAGGGCGTTTTACGGCCGTAATTCATATTGAAGCCTTTTCAATGACGTCAAACGATGCTGAATATTGCAGGATATGCTACAGGTACACGCTTAGCTGTGCACATAAAGTTCTCTATTAGTAGCAATAATACATTTTTGATAATTAAACAAAGCTGATTAACGGGCGTGTCTGCTTAATTTGTTATTTTGGGTGTGTCAAGCAAAGCCAAAGCTGAAGCCCAGCTTCAATGTGCCCAAATTTATGGCACGTAGTTGAACAGTCTTATTATTGTATGGGATCAGTGTGAAGCGTTGTCACTCCGTTTATTTGCATGCACTTTTTAGTTATTTTATTGATTTATTTACGTACACAAATATTAAATATTTCGTTGCTACACAAAATCAACAAATGCACTGAATCAGTAAAGTGCTGCCCATTTCCTCATTAGCGTTGCTTTGATGCACTCCACTGTGGCACAACTGTTGTGCAACAGGCGTATCGATTCTATGCCAATCGATATACATTCTCATCAGCTGTGGGTAAATATTCGGTGTGAATGTCAAATGGCATTGTTATGGTTTTTCCACAAATTCAATTCTAACGCAAATGCCACAAAATTGCGACTTTATCTTTTTAAATTAATGGGTTATTAGTTTTGAAGACATGTCACTACCGAGAATAACAGATTATGAGATACTGGAAAAACTTGGCGTAGGCAGCTATGCAACTGTCTACAAGGCGCGCCATAAAGTGAGCCATACAATTTATAATTAAATGAATTCCCGAATCACAATTAAACTGTATCTTTATCAGAAGCAGCGCACTTATCATGCCATCAAGTACGTGGAAATGTCTACGTTGTCACAAAGCTCACGCGACAATTTAATTATGGAAATTCGGCTGCTTCGTGATCTCAAGCATAAGTACATTGTGACGCTTCAGGATTTCTTTTGGGATGACAAGTGAGTATATCACTCATTTTGCACAGCAAAATATATAACATATTATAAACCTATAATTATGATTAATTTATTTGTCACAAATATTATAATTGGTTTGAATATTAGGAGTTTTTTTTGTTTAATTTTATTTTTAGCGTAGAGCCATTCTTTATTCCTGTACACAAAGCCTTTTGTCTTCTTTAGATAATTAATGAAATAGTTGATTTCAAACTAAACCTAATATTTTAATTAATGCTTTTGCATACGAATTGTGTATAATTATTTGACATTTTCACGAAATTTGGGCACGAAGGTTGTGCAATATGTACATAAAACAGCAAAAGTTGCGTCACATCAATAAATAGTTATCGAAAGCAATAAACACAATTTTACAAATGTGTACTTACCCAGTAGGGCCCAAGAGCCAATGAAATCTAAAACTTTTAAATTATTATTTAATTAAATCATTTGAAGTGTAGCCAACTCGGCTAGTACACTTTAATACTTATTTTTTAAATAAAACGTTTGGTACTTAAATGATTGAGTCTCTTGAGTAAAAAAATTTAATGATTTGATTTAATTTTAACTACGAAAAATTTGCTTCCGAATTCTATACTTTGCCCCTAAAACATTAGGTTTCTACTTTTATTTTCATATGGTTAAGGTGTTGTGCTCAAGCGGGTCCGATTGCCCTCAATGGATTAAAGTATTGTGAGGAGTTCAGTCATTAACCCTTTCGAAAATCGAAAATTATTGCTCTCTAGTCGTTATAATAAAACAATTGGGATATCAAAATGGCAACAAATGGTACATAACAGAATGTGCTTATCAAGTTTTATAGACGAACAGATAGACAAAAAACGCCCATTTCTGATGCGATCGGCTTAAAAAAGCATTGTAAAATCATTAGGACCGAGATCGAATGACCGAAAATCTTTTTGGGGCTCTATATAATGGATGTTTTTTAGGTTTCAATATTTCAAACATTTTTTAAGATCTAACTATCCAAAAAATCTAAACTTAAAATATTTTCAGAAAAAAAAAGAATAAAAGTAGAATAGTCGCATTGTCAAAAAACATTCCTGTGTATTCATAAATGAATTATGATAGGTATTGACTTTGTTTTAGACAAAAATTTTCCAGAATCTTAGGAATTTACCATACTTTCGGATCCAAGGCGCCATATTGCTTACACATTACCTTTACAGTACATTTCTAATCAAGAGATTTTAGTTTCTTTATTTCAGTGTACATTTTTATAAAATTGAAAAAAATACAAATGTATGTCGCATTTTTAACAGTTTTTATTATTTGTTTACAAGCAATGAAACTCTAAAATTGGCTTTGTTGTTGCCTATTATTATTATTATTAATTAACATTTGTTTTTTAATATTTCACATATACAAACATTTTAGATAGGTTTATAAATTAATTTAAATTAATTTGAAAGAACTTACGATTTAACGGCGATTCTATAAAGCTAAAATTCGAACAGTTAAGCTCTAATATAAAAGTCGAGCCAGTAAAAAGCAATACTTGTTTCTGAATTTTCGAAAAGATTTTTCACAAAATTGCTGTTTATATTTTGAGTTCTTACAAAGGCTTTTTGTAATAACAAAATTTATTTAAGAACTCAAATAACAACGAGTCTTTCTAATTCTAAGGCAATTTTGTATTATTTTTTAAAATGTAGGTCTATTTTAACCAATAAAGTACAGTTTTAACCAATAAATTGACTAAAGTCTGAGTAATACAGCGATTAATTCCGATGGTCATCGGCAGTTGTAATTGAAATAGATTTGAATGTGCTAAAATCTAATTGGTTCTTTCGCTGTCTTTCAAGGAACATCTATATTGTATTGGAGTACTGCAATGCTGGCAATTTATCTGCATTTATACGCACCAAAAAAGCACTACCGGAGTCAACATGCCGTTATTTTCTGCGCCAGTTAACCGCAGCCGTTCAATATATGCGAGCCAATGACATCTCACACTTTGATCTCAAGCCGCAGAATCTATTGTTAACGCGCGACGCCAATCATGTAACTCTCAAAGTTGCAGATTTTGGGTATGTTTTTCGAAGAAGAAGCTGGCGGTATATCTTTAATGAGATGCTTATTGCTCCTTGCAGTTTTGCGCAACACTTGAAATTGGGCGAAATAAATCAACAGCTGAAGGGATCACCCCTATACATGGCACCGGAGATAGTGCGAAAGCATCAGTACGATGCCAAGGCAGATCTGTGGAGCGTTGGCGTTATTCTCTATGAATGCCTGTTCGGCAAGGCGCCGTACTCGTCGCGGACCATCGATGAGCTGCTGCTGCGGATACGCAAAGCGGAGCCTATTGTGCTGCCACCGCATGCTCGAATCAGCAACGAGTGCCACGATTTGTTGCGCCGTTTATTGGCTCACGAGCCGGCGGAACGCATCTCGTTCGCTGATTTTTTTGAGCATCCGTTCTTGGATCTGAAAACATTTCCCTCGGAACAGACACTGAAGAAGGCCATTGATCTGGTCACCAGGGCGGTGGAGTATGATGAGAAACGTGATTATAAAGAGGCCTATTATTTGTACTGCAGTGCATTACAATATTTTGTGCCACTCATCACCGAGGAATCGGATGCCAGCCGACGGCAGGAGTTGCGTAATCGTGCGCTCGCCTATATGAAGCGCGCTGAGGAGGTCAAAAATGTCCTCATCGAGGATGAGTACAAAATGTTGGCACAACGTCAACAGCAGCAGCAGCAGCAGCAAGAAAAACCCAAGGCTACAACTGCCGAGTCCAATCAACCAAACAGATCGCGCATGATTGAAATGCTTGAGCCGGATGCGCGCTATAAACAGCTTTGTATGATATGTATATGCACTTAAATTAACTAGAACCACTAAGCAGACAATGCATTAATAACGAACTGTCAATTAACAAATGGATAACGAGGGTATTTGAGGTTGAACTTGTCTGGAACGAAGGATTTGCCTGGTCAGCCTAAGCAGGCATCCTATCCATCCCAGTCAGCCTGTCTGCCGTCTGTCTGTATATCTTGAAAATTGTGCCTTCAAATGAATATAATATTCGAAAATACCGAACGCAAATCAAGCATAATCAATTTGAGCGATAAGCCTCACCGTTTGTCTATTAATAAATAAATAAATCGATAAAAGTCAATAAAAATCACTGACAAGACAAGACCAAGGATGCATAAGCTTCCATAATATTAAATAAAATATTTACTATTTTATATATTTTTATTTTGTATATTAACAGCCATAGATAAAACAAGAGAGAGCGTCGCAGTCGGACGTAACCGACAGCAAAATACTATGATACCACAATTTGTGTGCAGCTAAGAAATACTGTCCAAGCTTGCCTTTCAGATTGAGGTAGATATTAGATAGTAACCCTTCTTCGAAATTTGGCTGTAGCTCTTAAATTACGGAGGATATGAAATTTTCGAGATTTTGGGGGAGGAGGTGAGCGTGGTTAAAAAAAATTAAAGAGAATGTTCCTAATAATCTTCCTTCCAAGTTTGGTAACTGTAGCTATTAAGTTGCGTGAGAAATGGCCATTTATCGGTTTTGGGAGCCGGAGTGGGCGTGGCACAACAAATTTTTGGAGTTCGTTCTTAGTAATGTACCTTTCAAGTTTGGTAGCTATAGCTCTTAAATTGCGGGAGTGTGGGCATTTATCGGTTTTTGGGGGCGGGAGTGGGCGTGGTCCAACTTTTTTTCCCAGATTTTTTAAGGGTGTTACTAGCAATATACCTTTAATATTTTGTGTTTTAAGTTTTCAAATTGCGTGAGATATATGGGCTTATCGATTTACACCAACAGGTGTATCGGTTTAGGTAGGTGGAATGGGCGTGGCCATCCAATTTTTTTTTATCGATTTCTTGGGGGAGTTACCAGTAACATACTTTCCAAATTTGGTGACTCTAGCCTACAAATTATGGAAGATATGCGCATTGTAAATTTCTAGGGACGACGTTCCTGGGGGCGGCGGTTGTGGGCGGGGTCCAAAAAATGATATGCCAATCCTTGGAGGAGGTTACCAGCAAATTACCTTCCAAGTTTGGTTACTCTATCTGTAAAATTGTGGGATATACGGAGTTATCGATTTACACTTTCCGAATTATCGACATTGTCGATAGGGGCGCAGGTGTGGGCGTGCCAACACAAATTTATTATCGGTTCTTAAAGGCGACTATGATACCTTCGGTATCATAGTATAAAAATATTCGTCTAAGAAATTAGGAATACCTATATTGGGATTGAATTTTGAGCAGACACCCTTTAAATTTTGTTATTACTATTATATATTTGAACCTGTCTATCTACGATTAATGTCTTATAGTTCTTCTATCGAACTCGAGTCCGTCTCTGAAAACTGGTCTGGAAATCGGGCGCAAAGGTGAGCTGTATCTGTACGAGCGAAAGCTGGACGCTGCCTTGGAGGCGTATACCTCTGCGCTGGGTATTTTGGTGCCGTTTGTGAACAATGAACCGAAGGGCGAACGTCGCAATCTGCTGCTGCAACAGGTTAGTAGGTGTTGGATAAAAACGCACTAAGATTGATTAATTTACATATGGTTTCAGCTGGATTTCTGGATCAAGGAGGCTGAGAGTATCAAGAGTATTTTAAGCGCTAAAAATTTGGATGAGGAGGAGCAAAAGATGTCCACGGTACGCAGCTGCAGTATACAGTAGAAAGTTAATAATTTTTAGACTACAGCTTTGTAGAACTTGCTTAGTTACGTATTTGTTATTTAGCAACAAATGTGGTCCAGTGTAGATTATTATGTGGTGGCTGAAGTAATGTGTTCTACTCAACTAACTTGTCCGACACTTGTATCTAAAATGCTTGACACTCAATCCATAATCCAAAGAATAGTAGGCTAATTTTCATTATTCTTTTAAATATTTGTATTTAAAATGTTTAGTGCTCTCTTTGCTTCTGAATTGGTCGGCTATTCTAGTACCCAATAATAAGTTAATAAAATTCAAAAATTATCTACTAATTTTAAGCAATGTTCACACACAGCTCTACATTCCAGAAATAATATCACCTTATGGCTGGCACATCGGGCCACAGATTTATTTATTTTTATGCATTGTGATTACCTTAATTAAGATGGTTTAGACAAAAGTCAACGTTAAATATGAATTATAAATTATGATCTTAGATAATACACAAATGTTGTTTCATTCTTGTTTGCGCGTTCAGCTTTTTGATTGCTCTGTTTTCGAAAATAACACCGAGTTATTTCCTCATTATTATAATAATAAGATTTGTTGCTGCTCTCTTTTGTTATCTAAATGTTTAATTATTGAATAGTAGCAACCATTCAATAATGTAAAAACCCAATATGTCAATCAGGGGCCATAAAACTCAAACGCAATTCTTTGTTTAACTGTAAATCTGAGAGAGTTGGATCAAGTTCTTTCTGTGTTCAATATTTATAACTGACTTATCGTCGACCATAAATATCTGGCCTATCGCTGCGATTTGTGTCTTCAGGCAACTTACCCTCCTATAAAAGGCGTCATTCGCAGCGATTGGCGACAAGAGTCTCTCGCTTGATTCCAATAGAGAATATGCTTTCGACAACGCTTCTCCTGCTAGTGGCTTTTGCCTGTGGCAGCGCATATGCTGCACCTCCCATTGGAGGTCGGGTGGTCAATGGCACAGACGCCGTCGTAGAGAACTATCCCTTTGTGGTGAGTGTGCACAAATTCTTACTCTTAAATATGTAAATGATATATATATGTAAATCTATATAAATATATGTATATATATTGCAGATCTCGTTGCGTGGTCCCACTGGCTCGCACTCTTGCGGCGGCTCGATCGTTGCGCAGCAGTTTGTGATGACAGCGGCTCATTGTACAGCCGGACGGACTGCCGCTCAGTTGTCCGTGCAATTTGGTGTGACCAAAATTGGTGCCAGTGGACCCAACGTGGTTGCCGTCAAGCGGATCATTCAACACGAATCCTACAATCCCAGCAAGAACTATGCCAATGACATATCCCTGTTGCAGGTGGCAGAACCATTTAAGTTCGATTATGTGACTGTGGCGCCCGTGCAACTGCCACCTCTAAACTATGCTACGCCACAGACAAAGGAGGGCGGACCGGCTACCCTTATTGGTTGGGGCCTCGACAAGGTGAGTTGAGTGGCTTAAATAAAAAAGGTTGCATTTATTTTATGTAATTGTATTGTTAATTTAGACTGGCGGCAGCGTTCAGTCAAACTTGCAGCAGGTGCAGCTAAAGGTTTATTCGGACGATGAGTGTAAATCGCGCCACAAGGGCTCCACAGATCCACTCTATCACATCTGCGGTGGCGTCGACGAGGGTGGCAAGGGGCAATGCAGTGGCGATTCAGGCGGTCCCCTCATCTATGACGGCAAGCAGGTGGGCATCGTGTCGTGGAGCATCAAGCCGTGTGCTGTGGCTCCTTATCCGGGTGTCTACTGCAAAGTGGCCAACTATGTCGATTGGATTCAAAGGAATCAAATAATATTGGCTTAGATCGAAAAATAAAAACCCATGGACTTTGATTACTGTTTATCGGTTATTCTCCATTTATTGCTTCTCGACTTAATCCTCGGTTCAAAATCGCTATCGCTTCGTGCTTATCGCCAGTGCCTAATAAATAAACATACAATGTAATCCTAAAAATATCTGTGAATCGAGCAAAAAAGTTTCTTCAAATCTCAGCCATAAATTTTGCAACATATTTTTTTTAATTTTGCTGATAACTTAATCATGTAGCGCTTCGATTTTTATACCAAAAAGTTATAATAGTATATTGGTTTTGTTCAATGTCCGTCATGCTGTCCGTCTGTCCGTCTGTATGAACGCGCGTTCCTCCGACACCCTTAGAGATAGAGACTTGAAACTTGGAACGTATCCAGTATACCCTCAAAAGTTAAAGTGTTTTCGGTTTGGTCCTACTTCCACTAGGGAGCTAGAAAACAGCTAAATTCGATTTTAGCAAATCGATAAATCCACATGTCCCTCACAATTTAATGGATAAGTCAACAATTTTGGTTGGTAGGTTCTTGGCGAGGTCCTTCAAAGATCGGCATGTAACCCTAAAATTTTTAAATGGCTATATCTTCCGCAGTTTTTGAGTAGGGAACGTCAAATTTGGTAGGTACATTACTGGTAGTCGCTTTAAGAACCGATAACAAATTTGTGCTGCCTCGCCCACACCTGCGCCTATAATCGACAATTTCGATTGTGAATCGATAGCTCTGTATATCTCCCAAAATTTTAAAGATAGAGTAACGAAACTTAGAAGGTAATTTACTGGTAACCTCAATTTTTGGACCACGCCCACAATCGCCGCCCACAGGAACTTCGTCCCAATAAATTTAAAATGCGCATATCTGCCGTAATTTGCAAGCTTGAGTTGTAAAATTTTGAGGGTATGTTACTGGTAACTCCCCCAATCAAAAATTTGGATGGCCACGCCCACTCCACCTACCTAAACCGCAATTTGAAAACTTAAGTCACCAAAATTTTAAAGATGTATTGCTAATAACACCCTTCATAAATGTGGAAAACAAATTTTGGACAACGCCCACTCTCGCCCACAAAAAACGATAAATGCCTGTATCTCACGCAATTTAAGAGCTACAGTTATCAAACTTAGAAGGTATATCACTAAGATCGAACTCCAAAGTGTTTGGGCCACGCCCACTCCCGCCCCCAAAACCGATAAATTCCCATATCTCCCGCAATTTAAGTAAGTTAGTTCCCAACTGGGTAGAAAGATTATTAGGAATCTTCTCTATAATTTTTTTGGGCAACGCCTACTCCCGCCCCTATAATCTCGAAAAGCCAATATCTCTGGAACTTAAGAGTGAAAGTAGCTTATACAATATTTGTGTCTACTCTCCCCGTGTAATTCTGCGCACCGTCTTTAAAAGCCACGCTCACTTATATGCAAATCATATACATATTTATTGGAATAGAATTAACAGAATGTGTTCCCATTCAAAAAGGCAAACTTGGACAATATTTCTTGACTGCACACAAATTATGGTATAATAGTATTTCGCTGTCGGTTACGTCCGACTGCAACGTTTCATCTTGTTTAAATTATCATTGTCATAGATCCACAGTGAAATATCAAAATCATAACCGACAGTGGAATACCCCAAAACCATGGAAATATTAGCTTTCAAAAAGTAAGGAATCTAATAATTTAATGTTTAGTGACTTTGGTTTTATGAGCCAGCAATTTAGGGGGATATCATAAGTTCCAATCTCCTACATTTGCTGATAATATAGCTAAAAAATCAGACAAATCAGATTCAACTACTGCATGCATTTCATTATACCCTTAACCCATTAAAAATGGGTAAAAAGGGTATAATGGTTTTGTGCAAATGTATGTAACAGGCAGAAGGAAGCATCTCCGACCCCATAAAGTATATATATTCTTGATCAGGATCAACAGCCGAGTCGATATAGCCCTGTCCGTCTGTCCGTCTGTCCGTCCGTCCGTCCGTCCGTCCGTCCGTCCGTCCGTCCGTCTGTATGAACACGCGGATCTCAGAGACTATAAGAGCTAGAGACTTCAAATTTGAAACATAGGTTCTCGTATACCAGGCGCAGAACAAGTTTGCTTTATTTTATCGATAACTGCTTCAGTTTCGGAATTATCGATACATTTAGATTTCCGATAGCAATAAATTCCACAATTTAAGAGGCAGAGGGTTCTAATTTATACATAATATGCTTATACATATTATTGATCAGTTGCCAAAATTTCATTAAGTTCGGATAAGAAACACCAAAGTTATAGTCGAAAATATATTTTCATATTGATCTTCTTGTTGTCAGCAGCCGGAAGCATTTTCTGTATGCATAAATAGGCGAGCGCATGTGTGAGAAAGAGATGGCATGATAATCGACGCTAGTGTCAATATATTTGTGTGTATTCTGCAGAGCCCCGATAAGTACTGTTTCGTGTACGCATGTATGTCTGTATGTATGTATGTATATGCTTGTGAGTAAAGACTGTAAGAAATGCACTTGCAGAACTGAACATTTGAGTGCAAATCATTTTAAAGGGAAATTATCCAATAAAACTAGAATATATTTAACAACTGGGTTAAGGGTATATCGTAGTCGAGCCAACTCGACTACAGCATCTTACTTGTTTTATTGATATTTTTTTAAAAATTCCTCAAATTGAAAGCCAAGACGCCTACCCGGTTGGTTGCTGTACGAACTCAATGACATTCCGGGTGGTACTTTTTATAGCAAAGTCATTTTATGCATCCTTTTGAATAAGGCAACAATGTTCGATGCACAGCTTGCGACATGTTGGAAAAGAGCCGAAGTCTCTCTGTTAAACAACTGCTCTTTTACATATGTTAACATTGACCCAGCCATCTTCAATGTCAGAAACATTTCTACAGTATAAGGCAATATTTATATTTCTTTTAGTTAAACCAAAGTTTGTTTATTTTGAACCAATAAAACTATTCAAACTTAACCAAACTACATATATAATTTTTTTTATTTAAGCCAAAATACTGATAGGGTTTTGATACAAAATCGTCAGTGTTTTCAAATTGAATTACATTTTGTTGTTGCTGAATTTTGAGCTTGTGTCTGCTGTTAAATACGCATTCAATCAATATTGCGATCATTGAATGGGACTCTTAATATTAGTATGAGACATCGATGCACCGGTGCACATGAGTACTGGGAGAGAAGGGTTCGCTGCGCACTTTGTTCGTTGGCCAGTCGACGATTGCTGTTCAAACGCGACGCACGTTTTAAGCGGACGCAGAAAACTGCTGGCGCAAATTCAAAGTAGGCTTCAGTTCAAAGTGGTCTCCGGTTGATATAAAACAAAGAGTTGACATTAATATTTAGCAAACACTGAGATTTATATGCTTACACTGAGAGAGGAGAGTGAGTGCTTCATTTGCACTTCAAGTTGCTGCTAATTTGCACTGATTATGACAATGTTCTTTGATGTTGAGGTTAAATAAACGAGGCCAACAATTGCCCTCCATGGAAATTCGTTCGTTTAATTGCAAATAATTTGTCAATTGGCTGTCTAAGCAGCACAAGCAGCACCAGCAGCACCAGCAGCAGCAGAAGCAGCAAATGTCTGCAGTTGAAAAAAGTGTAACCATTATTAAATTTTTAGGCAAGCACAAATTTAGCAGCCGCCTGCCCCATTTTTGCTTTTGTCGAAATAAAAAAATCAACTAAAAGCCCAAAAGTATGCTGCAAATGCACACATAAAATAGGCTCAGAGTTTTGCGTTTGTGCTGCAGTTTGCAAATGAGAATTATGGCATTTAAATTGAGTTAAATTTCGTGGAAATAGTTAACGATCTGGGGTTTGTGTGCAACTATTTGAATTAAAAACGTTTGTGATTTATATGGTTGAAATTTTCTACGAATATAAAATATATTAAATATTTGTAATTGTAGTAGACTCTTTCAAAAGTTATATACTATGCTTTTGGAGCATTTATATTGGTTATAATCATTTTTTTTTGGTCTTATATTACATATGTATATTAGTTTTGCTATTTTTTTTTATTCATTTGCACTTATATGTGCAATTAAATATGAAGATAGGCAGCTTGTTTCATTTTTAGTTTTTATCTTGCTGTTCATGACATGTCTTTTATTGTATAAATAACATTTATATACATAATTTATATACTTTATGTTTTAAATTACACATTATTTATAATCTAAAAGAATTAGAAGCCTCCAATTGCTTTTGTATTTTGATTAGAAAATGGAGCAAAAATAAATTGCAAATTTCAGTTGTCTGTGTTTTTACCTTAATTTGTCCCTGCAAAATCTTAAAGAACTCATTCTTTCGATTTGCTGCTTGTTACAATTTGTTTTGTTTTCATGCGTCATTTACAAAATGTGGAATCGAAATACTCCCGTTTTCGGGCAGTGATCGAGTACCTTTATTTTTTTCCGAACTTCTTCCCAAGAAAACGCAGTTTCCAGAAAGATTTAGTTTTGTTTTTATTTAATGACGCGAAAAAGAAGTAAAAAAAAAAAATTAAATTTAAATTAAAAAAATAAGAAATATTTATAAAAATTAATATGAAAATTGATTATGTACAATTAAGTGCTCTGGTAATTACATACATAATTAGAAACAAAACAAAACTAAATTAGATAATATACGCGTGCAGGATATTAATTTTCACGTCAACACTGAGAATCTACTACATTATTATGACATCAATGAAGGGACAGGGATTTTGAGTCACATTTTGAAATAGTTTAATTGTTTCTCATTAAATTTTTATTAACTGTATTTTTATACATTTGTAGTAGTACTAGCCTTTCAATGAGCAAATTACGGTTTATGAATAGTAAAACTTAGAAAAGTTGTTGGTTGGCTTATTTAAGGACTTATTCCAACACAGATTTCAACCCATTTTACTTAAAGGCGACAAACGCTAACAACAAGAAAAGGAAAAAGAAAATAAACATTGTAAAAACATCAAATTATGAACTAAAAGCTAAAACTAAAAACAAAATAGGAGACAAGACCGCAAAGAACCCTCGACCAAAAAAAAAACAAATCAAAAAATAATTAAAAAATACAACAAAACTAGTGAAAATAGCAAAATTGCAATTTTTGTGATTGGGCGTGTTTTTTGCCGTGTGCATCTGGTGTCCGTGTCAAAGGTTAAAGCTCATATGAAAATGTCGCACGATAACCAAAAAGCAATGACAACAAAAGCCATCTCTGTTGCCAAGGTCGCATCAACTATGGAGGTCTTTCAGGCCAGCCGGGTGGCAGCATCTGCAGTTCCTGGTCCGCCATGGGTGGTTCTCTTGTTGGCATCCATTTTGTTTTGCAGCAGTAGCTTTGGGCTTGTCGAGGGTCTCAAGTGCCACATGTGCGGACAGTACAACGAAGGCGTAGGATCCATAACTCCCTGTACGAATTACTCCAAGGAGATTGAACATCTCTATTTGAAGGAATGTACCAAGAAGACCGAGAAATTCTGCGTGGTAAGTTGTTTTCTTCTATATTAATGAGCAGATAGCTGAAATGTTGCACAGTTCATTTCATTGTTCCGAGGTTGCCTACCACACTTAAAACTTTAAGTATATAACACACCCGTTCATGACCGTCTCAACTATAGTATTAAAATTGGGTTACTTTTCCAAATAGGGGGCAGGCAATTGTTAATATACATCAATGTGCAAATCCACACATGTATATTTTCAACAATTTTGAGGTTAGATACTCCAAATTGGGAGTATAAATTGCTTACATCCATTCTTCTGAACCACCCCAGAAATCCAAGCCCAATCCACTTAAAGGTAAAGTAATCACAATAATTTTCGAAGTTTGAGCCACGCCCATGATCTCACGGTTTTTTACTTTTTATACTATTATACCAAAATGGTATAATAGTATATTGGTTTTGTGCAATGTCCGTCATGCTGTCTGTCCGTCTGTCCGTCTGTATGAACGCGCGTTCCTCCGACACCCTTTGAGATAGAGACTTGAAACTTGGAACGTATACTGGAAAGACCCTCAAAAGTTAAAGTGTCTTGGGTTTGGACCTACGTCCACCAGGGAGCTAGAAAACCGCGAAAATCGATTTTAGCAAATCGATAAATCCACATATCTCTCACAATTTAATGAATATAGTCACCAATTTTGGTTAGTAGGTTGTTGGCGAGGTCCTTGAAAGTTTGACATGTGCCACGCCCACCTCCGACGCCCCCATCACCCCCGCCCCTAAAATTTTCAAATGGCTATATCTTTCGCAGTTTTTGAGTAGGGAACGTCAAATTTGGTAGGTATATTACTGGTAGTCGCCTTTAAGAACCGATAACAAATTTGTGGTGCCACGCCCACACCTGCGCCTATAATCGACAATTCCGATATTAAATCGATAACTCCGTATATCTCCGAACATTTTAAAGATAGAGTAACTAAACTTGGAAGGTAATTTGCTGGTAACCTCCTTCAAAGATTGGCATACCAATTTTTGGACCACGCCCACATCCGCCGCCCCCAGGAACTTCGTCCCTAGAAATTTAAAATGCGCATATCTGCCGTAATTTGCAAGCTAGAGTCGCAAAATTTTGCAGGTATGTTACTGGTAACTCCCCCAAAGATCGATAAAAAAAATTGGATGGCTACGCCCACTCCACCTATCTGAACCGATACACCTGTTGGTGTAAATCGATAAACCCATATATCTCACGCAATTTGAAAACTTAAAACACCAAATTTTAAAGGTATATTGCTAGTAACACCCTTCATAAATGTGGAAAAAAAATTTTGAACCACGCCCACTCCCGCCCACAAAAAACGATAAATGCCTGTATCTCCCGCAATTTAAGTTAGTTAATTAAATAAATATAATTAATATAAATGAAATAAATAGTAAAGCGCTATTTTCTTAAAAATGTGTTAGTTATACAAATACATTCCTTATTTTTTCATGTAATGCATTTATGAATGCATTTATAATCAAATTCACATGCACTTTGCACTTGCAAATAAAGTTGCCAGTAAAAGTGAACTTTGTGACGCAAGTCCAGCGTTGCCCATTACATGCCAATTTCTAAAAATGTAATGTAACATAATACTTAACATATGTTGTTAATTTTGGATTAATGCAATTTGGTCACTCTTAATCAAGCGATTTTACCAAGCGCGGCAAATTGTTAATTGATTGCATTTTGGGGGTTACTAAGAATTCGACTCGAAGAATCTGCTAACTAATGTAGGACCCCATTAAAATTTTGATGACCTCCTCGCGGTGTTCCCTGGACACCGATTAAATTTATTAAATCGGTAGCAAATTTGAGCGTCGAAATTAACTTAACATATAAACAGAAGATAAAAGAAGTTTAGTTGTTATAAAAATTGAAATTAATTTATATAATGGTATAATAGTATTTCGCTGTCGGTTACGTCCGACTGCAACGTTCTATCTTGTTTTTTTTACGTTTGCATCGCGCACAACTTGTTCATTATGAACTTATTTTTTTATTTCATATTATAGTGTTTAATTAATAGATAAGATTATTGTCGCATGGAGAAGCCTGCAGTTGGTTAATATTATTTCGAGGCGACTTCATAGGAACGACATGCCAGAGGTCACGTCAGGTCTGATTTCTATTTGTATATATATATATATATATATATATATATATATATATATATATATATATATATATATAATACAATGTATATGCATAAATATCTAAGAATAAAGAATATTCTCGAATTTATGGTCGATTAATGGGTGTAATAATCAACAAAAATTAATAAATTTGATTTGCAAATGTCATACGCGAATTGTGGGAAACATAAAGTTTTAAGAAAAAGGCATTTGAGAAATTGAAAACATAAATTAGAATCAAGAAGTAAATAAAAAATTAAATAAAGTACAGCTAATCAGTGTCAGTAATTTATATTAGCAATTATCATTAATCATTCATAGATAATTACTTAAAAGACTTTCTTCATATACATAGAATATGCTATTTGGGTATATTCTATGCAAATTAATTATACAATACTTTGCGGTCTTATGTAGAAGCAAATGATATCTTGCAGGATTGTCTTAATGTATATCTGTGGTAGATGTGTGTGTGTGTGTGTGTGTGTGTGGGTTTGTGAGTGTGTATTTGTTTGGGTCTGTGTGCACAATTTGCCCATAAATTTGCTCACAATGTGCTCCCGACTCTCCCGGGTGTCTAGTCAGAATGGCACCAGCAGAATCACAGCCAGTCCTTGCCACTTAAGGGATTGTCCGTTTGTTTGCTTTGGCAATAATTAAATATTTAACAGCTATTTGCAACACACAGCTGCCTGCAAATTGCTTCAAACCAATGCACAGTGGCAAGAGTAGTAGATGAATGCCTACACTTAAACTTATTGAAAATAATCCAAATTTACAAATATAGTTACAAGATTAAATATTCAATTTGATTATTACTCATATTAGATTTTCATATTATGTGTCTTTATTTAAAAAGTATGAAGTTAAAACTGCGCAGTTGCTACTTATGTATATGTATATACATATACATAATTTGAAACTAAAACCAATTTTAGTGAAAATATATATATTTATATGTATAAAATATATATATTTTATAAGGTCACAAATGCCAGGTGCTGCCCTTTACTACTACTGAATGAAATCCTGTTTAACCATTTCTTTTTCTTCTCAGTATATCGTAAATTTTTGTTATTAGCACGATTGTTATTCGAGGGGGTCTAAAGATTAATGACTGCATTTTAAAAGAGCTCGTTTCCTTAACCCACGTACTATACAATGCTTTTGCTTATAGTCTTATACATTCTGTCCCTCATTTAACCCCTTGCAGTTTGTTCTTGATAGTTGCCATTCATTTTGACATTCACTGCAAATTGGCTAATTAATTAGCAAATAATTTAAGCCAGCCTCAAACTGATGGGTGGCAAGGAGTGATGTGGTGATGCTCTAAAGAGTAAAATTAAAGTTTTTCGAAATAAAGGAAAAAGCAAAAGGATTCCACGGCAAGTCGAAGATATTCCGACCTTTCACATATATAAGCTTAAAAATTGTGTATTTTGTGAACAAAACTACTTTCATATTATTTTTTATCAGATCATTTACATTAAATAAACAAAATAGTCATCAAATTATCATATCGTTTTTTCAATTTGAAAAATCCCCATAAATCTTATAAAATGTTTACCTTTTCTAAAATTGTAATTTTAAATGCATAAATAATAAATTGTATTTTTAATTTAATTTAATTTATTTTGATTTCTATTTTTTTATTTTTTCTGTATCCACTGATATTGGACGGTATAAAAATAAAATAATAATAATAATAAATAAAAAAAATAAATTACCCACAGAAATCTAATAAACTTTTCCACTTTAAAATTTAATTTTTAAATAGTATTTTTAATTTAATTTAATTCAATTTATTTTTTGTCTGTATCGACTGATATTAGTCGAGCTTAAAAAAATTAAATATTGTATATTTACGCACTAAATTATCATATTTTTAGCAAGGGCATAGAAAGTGTTGTTTACATATTAACAGCATCATAAGCACTGACGATTAGAGCGTAGTAGCAGCCGTGGCCCTCTTATCTTTGTTATATAAAAGTTGAAGGGTTTCTGGGAGCTGTTATGGTCGTTGTTGTCGGTTTTTGTTGTAGTGCTGACAGCTGGGACTGAGCCTCGGCATGTGGTATCGTGGTATTGTGGTTGGGCGGGCGAGTGCTATTGTGTTGCTGTGGCAGGGCTTATGATTAGTTTTTTACTAGTAGGCCGTTGGTTGGCGCCGACTGTCGGAAATCTGCTCATCTTGTTGGATTTACATTTAAAGCTAACTGCAAGATGGATGATCTAGCTTGCTTTCGCATACAACGTTTCTGCCTTACTTTGCCATTTACAATTATAAAATGCAGGGCATAAGGTCGTTCACATATGACCACAAGCGAACGCACACTCAAACACACACATACAAATACGGCGCATCTGTGTTGGACAAACAATGCCGCCATTGTTGAAGCCTGTTTGTTTTAGGCTCCAGCACGTACACAAATACAAAACAAACCAGAACGCTCCAGTCGAGAGGGGTCGACTTGGAGATAATCTGTACACAAGTCGTCATCTATAATTTTTCGTTCTTGTCGGAGATGTGTATAGAAATTACAGAAAAAATATATATATGATGCCATTCAATTAATATTTATCAAGTACTTAAAATTATTTCGCTATTTGTTAATTGAAAATATTGCTATTAATTGAATTGATCTGAGTCTTTAAATCTTACAGTCACTGATATCGGCCCAATCAGTCAGTCAAGCAGACAAAATTGGCTAGATTAACTCGGGTTTTGATGCTGATCAAGAATATATTCATATATGATGACGTAGATGTTTTTTTCTGAGTATTGTTTATCGAGTTATATGGTACACAAAAATAAAGCAAAATTAAAAAATTACAAAAAATAAAGTAGAGTAGAAAAAGGAGCAGACGCTTCGTTGCGCTACGTAATTTATTTAACTCTTGTTTTCTCAAGCAAGTGATTCAATGCATACAAAGCATTAGATCAAATTTGTACAATCAACTAATAAAGTTGTGTCAACTCCAATAGTACTCACAGACTATGGTACTGAATCTGGTTCCAAAGGAAGAGCCCATGGAAAATTACTATTTTAGGCAAGCCTTTGTAGCTCAAATCTTCACATAACGAGCAAGATTAGTTGTATGGCTGCCAGTATTATCCAAAGATATCCAAAGTTTTTCTTTGTAGTCGACGGTCCGTGTTCTTCTAAATAACATTTTATTTTTTTTTCACAATCCAAAATAAAATTAATTATACATTTTATTTCTCTGAAAATGTGGAAAAGTGGTTAGAATTTCTTCTTACTGTAAGTAGAATAATTTAGCATGTTGTTAAAATTGCAATACTAATTTACCTTGCCACAAGTTTTTGAGTCACATTTATTCATGACCGAAAATGGCTTTTCATATATATCATGCTACTTGTTCTTTTTACATTTTTAATTATTTGCATGTTACATGAGAGCTTAGGCTATCATGACAGAAATGACAAACAGCTTTTTTCGATTAGTGAGTCAAGTTTAGGCTTTTTCTTTTTCGTTTGAAGGATTTTGTGCAAATAATCTGATAAACTGTCATTGAGGACGGTTTTCCAGACAGAACGCGGCATAGAGTGCGGTTAAGTTATGGCGTGTCAAAGCCAGTCAGTCCAATGAGTACAACCTGCCAGCTCCGACTGGCAGAGAAGAGCATAAATTATGACCAGAAATCTGTCTAATTTGCAGATACATACATTAGCAATAAAATGAATTGTATGTGTTGTTGTCTACATAACGAAGTTTGCAATACGATGAAAAAAGATTAATGAAAAATGATGCTGAATACCCAGTATACAAAAAAGAAACAAAAACTGCCTGTCCCAAGGTACCAGCAGGCGAGCTAAAGCAGCTGCGTCCATCTAAAAAGCAGTGGGCATGGCAAATGAAAATGGCTCTACGCAAAAGCTTGGAGGATAATTTTTATACGTAAGACAATCAACACAAATGTACATAAGTGAGTAAAAAATCTTAATAAGAATAAATAATAGTGCACACATATTTGGAAATTATTAAAATAAGTCTTTAAATGTATCAAAAATAAAATTAATAAATAAAACTAGATAGAACGTTGCAGTCGGACGTAACCGACAGCGAAATACTATTATACCATACAATTTTGCGACTCTAGCTTGCAAATTACGGCAGATATGCGCATTTTAAATTTCTAGGGACGAAGTTCCTGGGGGCGGCGGATGTGGGCGTGGTCCAAAAATTTATATGACAATCCTTGGAGGAGGTTACCAGAAAATTACCTTCCAAGTTTGGTTACTCTATCTTTAAAATTTTCGGAGATATACGGAGTTATCGATTTACAATCGGAATTGTCGATTATAGGCGCAGGTGTGGGCGTGGCACCACCAATTTGTTATTGGGTCTTAAAGGCGATTACCAGTAATATACCTACCAAATTCCCTACTCAAAAACTGCGGAAGATATAGCCATTTGAAAATGTTAGGTGCGGAGGTGATGGGGACGTCGGAGGTGGTCATGGCACATGCCAATCTTTCAAGGACCTCGCCAACAACCTACCAACCAAAATTGGCGACCGTATCTATTAAATTGTGAGAGATATGTGGATTTATCGATTTTCTAAAATCGAATTTCGCGGTTTTCTAGCTCCCTAGTGGACGTAGGTCCAAACCCAAGACACTTTAACTTTTGAGGGTATTTTCCAATTTACGTTCCAAGTTTCAAGTCTCTATCTCTAAGGGTGTCGGAGGAACGCGCGTTCATACGGACGGACAGACGGACAGACAGCATGACTGACATATACTATTATACCTTTTTGGTATAATAGTATAATTAGAGTCTTTAAATGTATCTAAAAAATATTTTGAAAAGTATATATGATTACTTGTTTTGTTCATAGTTTAGCGATTTATATTGTAAGTTTAATTTCTTATTCTTATGAACAGATTTATTCAAAGATTGGCAGCGTATTAGGGACACGTATACGACCGATATATTTACATTCTCTCAACATCAAGAGCCAGTCCATAAAGCCAAATTTCGATAAAACAAGTACATTTGGCAGTGCTATCCAGACAACAATTATTTACACACACTTCACATAATTGTAAGTTTCTACATGTTTTATTTTTGTTTTGATGGCCTATTTTTCCCCTCGTAATTCCAAAAATCGCCGCTGGTGTTTTTTAAGTTTGTCGCAATACAGAGTGGAGAACATGAATGAGATTAAATTGATAAATGCGCTCGAAACACCTCCTAAAGGCAACCAGAAGTCACCGAAAAGCTTTCCCACAGATAGTGTATAAAAACGCGAAATGCGGAACAGCTCACAGCGATTCGGTTTTAACAAAAACCAAAAATAAAAAAACATTTGGAAAAGCAAACCGTTTTAACGCCAGCTGTCTGCCTCCAAAATGAAGGCACACATTTTCAGATTTACAGCATACACAACCTATTTTTCTTTTGCACGATGCGCAAATGTTTGGAGCGGCCATTGAAAATGCCATACGAGCACTTTAAATCTTAAATCAAGAGCTATGACAAGATATGCCCATTTCTCTCTCTCTTTTTCTGACCCTCTCTCTCGTTCTGTTCGTTTGTCGGGGGTTGAGGTTGATTGTCTACCACTTCCCCTGTTCAAGTCATTTTCAGTGTACCTTTTTTGGAATGTCGAGAACACACTTTGCACATGCTTGTGAGTCACATGTTGGCATGTTTTGTCGAAATCTGTGCTGTAAGCCAACATGATTCAAATGATTCGTTTGAAGTACACAAGTGCATATCGGTCAGAACATGTTTGTTGTGCTTTGCGGATAGCTCAACTATGTATTAAAATGTGGCCTGGCTTGTAGGTATTTTGAAATGTTGTACATATCTGGTAACTGGGTGCGCCACTGTACCTTTTGATTTGCTCTCACCTCGTTTTCTTTAAGTGGCCGTCATCCACACACACACACACACAAGCTCGCATGATACACACACACAAACGGACGCACTCACACACATTCACTGCAATCAAAGGTATGTTGACGTCCAATTTGGCCGCTGTTGATTTGTGTCGAAGGTTTTTTCGTCTCAGGCCACTTGTCCGAGGTCGTAGCCGCTTTTAGGTATTATTGCCTGCGCCTGTCAGTTACGTAACCATTCTGTGGACAAGCTTTTTCTCTTTTTTCGTATTTTTTCCGGAGTCAGGCCTTTTTTTATCTAGGCAGCAAAAACTGAAATGTTTACACGTGATTTATGGCGCGGAATTTTCGGTTACGTGGCTTCTTCACATCATCGTATACAGCAGCTATGCAATTTTAATGACTTTTGCTGCTAGCCGGAGTTGGACACTACGAATTGAAGATGGGTTCAGACGGTCCATCCGTACAGGTGGACATTAACCTATTGAATCGGCGTTAGATACTTATCAAATATATAATACATATTATATGTATTATATATACATATATACATATGTATCTTTGGGGTTAAAAATGCTTCTTTCTGATTGTTACATGAATTTACACAACTTTATATAAGAAAAAATATGGATAATCCATCAAAATATTTTCAAAACCAGAATGTTTATACATGTATAGCTTGTCGTTATAATTAAGAATATGTTAAAGGGTTCGGAATTGCATCTTTCAATTCGTTCAAACTTTCGTGTCAAATGCATATACATAAAATACCCCTCCCATATATGTAGGGAATTCGTAGTCACACTTAAAACGATTTATTCTCACACAGAAAATACATGAACGCTTGACTGCACATATTTTAAATAGAGAGTGCGGAAAACAATGGCATTGAGCATCCAATCTATCTGCATTAGGGCAGAGTGAAACTAAAAAATGATGTGTACTCGTTCATGCCTGCGTCAAACAGGGCGTTAAGATTGTGGTGCCGCGCCCAATGGATGGCGGTCAAATCGATAACACTTTGATGTATCTGAAAGTGGACACTTAAATCGTGTATGCATGTATATACATATGTATTTTATATTTAGAGGTAGAGCACCGAAACTAAAACAGATTACTAAGAAGCCCTTCCGCAATATACACAATTGTCCAAGAAATTACATTATATAGTAATTATTATGTTAAGGATATGTACAAACAGAAAAAAAATCGCACTGAAATTTAGAAAAACGCCATAGTTTTGAATAGGGAGACCACATTATTCAAAAAGTATACTTCTATAAGCGAGGGCTTATATTTTCTTAATATGGATACTTTTTTTTCTGACTGTATGTAAAAGTGTATTATGCATAAGAGTATTTAGTTCAAAATCCATGTAAAACTACTTTTGAGGGCATCATTCTTCCAGTATGTGAATAGTATTTGCCGATAGAGCTCTATGTCGATATAAGTCGGAAAGTCATATCTGCTTGTGTCAAAAATATAAAACGTTTATTCAGCTAAAACAAAAAAGTTGAGATGCAAAACACGGGAAGCACAAAAAGTCGTGACGTCTTACTTTGGGCGACAGTGTTCACAATAATAGTGTCCATTATGTCGATTGCAGTATTTTCAGGACTTTTTCATTCAAAGGGGAAATTTAGATCGATGCTAGTAACTCTCTTTTTGGTGTTTATGACTCATTATCTTATCGGAGATCCCATAAAGTTTGCTTTGCTTTCAATAGACGCCTCCTGTTGGCCTACGAAGCAGAGCAAGTTCTCCACGGAAAAGGAGGCCAACCATCAAATACGGCTGGATTATTTAAAGTTGCGGGTGCGAAGTTTACGTGCTCATCTATATATTACGGAAAACCATCGTGACGAGAGCATAAATTGCAAGTACAAAAAAATTATCCATGATCTTTGGCTATATGGCAGATACTTTGTTTTTATGGTGTGCATGGTTTTGGTAGCTTGCGATGCGCATACGTATCATACTAAGGATAACATCTGCCGACTCCTCCGACGTAATCACACCATTTACTATGGCCTGTATGAGGTATATGATATTTCTGAAGCCTATGCTTTTATCACGTCGTCGCTGGTAAACGCATTTCATCCGGGCGTTAGACAATCTGGCCTATCAGTGTGGGTACACGGCGAGCAAACATTTATGCTAGGAGTTGTGCGGCTACGCCAATTGCGTCTGACAGCCCAACATTACAGACTGAGTGAACCGCCATTCTCTAAAGAGTCGTATATGCCGGAATGGAAATCACCGTTTTTAGAGTTACCTTATTCTAAGATTTATTGGCGTATCTACGGGCCTTGGCTGCCTAGAAACCCGGTTACTCCAGACGACTTTTTGATGGATTTCGAACATAAGGGGTATTTGCGTAATTATCCTGAGTTAATGGGATATGAGGTACTACTTGCTCGGAGTCGTCAAAATAGTCTTAGGATTTTGGAATATCTTAGTAAGAGCAAGTGGCTGAATTACAACACTTCAGTGCTCTTTATGGACTTTGCGCTATACAACACTGACGCAAACATTTTAAGTGTTTGTACAATGCGTGTGGAACAGACACCCTTTGGCAGCACTATTACTCATCTTAAAGTGGAGAGCGTGAAGCTACTGGAAAATATGAGCCAGCTGTCAAATGCGGCGATAGCCTTGAGTATAGTTTATGCCATCGTTTTTATCCAGTTTTTTAAAGCACTTACAGTGAAATTGTGGTTCGAGCCAAGCGAAATTCATAGCATGTGGAACAAAGTGGATGTAGGCATATTTCTGCTCAATACATCTTTGTTAGCACTTATTTTCATTCGTGAAGGGATAGTATCGAAGATTCTGGAAAACATTGAAGGTGACAGTAAAATGGACTTCGTTAAACTGAAACATGCATCGCGCTTGCACATGCTAATCAGAGTAATGATTGGTTTTCTAATTTGTACAACAACCTTGAGACTGTGGAAGGTGTTGCAATTCTCGACAGTCTTTCAGCTCTTTACGCACACAATTAAGCTTGCGTGGAGAGCTGTGGCGACTATTCTCATCGTCATATGCATATTTATATTGGGTTTTGCAGTGGCGGCATCAACCATAAATGGCAACAATAGCTTCTTTTTTTATCGACTGAGCAAGAGCATCGTCACTTGCATGTGCTTCTCATTCGGATTTAGTGTTGGTGTCCATCCAGAAGATCTATTTTATGGTGGAAAGATTCTCGGCATTATCATGTTTACGATCTTAGCATTCGTCGTTGCTTTAATGCTAGTTAATGTTTTTGTATCGCTTATCAATGACTACTTCACAACTGCCAAGGACCAGAGGGATACTCGATATGAGCGTCATATAAGCATTTTCCAGTTTTTGTACGTCGAGTTCGCTTTTTATATTCAGTGGTTGCAAAAGTTTCGCATTTTTCGCAAATATTATCATCGTCGCAATCGTACTGTTACTGAAACTGTTAAACAACATCTGGATAGCCTTGATATATATAGACATCGAACAGAAGGTTCCAACAATTTCGATACAGAGAAAAGGATGGTGCAGAATGATTTGGTTTTGGAACATGAACAATCTAGACAGCAACAGGAACAAATTTATACAATTGGGGCTATCCTAAATACTCAAATTGATATTCTTAACAATTTGTTATCTTCAGAAAATTATGGTTGATCACTTGTACCAAATTTACTCTCATATATTTTTATTAAATATGATTGACCATTCTCTTATTTATGCTGATCAAGCTATCCAGGCACATAAACAACGATGTTCGGGTTTAATGGAAGTAATATAGTTGATTACATTTTGAAAATTTCTTATAATGACTTGGACTACTGTCCAGACAGACATTTGCTTTCATCTGCCAGGTAAATAAATTCTAATATTAAAACGATCCTGAAGAAAGCAGATTAATCACTTAATTAAACTTTGACGATGTGCATCAAGATTTTCATCTAAGTTAAAAACTTCATAGTTGAGTTAACTTGAAAGTGACGAACTTAATGGTTTTCGTCCATTTAATTTGAAGTACATCATTTATTTATTTATTTATTTATTATTTATTTTATTTATTTAGCTAGAAGTTCCACGTAATCTAACCTCCAAGTTTGAGCGAAAAATTGCGGTAGATATAGGATTTTGTGAATTTTTGGGGTTGAGAGTGGGAGTGTCCCAATAAATGTCGGAGGACGTTCATAATAATCGACCTTCTAAGTTTGGTAAGAGTTGCGCTTAGGTTGCGGGAGATATAAAGGTTTACAGACTTTAAATGGAAGTGGGCGTGGTCCAAAAATATGTTTTCTTAAGTGTGTCCTTGCAATACCTTTCAAATTTTGCGACTGTAACTTTGAAATGGATATAATACAATTTTTTATATAAGGTAAGGAAAGGTAGATTTACACACGATGAAGAAATGTGGCTTTACCGGTTTCCTAGCCTTTAAGTGGATATAGCACCGCAATTTTAACACTTTGTGCAACGAGGTCACAGACAAGTGTATGTTCCAAGTTTCAAGACACTAGCTTAAAGGGTGCCCAAAGAAGTTTACACAGCGGACAGATATTTAAGATTAGATTCGATTGTTGATCATATTCAAGAATATGCATATATACTTTATGGGGTCGGAGATGCTTCCTTCTACTTGTTACATACTTTAGCACAACGACATTATACCCGTTTTACCCATTTCAATGGGTACAGAGTATAAAAATAGGATCATTGTTTATTTTAAATTTCTATTTAACAGAGCAAATAATTGAATACACTTATAAACGTGTCAAATGAAGAAGGCAGAATTCAAAAATTATGGTAGCAATATAAGAGCCAATTGATATTGCCAAAAATTCAGAGAAGCTCAGTATCGTAAGCGGCTGTTCATAGTCGAAATAATTCAAAAATGAAGTGTTTTTGTAATAGCAAAACACTATGGTTATAATAAGAACTGTTTTGCATATCCAAATGCAGGTGCGTTCGTAACTGTTGCAGGAGTCATCGCTGAAGCGCCACGGTCCCAAAATGGGTTGCATCATAAACCAGTTGGTATAATAGAACTTGCTATAGAATCGAAATCCTAATGTAAACTTTTTGAAACCCTTGACTTTCCTCATGTGATATATTTTATTTTTAGCCGTTTGATTTTTATCTGTTGCTAAGCAAGAGACTCGAATCTTCTGTCCACGCTTTAACCACCTATGTATGGGAAATGTATAGCTCAGATCACGCCGCAGATCGTCCACTTGAATGTCCCGACAGTACCAGGACGGATACCTGCCTGATAAATCATGGCTAATAGTCAGTTCACATGGCAACTCTACTTTCCGGTCGCTAACACGTATCATGCATGACGTATTTCGTACCAGATGTGGATCTATCGGGTTCTGATATATGATGATCTTGTAGCGACCCAGATTCGATGAAAACACCAATTTAATATTCGCAGTTGTCTTCCCAAACAAAGTGCCAGCCGTGCGCATATGAACGATCACATTTTCTGTGCTTGGGTCCACCTCATCCCGGTCAAACTTAATGACACGTACCAAATTCATTTTTTTACGGCGCAAACGTCGCGTGGCTAACAGCAGCAGGGTAATGGCGCTTAACATCACAAAGCAGTTAAATAACAAGCAGACCACGTTAAGAGAGTCTTCAATGGCATAGTTTCGTATTTTTTGTATGGGAAATGGCCCGATTACGTACTCTTTGGAAGTAAATATGGACAGATGGTCATTGTCGCATAGAAAGGTATCTGGACTCTGCTGTAAGTTTTGTGGATAACATCCTTTCTTCAACCAGTGCGGATAGCCATCGCGCATACCCCACACCAGGCACACCTGGGCACTGAGACGGTAATGGTACTTGGCGGTTGCAGTATCGAATGAGTTAGCCTTATATACTGCTATGTAAGCAAATCCCTCGCCAGTACATAGATTTTTTAAAATAATGTTAGTGTCATGAACACCTTTGGGTACGAAGCAGCTCTTGTCGTGCAGGTTATTCAGCGAGGGCTCCACATTCATTGTAACAAGTACCCGCAGTGCTGCTGTGCTGTTCATAAACTTTACCAGCATGTTAACCGGGCCGTGCAACTTTACTTTATATATTACCATATTGTTATGTATTTCATCGGAGTCTTCGAAGAGACGGATGTTCTGATTTTCATTACGACGTAGACTCAATTTATACCATTGCTTTGACGTAAGTCTCAGATTGCTGCGTCGATTGGGGCCAAGAATGTTGACAGCCAAAACAGCGTTAGATGGGGACCAAGCTTCCGGTGCCCACCAGAACATATTATAATCGAAACACCACGTATGTAGCAGGAGATCGTTGGTCCTAAGCATCCAGCGATGGGCCTCCACTGCCGGAAGAGGTACTTCTAGAGCGCAAAACGTGGAATTGGAAGTGTATATGATATGGTCATAGGATTCATGCATTTGCACCCTATAACTAACATGCTGTGTGGCATATTCGTAGGGCTCCTCCGGTTGAATGTAACGAATTGATTCTTCGCCAATTATATTCCAGATTTTGAAGATTAAGCTGACTGTGCTTAAATACCTGTTAATGCGTAATGTAATTTCCTTATCAAAACGTATCCAATTGATATAGTTTTCGTCAAACGGGCCGTCGAAATCCCATAAAACATAATTTTGTTGTGTTATTCCCTTGTTTTCCTTCAAACAATATTCGATTATATTGGTAATTACTTTGCCCAGGTTCAGACAGTCCTCTAGTGATATATCTAATATTTCGGTATCCTTTCTAATATAATCTAAAGTAAATTTTACTCTCTTTAAAATATATAAAACAACTAAAACTTCCAAGCTATCTACCACCGGCACATTTGAAATATAATTGTGACATATTTCCAACGTATTTATCATTGCCAAGAATGTGAGCGTTCTATCCGTTTCTATAGTTTTAAAATATTTTAATACATCATTTACGTTATTTTGGGTAACTGATAACTTTTGCAGTATACAGAATGTTCTCTGTATTTTCCCATCCAAAAGCGCCGCTTCAACGACCTTAGGTCCTTGCAGAATCGTAGGCTCAACTGTAATGGAGACGCTCGTACGTGCGCAGGGAAAGCCAGTGACACAGATGTCAATAGTTAACTTATTCAAAACAGCAAGGTGAATGTAAGTGAATCCTGTAGTGGTTATATCTGAATATATGCTTCCCAACTTAAAGACATACGACAACGGCTGGTTATTGATCGAAGTATAGTTAGTGCAAATAATCAGAAATACTGTGACGCATTCCAGGCCAGTTTCAGGGTATCCAACACAGCTTCCTCCAGTTGGTGGAAGCCATTTTTGCAATCTGAGCTCATTGTGTCCAGTTCCAAATCGATTCGCGATATTTAGTTTAATGGTCAACTCGCCGACCAAATCTGTTGGAAGTGTTGTCACCAATCGCCTTTTTTGCCCTATATCGACTCCATTTACGGTCCAGGTGTAGGTTACGGGCATGGTGCAGTTGTGACAAACTGCACGCAAGTGCAACACATAGCCCGCACTATAAAAATGTTGCATGCAGTTCCTTATACATTCAATCTCTACGCTAATCGGATTTGTTCCACTGACTAGTCGAACAACTTGGGTGACAGTATGGCTACGGCTCCTTACAAATTGATTGATTACCGTCAGGGTAATAATGTTTTTCGAGTCTGACTTAAGACTTTTAGTCGGAATTTTAATCGTTGAACCTGTAACGGTTCCTATAAAACCACTACGTTTTTTTTATAATGAATACTTACTAGAGCTTTCGAAGCTAAGGGTTATCTTGTCATTTCCGTCGTCAGAGCTTAAGAACCAACTATACATTAGCTGTTGAGGGGAATGCAAACTTACAGCCGGCTCACGACTGCTTGAGCCATCAAGGTGGAACCACTTATTTTTGTCATTTACTTCTCTGTAATCACCTCCTACAATATCGGCAGTCACATCAGGCGCTGTCACGTTAATATAACACTAACAAGAGAGGACGTTGCAGTCGGACGTAACAGACAGACAAAATACTATGATACCAAAATTTATGTGCAGCTAAGAAATACTGTCCAAGTTGATTGGATTGAGGTACATATAGGATAATAACACTTCTTCGAAGTTTGGCAACTGCAGCTCTTAAATTAGGGAGGATATAAGCTTTTCGAGATTTTGGGAGCAGGAGTGGACGTAGTTGAAAAAAGGTAAAGAGAAGGTTCCTAATAATCTTCCTTCCAAGTTTGGTAACTGTAGCTCTTAAAAAGCTGGATATATGGGCATTTATCGGTGGTTATGAGCGGGAGTGGACGTGGCAAAAAAATCTGCTGGAGTTCGATCTTAGTAATATAACTTTAAATTTTGGTAACTATAGCTCTTAAATTGCGGGAGATGTTGGCACTTATCGGTTTTTGGGGGCGGGAGTGGAAATGGTCCAAAATTTTTTTTTTTTACAGATTTTTGAAGGGTATTACTAGCAATATAACTTTCAAATTTGGTGACTTAAGCTTTAAAATTGCGTGATATCTCACGCAACAGGTGTATCGGCTTAGGTAGGCGGAGTGGGCGTGGCTATCCAATTTTTTATCGATGTCTTAGGGAAGTACTCAGTAACAAACTTTAAAAATTTGGTAGCTTACAAATTGTGGAAGATATGCGCATTTTAAATTTCTAGGGCCGAAGTTCCTGGGGGCGGTGGTTGTGGGCGTGGTCCAAAAATTATATGCCGATCCTTGGAGGTGGTTGCGAAAATCGAATTTATCGATTTTCTAGCTCCCTAGTGGACGTAGGACCAAAACCTTGACACTTTAACTTTTGAGGGTGCTTTCCAGTGTATATTACAAGTTTCAAGTCTCTATCTCTAAGAGTGTCGGAGAAACGCGCGTTCATACAGACGGACGGACTGACTGACAGCATGACGGACATTGCACAAACCCAATATACTATTATACCTTCGGTATCATAGTATAAGACTTACTAGTTACTATACCATACTTACTCTTGCTATTACCCATGGTCCGTTAAGCTCCCGAAGCTTGATCTGCACCGTTAGTATTAGATTAGGATAATCTACAAGAAGATAATGGTACCACAATTTATAACGTGGTATTTTAAACAATAGCTGATTACTGTAGCCCGTGGTAAAATAGGCAACTATAAAGAAAGAGATTTAACGTAAGGTACTACTGGATACGACTAGTGGTATAGAAGTCTTTTCTTACAGTTTTCCCCAATGTTGTAAATTGTCCAAACGGTGGTTATTAATCTATTAGAAGGGGCACAATGCTTTTCAACAATCGCTTGAATGTTTGTAAAGCGCTCGACATTCACCGGCCGGGGCTTATCCATGCCTTGCTTAAACACAATTGTGGGAATGCAAAAAGCGGATGTGGGCTTTACTACATGCACTTTAAGTGACAGATCTAGCAATTGGGTATTCTTTCCCAAGGATTTAATGGACACACTCAATAAGTTTGCACCCAATGTAAAATGCGTAGCATTAAATACCATATAACGGGCATTGTTATACGGCAGACGCATATGTCTTCTGATGCTTAGCTCTTGCAGAGTTTCAGTTAAATTGTTTGTATGCTGGCTGCGTAGTGTTCTTGGCCCTGGCAGATCTGATAGTGTCATAAGCGCAATTATATATGTGGGCGTTGATATTTTTATCTGCAAGTCGTCAGTGCCCAGTTTCTCAAAACTTAAAACAACCTTCTCCGTGATCCCATATATTGCACGAACATTGTAATTACATATTGGTTTGGTGTGCTCAATGTGCTCGAAGTCGTATCCAGTTCTTTGGCTCCGATAATTACAGATGGTTTGACCCACATAAGGAACACAAGAATCCTTATGCGTGCATATGTTTTCGTCGGTATTGCAAAGATTCTTAACCTGCTCACAGTACCTGCCGCGAAATGCTTCTTCATAGCACGTGCAATTTGGCTTGCCTTCGACTATTTCACATTCTCCAGCAAAGTTGCAGTACTCTGGTGAGCAACGGCTTGATGAATTAATCAGAGCGAATAAGTTACACAATACAGGTGCAAAAAAGTAAACTCTGTTTATATGCATGATAGTGAACGACGTTTTAAATTTGGTAATATATCAAAGCCTGCTCGTAGCACTAACAAATTGAAGGATTTAATATAAGCAAATCGTTATATATGCATATATTAAAAAACAAGAGAGAACGTTGCAGTCGGACGTAACCGACAGCGAAATAATATGATACCAAAATTTATGTGCAGCCAAGAAATACTGTCCAAATTGGCCTTTCAGATTAATAGTAGCCCTTCTTCGAAGTTTTGCAACTGTAGCTCTTAAATTACAGAGGATATGAGCTTTTCGAGATTTGGGGCGGGAGTGGGCGTGGATGAAAAATTAAAGAGAAGGTTCCTAATCATCTTCCTTCCAAGTTTGGTAACTGTTTAGTCAAACCAATTAATGATCAGCTGTTGATCTCGAAAAATAGCTAAAATGGTCAATCTAAACACCTCAACTATATTCTACATCATTTGGAGTTTCGTCGCTGGTTTCAGAACCAAACTTATCGGAACCTCACTACTACATACCCCATCATTACGTTTTGAAGCCCAGCAGCGAATCCACAAACCTTCGGGTATCTTCGACGCTTCGTGTCGTACACGTCACCAAGAGGACGTTCTATCTATCGCATTAGCTTTGTTCGACCCTCTCGGACTTGTGTCACCACTCATAATCGTCGCAAAGATCATCCTGCAGGAACTCTGGCTCGCAGGGCTTACTTGGGATGAATCCGTACCACAGCATCTTGAAGTGGCCTGGAAGAAGTGCCTGGAATCATTCCAAACCATATCGTCACCTGCTGTACCTAGATAGTGCAAGCAGGTCAACCAAAGTTCAATTCAATTGCACGGATTCTGCGACGCCTCGATTCGAGCGTACGGCTGTTGCAGTGCGGTCGTAATCTGCTTGTGGAAGCATTGTTGTTCGTCTTCTCACCGCCAAGTCCAGAGTGGCCCCAGTAAAGAAGAAATCGCTTCCCAAACTGGAACTATGCGGAGCTCACTTGTTGGCAAAAGTCTACAACAAAGTTAAGGGTATATTCGCCGAAAAGCCACATGTCGGATTCGCAAATTGTTTTGCATTGGCTAAAGCAACATTCAGTCACTTTATCAGCATTTGTTTCTGAAATTCAGGATTTGACTTCAATCGGATATTGGAGATACGTGCCATCAGCATCAAATCCTGCTGACATCGTATTTCGAGGTGCCACCACCTCCGAACTAGAATAATCCATATGGTTCTCAGGACCAGCTTTTTTAACTCAACATCGTGAACTTTGGCCTTTATCAGGCAACATCAGCAACATTGATATGCAAGTAATCAGCGCTGAACAACGGAAAAGCACATTCGTCTCAACAATGGCTCAGAACCATATCTTGGAGAGACTGGCGAACATCAGCTCATACAATCGCTGCATTCGCACTATTGCTTACATGCTTCGCTTCGTTCAAATCACACGTACGGGACCAAAATTCGATACAACTTTGTCACCCGATGAACTTCGCAATGCATCTCATTGCATAATTTGGAACATCCAACAATTATCATTTGTCGAAGATATTCGCCAATTGGAAAGGAATCAACCTCTCAAAAGCCATCTGAAGTTTCTAAATCCGTTTCTAGATCGCTCCACTTGATATTCACTTATTAGAGTTGGCGGACGGCTAGAGAGACGTTGACTTCGAAAACTTCGAAAAACATCCGATATTGTTGCCCAGTAAATCCCATTTCGTTTGGACTTATGTTCGGCATCTACATCTTCGCAACTGCCATGCTGGATCCAAAGCTTTAGTGGCACTCATTTGATTGGAGTATTGGATCGTAAATGCCAGGGACTTGGCCCGTCGCATCGTGCGCACTTGCATGGCTTGTGTTCGATACAAGCCAAAGTTGGGAAGGCAGCTTAGGGGATCGCTACCAGCGGAGCGCCTTCGACCGGAACACCCATTCCAACGCTGTGGCATCGACTTCTGTGGGCCAATAAATACGTATATTCGAATACGAGGAAAGGGTCCCACAAAGTCTTATTTGGCTGTATTCATTTGCTTGGCATCTAAGGCGGTGCACATCGAAGTGGTCTCCCAATTAGCCACAAAGGCATTCTTGGCTGCACTCAAAAGAATGGTTGCTCGCGAGCGCTGCGACAGACTCTACTGTGACAATGGAACTAACTTCGTGGGTGCAGCAAATGAGCTAAAGGCATTGAAACAATTCTTGTTTGATAAATCTACGCAAGACGCAATATCAGCGTATTGTGCTACTGATTTCGTTTCGTTCCATTTTATTCCCCCCAGGGCACCTCACTTTGGCGGACTCTGGGAAGCAGCAGTTAAGAGTGCAAAGGGGTTGATGTACAAGACGCTCTCAAACACTCGCCTAACATTTGAGGAACTCTGCACGATCACAGCAGAAATCGAAGCTGTTCTCAATTCTCGCCCATTGTCGCCTATGTCACCTGACCCAAACGATCTCTCAGCAATCACCCCAGGACACTTGTTAGTGGGAAAATCCCTACGGGCGCTTCCCGAGCGCAACATTTCAACGCCGCATCTCAACAATTTGGAACGGTTTGACGTGATAACCGCTGCCAAACAGCAATTTTGGCGTCGTTGGTCATCAGACTACATTCACGAGCTTCGTGCCCGAACGAAATGGACAACATCTTCATCAAACATCCATATTGGGACCCTGGTCGTAATCCATGACGACAATCTTCCGCCACAGCAATGGAAGCTTGGCCGCATCGAGTCACTTGTGCCTGGAAAGGATGGTCATGTTCGAGTTGTTCATGTTCGCACGGCCAATGGCATCTGCTGCCGGCCAATCCACAAGTTGACCATTTTACCGATGGAGTCTTGATGTATTGAAAGCAGATCCTTTCAAGGCGGCCGGGATGTTTAATCAAACTAATTAATGATCAGCTGTTGATCTCATCTCATGTTGACAACTCTGTTAACCTTCACTAACATACGTAAAAAACATCGTTAGTATCGACTATCGTTCAGTCTAAGAAAAAACTTTGAACAAGAAGAAGCGCACTTTTTCATGTCGGCAAAATAAAGTTAAAATAATTGTTAAAATCACTGCCCATACTTGTTTCATGCTTGCATAAAAAACGCTTATGCATCCAACAGTAACTGTAGCTCTTAAATTTCGGGAGATTTTGCAAATTACCGGTTTTGGGGGCGGGAGTGGGCGTAGTCCAAAAAATGTTGGAGCTCGATCTTAGTAATATACCTTCTAAGTTTGGTAACTGTAGCTCTTAAATTGCGGGAGATATGGGCAATTATCGGCTTTTGGGAGCGGGAGTGGTCGTGGGCGTGGCCCAAAAAATGTTGGACTTCGATCTAAGTAATATACCTTCTAAGTTTGCTAGCTGTAGCTCTTAAATTGCGGGAGATATAGGAATTTATCGGTTTTTGGCGGCGGGAGTGGGCGGGGTCAACAGTTTTTTTCCAATTTTTTTAAAAGTATTACTAGCAATATACCTTTCAAATTTGGTGACTTAAGCTTTCATATTGCGTGAGATATATCAGCTTATCGATTTACATCAACAGGTGTATCGGTTTAGGTAGGCGGATTGGGCGTGGCCATCCAATTTTTTATCGATCTCTTGGAGTTACCGCTACAGTTACCAAACTTGGAAGGAAGATTATTGGGAACATTCTTTTTAATTTTTTTCAACCTCGCCCACTTCCGCCTCCAAAATCTCGGAAAGCTAATATCTTCCGTAAATTAAGAGCTACAGCCAAAATCCGAAGTAGGGTTACAATCTTATATCTACCTCAATCTGAAAGGCAAGCTTGGACAGTATTTCTTGGCTGCACGCAAATTATGGTATTATAGTATTTCGCTGTCGGTTACGTCCGACTGCAACGTTCTCTCTGGTTTTTTTTTTAATTTTATAAAAGTGTACCCTAAAATTAAGAGAAGCAAAATAAAATGTACGAATCGCTAAACCGCTAAACATAAACATATAAATCAATAAAGATATGTATTACTTGTCATTTGATCACTTCTTTTTAAATGTGAAATTTTATTTCTCAATGAAGACAGGTACATGTTAAATTTTAGAACTAATATATGCGGAGTAGCTTTTAGTGTGTGATATATTGAATTACGCAAACATCGATGAAAGACATACCAGCTTAAAGTTATTTGAGTTTATTTCGGCAGCCGTTGACACTGTAAACACAACAGTTCTTAAAAATTTAAATAAATGCACCTATTTTTGATTGCAGATGGTTACCAGATAAGTGCAGCAAAACATTGCAGCCAGCAAAGGCAACTCAGCTTTCGACATTTTTGGCAATCATATTAAATTGCGATTGTGCATGGAGTGAGTGTCGGATGCCATTTTATTCAAGAGTTCATTGATGTTGCTACTTGTTTGTGTGGGCGTTTTGCAACAAATTGCACTTGCAACATATTTGCAGTGTATGAGGCAAATGGAAACTGCCGGATTGAAAATATTCTTGACGGCTGCATGGCTCTTTCTGGTTGGAAACTTGACTATATTAAAGTGCATCAACGTCAATACACACATATATAAAATAAAATATCAACCATTCTTTTTCGTTGGATTTGGTGTATGGATGGAATTCCATTTGATTGAGTGGGGGTACTAAATTCTTCTATGCAGCGGAACAATCATGTGTACACCAGACAGCGTACCGTGCACACTGAATATGAAAACTCCTTGAATTTACGGCTGTAGAAACTTTCGACTGGCAAATCAATTTAATTTTTAATTTGAATACTTTTACAACAAACATATATTAACCTGTAACACGGTCCATTAGGTCATTAAAGTACATATTTTTAAAATTAATATTATTGATCCAATCGAGAGTGCGTTAAAATATTCTAAGGTGTGCTGAATTCCACCAGAATCGAAAGGTTATGTCATTAAATGTGGCTTTTTTTGCAACAGCGAATTTTGAATAGTATTTCGCTATTTATCGGTAAAGTTAAAAATCTTGTTCTTTTTAGTCATGTGAACATTTATGTTCCAAAATTTTAATAATCTTTGTGACGAAATGGCAGGCAGACGGCCTATTCTAAAGCGATTCGGGTTGTGATACACCCGTAGTTTTGGGTTTGTATATGCTGTTTTAGACATTGCACATGGTTACACGGTATAAGCGGCTGAAAACATGGCTTGGGGTTGGTGGAACTTTTTTCTGATGATGCGATGGCAGTGGATATTGGAGGTTGGCCTTAATTCACCTTCAGTATTTGGTGTATGTAGCTCTTTTTAGTTCATACCTTTTGTCCAAATTTATACTTTGTATAACTAGGACGTCACTTTCACACATATTCTTGCTTATGTAATATGTGTATATAGACGCTTTCCCATAAGACTAATATTGCCACACAATGGGAACATGTATCACATCTCGCATTAGTGGAACCACATAATGAGCCCTCTTTGTCAACACATATGTACATGGGTTGATTGCTGACTGTGGGTATAATAAAAGCAAAGGAGTCCGAGAAGAAGGAACGCCTAGTTGTTAAGTGCTGCCAATCAGCAGATCCAAGAAGTTTCTGGCAGGTTTTTGTACTTTTGCACTTTCTCCCCTAGTTTCGTCGACGATTAAGCAGGTTAATTGCTTTATTAGATGCCAACGGGGCTGTCACGTATTGTGTAAAGCGTAGGTAGGGGACTATTGATTTCGATTAATGGGTATGTGTGCTAACAAGTGAGATGAATGTACGTCATTGTCGTGGAGTCCATCAAGTTTAAGAATAACAACACCTTTGTTTTACAAGTATGATGAATTTAATTTTCTTCGTATATTTCAATTTAAGACAGTTTTTATACTATATAATGAAATAATTAAGCTTGCAAATATTTTTGGAAAGCTGCTTATTTTATAATTATTCTAATTTAACAATAGAAGGTAAATTCATTTGCAAGTCATATAATAGTATTTTTCCTTTGGACTTACATTTTCGAAAAATTTTAAATATTCGTTCAAGAGTTACTACTATATAGTTTCAAAAAATGTTCTTGCAAGCTACGAATTTTACATGAATTTGAATATAATTTGTATCATTATTATTATATCATTTTGGTGACATAAAATAGCTACAATACGTGGAGTCGGAATGTGAATGGTTTTGTGAAAAATTTGTCATGCTGTCCGTCTGTGAGAGCGTAATTTTTTCCCGAGATTTTTAAAGTTATACACTTGAAACTCGATATATATATTAGTCTTTGCTCGCGTTATAAAAATAGTTAAAATTGGTAGTCGATAAAACTGAAAATTGAAAATCGACGAATCCATATATTTCGCAAAATCTTAAGGGTAACGATATCAAATTTTGATTGGTAAATTTATTACATGACTGGTAACACTTCGTCTTGGGAAAAATTGCCAATGTCGCTTATTTCCGACCAAAAATTCGAAAAAGCGTTTATGTCCTGCAATTTTAAAGCTTAAGGTACTAGACTTGGAAAAAGGATACTCTGCCTTATTTGTCAAGATTGGTAATAAGATCTTGGTCATGATGGCTGCGTCCCACAAAATCGAAATAGTATAATAATGCCGCCTCACCTCACCACCACAAGAAAGTTATTTCCCACCCGTTGTCAGCTGGTATCAGTAAATACATTAAATTAATATTAATACAAATAAGTAATTATTTAAATGTTTGATTTCTCTCTGTGGTCTTTCAGAAATATGTTAGCGAATTGTCGACTGTCCGCGATTGTGCTACGGAATGCGTCGAGAAAGGTAAGCAATTCTTTTTATTGCTTATATTCGACAACAATTTATTAGCTAAGAAAAGTAGCTAAGAAAAGTAGAACATAGTCGTTTATACTTTTAAAAATTAAAACATATATTATTAAGTTTTTTGTTTGCTTACAGAAATTTGGGAAACACAAACCTATTGCTGCAAGGAGGATGGCTGTAATTCAAGTGGCTACCTCAAATACTCTATCGCTTTGTTGACCATGCCAATATTAATGTGGTTTTTTTAGACGATATCTCAACGTTCGTTTCAAATTTAGAAATTAAATAGAGTTACAAATGAAAAGCTTTTTAAATGTAGGCCTTTACCTTAGTTTTATTTATATACATGTAAGAAATCCATGTTTCGTTATTAAACAATTTTTAAATGGGACCTAAACAACAAATTATTGATTAACAAATCTGTACTAATGAAATATTTAAATCATTTCTTTTAAATCATCACTTTTAAATTGCTATATAAGTAACTTTGAACAATAAAAATATTTAAAATTTTTGCTTTTACGTAAAATATCTGCTGATTGATGTTGACTATGCTCATCAAATATATGGCGAGTATGTGAAAATATACAAATATGTGTCATTAGTGGAACAAGTTAAACGTCTTCTTGTTTGAATAAGGGTGGTGGAGATAGTTTGCCTTTTAACTGCCCTTGAATCACTCGCTTTAAACTTGGAAATAAATTTCAGTTTATACTTTATATTTTATACTTTATACTTTATATTTTGAGGTTATCCAAAATTGTGAAGCTATCTTTTAAAAAACAAATACTTAAGCTTCATAGTGTAGTTTAAAAATCACATAAAAAATAATATATGAAATATTTAGTTTTTAATCAGCTGTTGAGTTTGTATTATTTATTTATAGTGCTGTCATAGTAAAGTTAAATTTAAATGTCTTCCTAAAGAGAAATTGTAAAATAATATTTATACAAATCAATAACTAAATATGTAGAGAATATATTACAAATATACTATTATGACCGATCTGACCGATTAATTTGATTTGATTTAATATACTTTTAAAAATACATACAAATTTATATAAAATTGCATTACAATTATATACCAAATAATAAAAAACTTCAATAAAAATATATCTAAAAAGTAATTAGGGATGCTTATGACATTTACTTAAGAGTTTGCTTACTGCATGAAAAAGTATAGTATTTAATGACGATTATAAACATATAAGAGAACATTAAAGAGGTGGCATTTTTTGAGAAACTCTGTTTTAAAGGATATAAACGTATGTCCGAGTGTAATCTGCAATTAATAAAGCTTTAAAGTATTACTTAAATATCGAAGTCACACTATGTATTTTTGGGGTCTGTGATTTTGTCATTTGATTTGTAAAATTTATAATTATAAAAAAATATTTGTGTTGCTACTTGTATTTCTATTATAAATAGTCACTAAAAATAGATAAAATTAAACACGTTATTTTTTACTAAGCTCTTAATATAACAAAAGTCAACTTACTATGTACTTACAAATGCCTACAAAGATTAACTATAGAATGCTGCGAATTATAATAATATATATAAAGCAAATACCTTAAGGAAAATATTAAGAAATATTTCACTCTACTGCACACAAAATTCTAAATTATTTATAAATATAAAAGAACAAAGAAACAAAACTTTGTTGTATTTTTATCAAAAATTGTATTAAGCAACAATTTGAAATATACCATGTAGGAATTAGTAACAATTAAAAAATTCAAATATTTATTATATTGGAAGATTAGAATAAATAATTGTTTATGTAAAAATCTCTTCAAAATATAACTTATCATGCCTAGCAGGCATACGTAATTAAAAATCATTTAAGTCAATAACGTTTTCCGATTGTAGGTTTTCTTAATATGAAACAAAAACATGTACTAAATGTTAATTGTTAATTGCTTAAAATCACAAGCTCAAATATAAAGTAGCAGTTAATAAATCGAAAAGATGCTTTTCCATTTTATCATTTAGCAATAATTTATTGATTTGAAGATGGACATTTTTTAAGTGTACGCGAAAAGAAAAATAAGAAACACAAGAATCTTAGGGTCCCAAAGATTACACACCGTTAAAGACCTGAGTCCTTATGCTTATATTTAATTATTAATACAACTCATTGACCGATTATTCATATGTCTAAAACGAATGGAAATTGTGTGAAATCGGTATAACGTTATTGTATAAAGTATTTAACAGGCAAAAGTATGCATTTTCAACTACTTAAAGCACATATATCTCTATTAGCACCTCTGTCCGTCCGTTTTTAAATATAAATTAAATGTATTCTATCCATAATTTATTTTTATTTAATATAGTATACAAATTTAGTGTTTTTGGAAATGTTCGGGGAGGTCGTAGGCGTGGCTGAAAAAAAATAACCGAGAAGTAATCTACCATCCAAGTTTGGTAACTGTATTAAATTGCGGGAGATGTAGGCCTCTGGGAATTTGGGAGGCAGGCGTGGTCGTGGTCCAAGAAATTGTTCCTGGATTTCTGTAGGGTGTTACCAGCAATATACTCTTCAAACTCTAGCTTTCAAATTATGTGAGATATATAGTCTTATCGATTTCTTAGGGCAGTAACGTTCTTTCAAAATTTTGTGACTATATCAACTAAGCAGATAATACATAGAGACGTAAAATCGATAAAAAAGTGCATTAAGTTTTTCCTCAGAGCATGAGTCGGGTATCGAGCAGTAAACATAAGTCATTATTTCACATGACTTCGCTGCGGCAACATCGCGGATAAACGAAAAACCCATGAATGTACCTTTTCTAGTAGGCCCTAAATATCAGCTATATTGTTACCGAATAGCACAGAACCTTGAATGTGTGCGAATATATCAGCAACACTCTTGTCTTTTTATGTTTTTATGATTTTTTTTTTTAATTTTTGGCCTGATGTGTTACCTTCCGTAAAGAATGCCGATCCTTGGTGGAGGTTACCAACGAGTTATTTTCCAGATTTATAATTGTGGGAGATATGCTGGCTTATCGATTTACACTTTCCGATATACATGTAAATATTTATAAATAAGTAAATTCCAATTAATTTATTTATTTTTACATCACAACTACATTTGCGTTGGGGTACCTAGACTTAAGCGACTGTGGTGTTGTTAGGTCGAAAAGTCTTAATTTTAATCGATTTATAGCTTCAATGAATTGCAGAACTTTGTAATTCTAACAGTAATTTTTTTTAATATTGAACAGTATGCTTCTAAGATTGGACTCTATTGAAATAAAACTTTGATTGAAGTCGTGAAAATCTCTAAATTAGATGTGGAATTTATTTGCTGTTTGATACTGAAGGGAAATTAATCTTATAATTTATGCTATTGACTAGTTTCATTTAATATTTATTGCCTGGCAGATTGCGGTGCACTGAGTCGTCGCCATGATGGATCGTGACCCAACTCTTATTTTGCTTCCATTAGGAATGGCCTTCATTCGTCTAGCATATTTCTAATGAAATTTCAAGCTCACCCAATCCCCAAAATTTAATTATTTGGGTCGGCTGAATGTATGAGACTGGCATTTAACTTATGCTTGGTTCAAACCGCTGCCTGCAAGGTGCCAGTCATTGGTTTAGGGCAAAAGTCACACAATGATAATGAAAACGGACAAGTATAAGTGAACGAGTTGAATTGAAAAGGCAGCTGCCAACAATGGCTGGCAGAAAATTGAATTTCACACCCCCCTGAACATAATAATGTGCTGCGCATAATGCGATGCTCTCTCAATATTTGGGTTGCCCGCAGTCGCACAAAAACAGCAGTGTCGTTACCATAGCAAAGCTTGCAAAAAGAAACAAGATAGAACGTTGCAGTCGAACGTAACCGACAGCGAAATACTATTATACCATAATTTGTGTGCAGTCAAGAAATACTGTTAATTCTCTACTAATAAATATGTATATGTTTTGCATATAAGTGAGCAT